>JAWNPS010000220.1:1262500-1862500 GCA_035047385.1 Drosophila tripunctata
TTACAAAATAATATGAAAAATCATTAAATCAAAATTGGAAATTGATAAATTTAATGTATTTCAATATTATTGTTTCCCTAAGTGGAAAATTATTGATTTAATATGTCGCGTCGTGATTTTAAAATGGAATTTTTGGCTCAGTGTAAGAGTTCAATAGATCGGAATTTGATTTGATCAGAAGACCCAAAGACATTCCCAGGTGACAATAAGGCGCAGACTTAACTTGGCTTGACAATTAAAAGATCAGTGAAGCGTTTGCTAATTAAAAGTACTTGTACTTGCCACATAGCAAGCAAGAGCTGATACAAGGAGCAGCTTGCGTCTTTTATGCTCTTAGGTATGTACTTGATGGCCCAAGTCTAAGTCTATCGCAAATCCGCAGCAAATTCTTCATCTTTATTGTTACAAACTGCCAAACAGAGAGGGATAACAATGAGGGGTAACTAAGGGCAGCTGATGAGTGGACCTCCTGGAGGTGAGAAAAATATTGAGGGCAAATCCGCAATGATGATAGCAATGATGAATTGTGAACAATGATGTACGTACTCCCGGTTGCCCTGACGGCAACACTCGAGCTGAAGTGCAACTTGCGTTTAACCTCAAGAAAGTTGCAATTGCCCGCATGTTTTCTCCACTTTGAACCTTTGTGACAGGATTCCCTTGAAATTTTTGAGGTTGCATATTGACAGGCTAACAAGTGTTATATGATCGGTAATGTCTAGAATGATTACTTTCCGATCGAAAGCTGTGAGCTATGGACCACCACGACATTAAAGCGTTGTGTGTGGTTTCCCTCTGAGCTAAGGACTCGGCTTCCTTTTGCCTCGAAATAGGGGCCGAGTCTGGGAAACTTTTAGAAACTGTTTGCTTTACGAAAAGTTGTGCTGTCTATAAGGATGCTGCTTTACCTTTTCGCCTCCAGGCAATTGATGACGTAATTGAATTTGTTGCCTTTCACAAATTGATGTTGTCTTTACTTTTTGCATTTTATTTCTGTATTCGTTATCATAACAAAGCCGACCACCGCTTACTGCCCCGAGGTGTATTAGGACTACGCAGATAGTTCATTAGGGTTAGTCCGCACACAGAGAGTCACTCTCATCCTCAGTTTCAATCACAAGCTGAAATAAAAAAAAAACATGGCACCGCAGCTGCTGAATGGCATAAACTATAAATTTGATGGGCAAGTACATGTACTTATGTAGCTGACTGTAGGCTATTATTTAAGTCGTTTGTTTAATTAAGCTGCCACACGAAGCTCCCCACTCCCAAAGCCAAAAAATACACCCCGCCGGCGTGGGGTTGTCAAAGTTTAAAACTTTTCAACTTCCGGTCAATAAAGCAGGTGGTCATCATCATCAGGTGCACGGCTCATCCTACATACAACAATAGAAATTAAGCCATTACCATGGTATGGACATAGACAACACGCAAGCCACATACAAAGTCCTGGGAACTTCTACCGAGTTGACCGACAACGCTAAAAAGTGAAAAGCAGTCGCGTCATTCATCGCACAAACTCGGACATCAGTACTCGTACACCACCGTGGCGTCCAACCTTTTGGCCCAGGAGCGTCATCAACAATATCATCACCATCATCATCGACAGGGCCATATGTCAAAATAACAAGGCACGATTCAACCCCTGGCTGTAACGGTAATTTAGTCAGAGCCTATGTGGAACTAATGCAACCCTGCGCTGTGCTGTGCTGTGCTGCATTCCAAAGCAGCGCGACAATTGATGCGAGTGCAATGCAAATATTAAAAGGTTACGTGAACATGGGGAATGGATAGAGCGAAAGAGAAGGGGCATGGAGTAGGCACAGTGGTACAGCAGTCCAAATTCAACAACACTAATAATTACAAATATCAACTATTAATATCTAAATGAAACGGTACTTTAACTGAACATAACAAGCTAACAACTCCTTTTCGATCCCATAAAGTATATATATTCTTAACCTACACCAAATTTCTAATCAATTAAATTAGTTTTTGGCAAGAAAATTTAAAAACATTTTTTTTCTTTTTTAAAAATGTTAAAGGGTAGAAATTTGAAAAACAAATGAAATTTTCAAAAATAAAATGAAATTTTCAAAAAATATGAAATTTTTAAAAAAAAATTTAAAGTATATGTAGAAATATTAGTGGGGTCAAATGAAGTTTAAAATGCTAAATAAAAATGAAATTTTCAAAATTAATGAAATTTTCAAAATAAATAAAATTTTCAAAATAAATAAAATTTTCAAAATAAATGAAATTTTCAAAAAAAAATTAAAGTATATGTAGAATTATTAGTGGGGTCAAGTGCAGTTTAAAATGCAAAAAAAAGGAAATTTTCAAAATAAATAAAATTTTCAAAATAAATAAAATTTTCAACAAAAATTTAAAGTATATGTAGAATTATTAGTGGGGTCAAATGCAGTTTAAAATGCTAAAAAAAATTACATTTTCAAAATAAATAAAGTTTTCAAAATAAATAAAATTTTTAACAAAAATTTAAATTATATGTAGAATTATTAGTGGGGTCAGTTTAAAAAGCCAAAAAAAAAAAAAAATTAAATTTTCAAAAATAAATAAAATTTTTAACAAAAATTTAAAGTATATGTAAAATTCTAAGTGGGGTCAATAGCTGCAGTTTTGACAAAAATTATCGCAGCTCAAAGTTTTAAAGGAGGTTAAACAGTACTATAGCTAAACATTTGAATATATATTCTTTGACAATCAATTTTTAACAGACTGAACGCTTATTTGGCCCACTGTGCGGCAGTGAGAACTGTAACTGTAACGGTAACATGCTTTGCACTTGAGAATGTAACAATTCGACTTTGACAAAAGCTCTGGAGCCAGAGCAGAAACGACGACATCGAGGGGCATGGGGTATGTGTATGTGTATGTGAACTGGGCGTGGCAGCCACTTCAACACCAAAAGTGGACACTTAACACTCACTCACACTACTATACACATTAGTTTTGCATTTGCATCGCTCCCAGGATATGAGCAGAGAAAGGAGTTTTGGGCATAAAACAAAAGGGTTGCTTTCGTTGCATTCGTCGGTATATTGGCAAACCAATTTTAGGAGAGCTTTTGTTTCGCTGAACGACGCGAATAAGCCACAAAGGATCAACAATGCTCGAGAATTATTTTGTAGAGCCACGCAAGCAGCAGCCACTTCGCCAGGTTCGAAATTAATTTTTCTATGGAGGCAACTTTGTTTCCAACTCGCTCAAGTGGCGAGTATTGGTAATGATCGCTAGCCAGAGAACTGCGAACTGAGAAATGGGAATGGGTATTCGGTTTGGGTTTGAGTTTGGGCTTTGAGTTTGAGTTGGGCGTCTGAAGTGCAACTGTTCGTATGTGGTATGTGGTATGTGTTGTTGTTGCACCTTTGAGCCCAAAAAAAAAAATATAGCCAGCTGTCAACGTGCCACAACAACAACAAAAAATCAACTTCAATTTTACACACACTCTAGATTTTATTTACTACTTTTTATCGAAGCCATTTTGTCAAATAAAAGGGATTTACTGCAATAATCCGCAAATGGGACAAAACTGTCAACGCTTTGCTAGTTAAATACTTTCTCTTTCTGTCGCTGTCTCTGCCTCACTCTCCCTATTTGTCACTCTCTCTCTCTCTCTCTCTCTCTCTCTCTCTGTCAATAAGGCGCCCCGCTTGATCTCTGACATCGCAGATTTACAAAAGAGCTAGAACAACAGCTGGTTAACTGACTGCTCTTGACAGTTTGAGTTCATCATTTAATACAAAAAAAACGAAGTGTGTATATAAAGATTAAATTTGGGTTAGATCGGCTGCAGAAAACCCTGTAACGCCACATAAAAAATAAAAACACACATACGAATTTGCTACAGTTAAGTTCTTTGGGAAAATTTATTTTATAATAATTAAAATCCATTTTTTATTATATTTTTTTGAGTACACTGAGCCAAAAATCCCATTTTAAAATCACAAACGCGACATATTAATTTAATAATTTTTAACTTAGGGAAATAATAATAATGAAATACATTATATTAACAATTTCCAATTTTGATTTAATGATTTTTCATATTAATTTTGTAAAATATGTTTAAATAACTTTATTTTTTATATAAATACATTGTAAAATTTCATAAAATATTATCGAATAAGTTTGTTTCATTTTTTTAAATCATATTGCGTTCACATTTTATTAGAAATTGGTAAGGAAAGGGGTGGTAAAGGAGGGGGTAGGAAGTCTAGCATTCCGCATTCTAAAATTAATAACGTGGGTTTTTAATTTAATATTGCTCGTTCTTAATCCAATAACGTTTTCATTTAATATTAATAATTTTTATTTTGAATTCTTTATTGTTTCTCTTTTAAATCAGCTACACCTACTTTTAAGTCAATAATGCGTTTATATTGATTCAATTTGGAAACTTCTTAAATCGATAAAAATTCAATATTGTTTTTAAAATGTTTCCATATAAATATGGTGAATATTGTGCAACATTAAATTAAGGTTGTTCTATATTGAAACAAAAATTTTCAACTTTACTAGACTATTGTTAATGTTTCTTATTGAATCAATGTGGTTTTTTTTTTTGATTTTAGGTTGATTTTTCTCAGGGTGTATATATAAACTAACAATTCTGCTATATAATCATATAAATAATTGAAATTTAAATAAAGTTTTCGGTAATTTATTGAAGTATTTTTATATCGAGTATATTTCAAAATTGCATAAGTATTTTCATTTGGTTGTAGTAAAATTGGAAAACTAGCTAGAAAATCTCCGACGTAGTATTTATACCTTGTGGCATCAGCGGCATCTTCATCAGCTTGTTATTTTCCCAGCAAACCTATGTGACTCTTCCTTGTTTGCTGAACAAGGTCTATAAAAAAAATGCTTTCAATTTGCGCCAGCAACGAGATTAGCGAGCATCCTTACTGTCCTTACTCTACCCCGCATCCCCCGAAGCTGGTCACAATTTAAGCGCTTACATGGGAACTAATTTCTGAAGTGCCCTTGAACACTTCATAAAATACATTCAACGTATTTGCATCATTTTGTGGCAAGCGACAGCCCGCTGCGGGGATTATCATTTGAGCAAACATGGCGACAGTCAACTAGAAATTTCAACCGAATCTCCTCTAAGTACATATCTAACGGATCGCGTTAGGTGGCACTGACTTGCCGTGTGGCTTGTCAGCTTCATGTGGGCTGCCTCAACTGCCTCAACTGCCTGCCACGGCTGCCGTTGGTTGTTGCTACGGGGTGGCAATCAAATGTAAATACGGATGCGCCGGCTGCGCGTGCGACAATCTCAATAGAATTGAGCTGCGTTCCGTTGAGCTGCTTAAAAAAGTGCCATGACCCGTCACTGTTTACCGTACGGATCACACTCGAGAGCCGTTGACAAAACTGTTGTTAAGCTCACGCAACCAATTGGACAACAACTCCATCACATCACAGACAATAAAGATGCGATACATCGAGTACAGTAGAGCTTCTCGAAGAGAAAGCTAAACGCATTTCGAACTGTTCTCAAAATAGAGAGTTCAAATTTTATAATTCGGAGAACGCAAAAAGTTTTTCATTTAAAGATTTTTTATTTTAATTATTAGCTAGTTAAAATTAGTAATTTTCTGGTTATGTTTATATATACTTTAACATATTTTTAAAATAATTATTATGGGACTTTTAAATAAAAAAATACAATTATACAAATTATATAAAAAACTAAATGTGTACAATTATAAATACTAAATATATTAAGAGTCCTTTAAAAATTACTTTTAAAGTAAAAAGTTTTCCATTTATAGATTTTATATATTTTAATTTTGAGCTAGTTAACTTCATTCATTTTCTGTCAGTTTGATGTTTTTATTTAATTTAACATATTTTTATTATATAATAAATATTATAGGACTTTTAAATAGAAAAATACAATTATACAAATTATATAAAAAATTAAATGATTAAAATTTAAAATATATGTATTAAGAGTCCTTTAAAATATTTTTTTTCAAAAATCTCTTCGCAAGTATTTTTTATGATTTTTTTGAAAATTGATATTTAACCCATTTTTACCTACTTTTCATCAAAATAGTCACTTTTGGCACATTTCAAAAAATCATAAAAAATACTTGCGAAGAGATTTTTGAAATATTTTTTTTCCCATCTTTAATAGATTCTTTTGGAGAACCTTTTTGCATTCAAACATTTTTTGTTTTAGCCCGGGGGAAAAAAGTTTAAAAATTAGACCTTTGCAAGAATTGAAAATATTCCACGTGTACTCAATGGGTTAAGAAGCATTATGTATTATTATAACGGATTTGAAGTGACCTGAAGTGATCCATTGATACCAAACTTCTTTCGAAGTAAGTTTAAATTTTAAGTAGATTTCACTTTAAGTGTTGCCAAAATTAATATGCCGACTAGTGTAGAGTCAGCAATAAAGTAATAAAAAAATTCTAAATATATTTAAGAAAACATATGTAGTACTTTTTCACTAGAGTTTACTGTAGTTGGACGTTATGCAGAGTGCAAAGTGCGCTCTGCTCTGTTGACAAACTCGACTCCACAGTGCTTCGCTCTCTGTGCGTTGGCTCGTTTAATTTTAATGAGTGGCACTCTGACTGTTTGTCTGTCTGCCTGTTTTTGTCTCACTGACCCGTTGCAACAGTTTCAGCTTTCGACTGGCTTTACCCATTTTTTAGGGGTGGTCTATTTGTATATCTTCAGCAGCGGGAGGGATGGATTGGAGTAGAGAACAGAGGGAGAAGCCGATTTCATTTGCACCCCGCGTGCGATTTATGTACTCCGCTATGTAAATTGTCACATTATTGTCATAATTCACGGGCTGGGAAATAGGGAAAACGCATCAGCATGAAAATACTTATGACATAATTTGTGCTTTGTTGTGGTTAATTGCCAGTTTGCTATTTATGGGGCGTGAGATTAACGTTGAAACAACAATGGCCTTAAAGGCCTTTAAGCAGTAGCGAAAGGTGTTGTATTTGAAGCCGTATTGGCTCAATATATATACGAAAAATTATACAAATTTGAATAAACTAGAAAATTGTAATATCAGTTTTATAATGTAAAACACTTTTTGAAATATTTTAGCACAAAAATTATATAGAGTTTACAACTGAAATCTGATAGAAGTTATGTAAAATGTATGAAATGAAATATGTATTTTTAATTAAAAAAAAATGTATTAAATTGTTGTTGGGTAGCATTTAATGTCTCGTACAAATTCTGTTTGTGAAAGAACTTTGATTAATATATAATATTATTTACCATAATATTATATGATTAAAGCTCAGGGTACTGAATATTATTCATGCTTAAAAAGCTTTCAAAAATTTCTTCGCATGTATTTTTTATGATTTTTTAAAAATTTAACTTTAAGTGTTGTCAAAATAAATATGCCGACTAGTGTAGGTAAAAATGGGTTAAATATTAATTTTCAAAAAATCATAAAAAATACATGCGAAGAGATTTTTGAAAAAAATTTTTCCATCACTAATAGGTTCTTTTGAAGAATCTTTTTGCATTCAAACATTTTTTGTTTTAGCCCGGGGGAAAAATTTTAAAAATTAGACCATTGCAAGAATTGAAAATATTCCACGTGTACTCAATGGGTTATGAAGCATTATGTATTATTAAAACGGAATTGAAGTGACCTTAATCCATTGATACCAAACTTATTTGTGAAGTAAGTTTAAATTTTAAGTAGATTTAACTTTAAGTGTTGTCAAAATAAATATACCGACTAGTGTAAATAGAAAAAGACATTAATTGCCATGATACCATTTTTAGATATATTCAATACTAAAATAAATTTTGAGTAGAATTTCGTAAGTATTTTCCCAAATATTGTCTCAGTGATATCAATCCACAACAGTCTTAGCCAATTAACTTAAGTTCAATGAGCTGTAAAAATGGCGCAATGCAAAAGCCGTTGTAGGAACTACATAGAAATCTGGTAGCATATCATCTTAACAGGTACGAGTAGAGTATCTTTGGTGTCTGCTCGAAAACCCGAAATAATTGAAACCAATTAGTTTCAAAAAAAAAAAAAAAGAAAATAAAACCTCTTAATTGTGTGTGTGTATTTTGAATGGCCGTTGAAGCGTGTGTAAATATTTTCATAGAGAGCAAAGACGAGTAGCACAATGTGATGAATGCAATGGAAACAGGCAACATGTGAGAGAACATGGCAATGACCAAAATAATCCAGCTCATAAAAGATAAAATGGAAAATGGAAAATGTACTAAAAGGGAATAAAGCATTTTCTGGCGAAAAACGTGTAAGATATTGCCAAATAATTGCAGGCGGCTTGAAAAACTAAAACAGAAAACGAGAAAAGAAAGGAAAAGCGAAGCATAAAGACAAAAAATCAACCACACGGTTTTTGTTTGAAAAATTGTAAAGCAAATGCATTGGGCTATAGATAAGTTGGTTGTTGTTATTACCAACTATTACCAACTGTCGTTGGGCTGTCAAAACTGAGACCCGGAGAGGAAATATTAACGGCATTTTAACAGAGTGCCGTAACATTGCATTATTCGATATATGTACGTATTCGATTCATTGTTGATTTATTTACTTTTTGATTTTACGTCGACTGCAGTTAATTGACCCAGTTTGTTGTCAGTCAGGCTAAGAACAAGAATAGAACAAAAAAAAACTCAGTCGAAGGCTGTGTAAACAAATTTATATCCAGGACTTGAGATTGCGACATTCTCATGCAATCAGGATGTGATTAGTTACAGTTTACAGCATTTAAGAAAATCTCCACCGGAAAATTCTATGAGACCTTGCCATTAAAGCAGCACCTTTGTACCAAATTCCATTGCCATAATTAGCCACAATTTGCCAATCGAATTTAAATTTGATTTGCTTTGATTTGAATAATTTCTTTTTTTGGCTAATGCCACTTTAAATGAAATCAATAAGCAACAAAACTTTGCTCAGCATGCTAATTATGATTGGCATATCATTACCGTAAATAGACCGACCGTCTCAAGTCGGCCCAAACAACAATAACTGGCCAACAACTACTGGCTAACTAACTGGCTAATTAAGCAGTCGCAATGCCAGTTCAAAATCGCCGCCGCCGGGCACTCTAATCACCTGTGAAAAAGGCTAAAAAAAATGGCTGAAAGGCGAACAGTTAGCAGCTGGAAATTGGTTAATTATTTAGTATTGATGTTTTGTTATCCAAATGTATTGTTATATTTTTTTGTACTTAAGAAACAATATCAAATAAATAAATATAAATAGAGTTAAAGTCTGAATAACAATTGGTTTTGAGTTGAATGAGTTTTTTCATGTCATTGTAGTGCAACTGCTGAAATTTTGGAGCTGGAAATAGTTGAGGCAGTTGCAGCAATTATAATAAAATATAGCCTGATATGAACCTACAATTATAAACCAGTACAACAATTTCTCACAAATAAGAACACATAGTTATAAACTAAATAAACGACAAACTTAGGTTACAAGAAATAAGAACTAAAGCCAGTTCTAGTGTTAATCTTTCTAATAGTTAAAAAAAAAAGTTTGGGTTCAGTGAAATAAAAAGAAACGAATTTGAACACTTTGAGTTCAAGACCAAAATATGAAATGACTTATAAGCCAGATTGATGACGTTGTTAAAGTGTCATGTCATGGGAGCGGAACTTGTATTTGGAACTGGTTCAAGTGTTGCTTATTTGCTGTTTGTCTTTTTATTTCATTGTCTATTTCTCTGCTATTATTATTATTGTTTGTGTTGTCATAATATGTGTAGTATTATTACCTGTCAAATTCTTGCACTTTGACTCGATTCAATGATTGCTGCAGGTCCGGTACACGCAGTTAAACAAACAATCACATGAATAGACATGTATAGACATGTATAGACCAAACCCACAATGGCGTACAATTATCCGCATTTATTGGCCATTTGTCGCCGTTGTTGTTGCTGTTGTTACTGTGATTGCTGCTGCTGCCGTTGCTGGTGTTGCAATTAATAGCTCGCTTGTTTGTGGCAACACAACATAAAATGAGCTGACATTGAATTTGTGATTATATTTTCAACAAGACATGGAAAATTATAGCATATCATATTTCGAATCGAATTTTGTCAGCTTGTTTAATTAATGTGTAATTTGGGTTAAATTAATGATTCACTTGGCCCAAAACAGTGTGTGCGACCTTCTTGCGATGCACAACAATCAGTTATTCAATCAGTTTTACAACTCAAGTCAGTAATTAACATTCACTAGTCGGCATATTTATTTTGACAACACTTATAGTGAAATCTACTTAAAATTTAAACTTACTTCAAAAAACAGTTTGGTATCAATGGATAGGTCACTTCAATTCCGTTTTAGTAACATAAAATTTTTTGAAAATTGATATTTAACCCATTTTTACCAACTTTTCATCAAAATAGTCACTTTTGACACATTTCAAAAAATCATAAAAAATACTTGCGAAGAGATTTTTGAAAATTTTGTTTTCCATCACTAATAGATTCTTTTGGAGAATCTTTTCGCATTCAAACACATTTTTTGTTTTAGCCCAGGGGAAAAAGTTTAAAAATTAGACATTTGCAAGAATTGAAAATATTCCACGTGTACTCAATGGGTTAAGAAGCATTATGTGTTATTAAAACGGAATTGAAGTGACCTATCCATTGATACCAAACTTCTTTCGAAGTAAGTTTATTTATTAAATGTTAAGTAGATTTCACTTTAAGTGTTGTCGAAATAAATATGCCGACTAGTGTACGCTGGAAGAAAGAAAATTGTTCTATAAATAAGATTTTGGAATGGTCTTATTTCAGCTAAACAAAAATTTCATTTAGAAACCTGTGAGTTGTTTGAAAAAATTTCGTTTAATAAGAAAAAATTAATTTATTTTAGAAGATATACATTTTTTATAACAATGTACGAGTTGTTACTTTAATTAAAGACAAGCATCTATATGGTCTACTAATTACAGCCAAACATAGTAAATGGTATGTACATAGAATCGTTGGCACTTTACCATTAAACATGTTATTCTACCAATTCTCTGGTATCTGTTAACTTAAATCTGCATTTTGTATATTGTGTGGGGTTCAATGCACGTGTCCAGCCTCTCAAGGTTGCCAATTTACTGAGCCAGTGGAAGGGGAAGTTGAAGGGGGAGGGGTGCTGTCAAACAACTTTCGAAATGCAATCACACTCAGAGGCAGACTAGACTGACGGTGGCCAACAACAGTTAACAGTTAACAGTCAAGGCCAAGAGGATATAAAATTTTGAGCAAACTTAAAATGCTTGAAGATGCTGGCCAGTTAGCTTAGCTTAGCTGTCGGCTTTACCAGTTTTCCACTGCAACTTGTAGTAGTCTGTAGTTCCAGTTTCCAGCTAAAATGCGGAAATGTCTGCAGTGCAAAAACGAAAAAACCGCTACGCATGCGCCGCTAGCCAAACCCGTTTTATAGCCAAACCCAATCAGCAGCACACGCACTTGGCGCAAAACGCAACAACTCCAACAGGCTGGCGTTGATATTGACCTTGATATTGTGAGGGGTTGAGAGCTTGAGAGATATTAAACTGGTCCAGTAACACTAAAAACCATGTTTGTGGCAATTGCGTTGCGTCTAAGGCAAGTCAAATGCATATTACACATCGCACACTGGGGCATTTTGCCCTTTTTATGGAATTAATAAATATGTAACTCGAGAAGCGGGCAAGATTTTGTTTGCTGGTTTTTTGCATTCGGCCCATGATATTTATATCAATTAGTGCTGAAAAATGGGCGTGGTAACGCCTGCAATAGTTATTTGCAAGCTGTGTTTAAAAATCAACTCGGGATAAGCATTTTGTCTTCGTTTGCAGTAGCTTCCTTAAAGCGCTGTTAACTTAACAGAGCGCTGTAATTTGCAGATTCTTGGTATGTAAAACAAATGCTTAGACTGTTCTTTGTGTGTTGCCATCACAAAAATATTAGTTTTATTAACTTCAGAAACAGACTTTATTCCAAAAATAAGGGCCAAATGCCCCAGTGTGCACCGGGACCAGTGATGTCATTTTTTTTGGAGCAAAAACACCTAGTTTGCCGAAAAAAACGGCTAAAAAATGCTAAATCCCCGGGAAAAACAGCTGAAAAATAAGCTGAAGCATCGAGTGCTCGCAAATCGCATAATTTTGCAGTAATAGTTCACTTAAAAATAAAATTAATAATACACCTGAGGTAAATCTGTGGGATTCCTCCTCAGTCAATACCTAAACTACTTGTTTTTCAGCCACACATTTTGCACATTATGTTTGTATATTTCCTTCGGCATCGTCAATTTTTAATTATTTGTCAAACGAATTTCACAATGTTAGTGATGAAAGACCCATCAATATACAAAGTTATAAATTATTAGTAAAAATTATTCGATAGAAGTAAATATCGGTACTTTACCAATAAAAAAAAATACCAATAAATAAAATGTGCTTAATGTCATATGAAATTTGAATCGAATTTGTAATGGAAACTCGACTTCTGGCCAAAAAATTTGCTGACAGCTGCGCAATTAGCGCTTCATGTGCCCTAAATAAATGTGTAATTATTCAGATTACCCATCTCTCTCTCACTCGCTCTTTTAGTCTCTCACTTTATCTGTGTGTCATTCTCGAATTACAAATAAAATTCAAAACTGTCTGACTTTTGTAGCAAAATCGCTGATGGGTCATTCATGAGTCATGTCAGTGTTTGGCTATCAAATCACCATCTCTCTCCGAATCCTTGGAATCCTGTGAAACTCTCTGGGGCTTATCCCAGTCTAAATTTGTAGAAGAGAATGAATGCACATCGTCGTATCGTATTTCTCAACAAGTTTAGCGAGTTTCAGTTTGACTTCTGGGCGATCAGTCGACGCTGATAAGCGTTTAGCATTCATGAAAATGAAAATGCCGAACCAAATGAAATACTATTTATAAAGAATAGATTGTTAACCTTTTCAAAACTGAATCAAACTGAAAAAAATAGAGAGAGAGAACTGAGCAGACAATGAATAGACATCGACTTTCAGTTGACTCGCCTCGATTTGAAAAAAAAACGCTCGACTGCATCTTAAATTACAAATAATCGCAATTGTCTAGCTCGCACTGGTTAGCTCTATCTGTCTCTTTTACTCCTGGGCATGGATTGGGCACTACTCATACATATAGGGTGGTCGGTCGGTACTTTGACAGCAGCTGAAATAATTGAGAGACAACGCAAAATTAAAAGAGAGATGATATGTGTTGAGAATTTCGAGTTTGTTGTACGTTTTGCATGCAATTTGTATACAAAATGGGTCCGTTCAACCCCCCTTCGAGCACCTCTGGTCCTCATCTCTCACCCCTCACACCCTTCAACCCGCAACCCTCATTATCATTGTGATTAACTCGCCAGAAGTGAAAGCATCAAAATAAAAGCCTTTAAAAACAACAACGAGTCTAAATCTAAATCCAAATCCTTAGTCAAGAGTGCTCGGCTAGAAAATACTCTGGGGATGAATTTCAAAATAGTTTTAGAATGAAAAACTTTTTTATACCCTCTGAGGGGTATAATGGGTTTGTCAGAAGTATGTAACAGGCAGAAGGAGGCGTGGCAGACCCCATAAAGTACATACATATATTCTTGATCAGCATCAACAGCCGAGTCGATATAGCCATGTCCCTCTGTCTGTCTGTCCATCTGTCCGTATGAACAAACAGATCTCAGAGAAGGTAAGAGCTACAATATGCGTTTTAGTCAGTATCGATCACATATTTAGTCGGTCAATACAAGAATCTTTTATTTTTTCGATGCCACACCCCATTCGCCCACAATAAGCTAAAAACCAGACATACCTCGAAAAAAATACATGTTTTTGGCAAAAATCTCAGTTAATATAACACCTAGGGACTCCAATTTTGGCATGCAAGTTGCTAGATGCAATATAAAGACAATGCGATCAAAATTTGTTGGATGCCACGCCTCCTTCGCCCACCAAAAGCACAATTACGTTGTAACTTTGCATGCCGCTGGCTCACTTATTTCTTAACGTATAGTGTTGTAACTTAGTATATACCGGCAAACAAATAATATCAAACGATTGTGAAAATTTCATTAAAATCGGACTATAATTAAAAAAGTTTGTCAAACAACCAAAATCGTTACTTACAAGCAAGGTAGAAATCACACTACTATTTTATGTAGAAAACAAATATTAAAAAAAAATCAACTTTATAAAATTCTGAAAAAACATTCCAAGTGGAATTATAGAATACTAAGTCTAGTCCAATACTGAAGTGCAGGGTATTTAAAATTGAGCTGAGTCTCTCGATGCCATTTGGGATTGCCTTTGGTAATGCCCAGGGTGCCAGTATCGTCGCATCATCACATCAGGCAAACGCCTCGAAATCAAAAAGGCAGCTCAAGGAACTTTTTGCAATAGTTTGATCCGAGGCCGTGGAGAAGAGGGAAAAGGGAAGGAAGGAAGCAGAGCACAAACAACCCTCCCAATTACACACATATATATATATATATTGTTCTATATATGTTGCACCCTCAAGCTAATCCAAATGAACAGAGAGACGTCGTTTCTGGCCTTTATCAACGCCATTTGCTGTTACTTGCTCCTCTGTGTTGCTGTTGTTGTTGCTGTTGCTGTTGCTGTTGTAGTTGTTTGTCAACTGATTTAATTTCCTGGACTGCTGCTGCCACTTTCCATAGCTCTACCTCCCTTTGGGTAACCCCGCTGTTAGAGGGCGTGTTCTGTTTTGCTGGTGTGTTATTTTCTGGCCACACTAATGACAATAATATACTACTCTACTCAATGCAACTTGCAAAAGGGCAAATCAAAATGTTTCTACTTCAAAAAATACAGCAGCAAAATAAAAGAGTTTGTACTTTCGACCACATGCGGTTGCTTTAGTGTCAGTCAAATGGTTTTCCATGTGAATTGCTCATTAAAATATGGAAAACGTTTAAATCTCTTTGCAATTAACAACAACAAGTTTGGCGGCACATACGTGTACTTATACACACACACACTTACACGTGTCGCCACAAAAGACCTCAATTCAGAGACACTCGATTGGCTGCTGGCCATAAATTATGCAAATGCAAAAATCTACTAAGCGAGTATATGTATGTATATACCATATACAGCCAGAGAAAAATCAACCTAAAATCAATAAAAACCACATTGATTCAATAAGAAACATTAACGATAGTCTAGTAAAGTTGAAAAATTTTGTTTCAATATAGAACAATCTTAATTTAATGTTGCACAATATTCACCATAGTATTTATATAGTAACATTTTAAAAACAATATTGAATTCTTATCGATTTAAGATGTTTCCAAATTGAATCAATAGAAACGCATTATTAACTTAAAAGTAGGTGTAGCTGATTTAAAAGAGAAACAATATAGAATTCTAAATAAAAATGATTAATATTAAATGAAAACGTTATTGGATTAAGCACGCGCAATATTAAAAAATATTTAAAAACCCACGTTATTAATTTTAGAATGCGGAATGCTAGACCTCCTCCCCAATATGATTTAAAAAAATTAAACAAATTTATTCGATAATATTTTATAAAAATTACAATGTATTTATATAAAAAAAATAAAGTTATTTAAACATATTTTACAAAATTAATATGAAAAAAATCATTAAATTAAAATTGAAAATTTTTAATTTAATGTATTTCAATATTATTTATTCCCTAAGTTGAAAATTATTGAATTAATATGTCGCGTTTGTGATTTTAAAATGGGATTTTTGGCTCAGTGTAGTATATGATATGATGTGGGTGGGCGCTTCAAATGCAACACACAACAACAACAACAACAACGACAACATCAAATGCACTGCAACACAGCTGTTGTCTATAAAAAGTGGTATAAGACAGCTCAAACAATGCCTTTTACTGACGGCATTTCAAACACAATAAATTATTGAAGCCAAACGCAAAGTCAACAAGTCAAAGACATTACAACAACAACACCAACCCCAACAACAATATATATATGCTTTATTAACTGTTCTCTTTGGAGCGCTGTTGCCAAGCGCTGACCACACCACAGAATTGCTCGTGATATAAATCAGCATTTGAGATTGTTAATGCCTATTTATAAGAATTACTGAGCAGTTAAGTTAAACACAAACGAGTATGCAACTTCAACTACAACATCAGCAACTACAACAACAGCAACAGCAACAACTATTACACCCGCGCCTGTTGCAACTTATCGCAAATTTCTTAATCTTAAGCCGACTTACATACTTACATATAACTGCCGCAGTATTCGTCAATAATTCCAATCGTTCTGCTCTACAATTACCTGAAATTTCTGTAATATACTCTAAACAGGAAACCCAATAATTGTAACTTTGTCAGCAACTTGGACAACGATTATTACAGATTATAATATACAAGAATAATTATGACTAATTAATATCTTGCTTTAACTATTTCTATATGCAAAAAATATATTTAATATATTAATTTAAAATAAACACCTTGTTATAAACAATATAAAAAATTTAACTTTTCTGAATACAATTTTTAATAAATAAAATATTAAAAAAATTTTTACCAATCAATTACATTTAGATTCAAATACAATTGTGATCTACGACACATATTTAACACATAAAAGTTTATAAGAGTTAATTTATGAAAATATTAAAAATATATGGAATTAAAACTTAAAAAAATACAAAAAAGTTTATAGAAGTTAATTTATAAAAATATTGAAAATATATGGAATTAAAACTTTAAAAAATTGTCAAAAAATACATATTGTTTATTTATTTTGCAGATTATAATTTAGGATAAAATTTTTAAACTAAGCGAAAAAAATATATTCAAAAATAATTTTAGAAGTTTATTAAAGTCATTTAAACTTTTCTCTAAAATTGTATTTATGTACTTCACCAATTATTATTTTTAACTTTAGTAAATAGTTAGTAAATATACTCTTCAGCTTGTTATCCATAAAAATTTAGCAGTCTTATTTGAGAATTTGAAGGTTATAAATCAGATTTTTTTTGTGCACTGCTTTCACATCAAGTATTATTTAAAGCTATAGTAAATCAGTTAGTGCATAAACTCTTCAGTTGATTGCCTATATATAAGTCTTTACAGATTTTATTTGATTGTTTGGCGCTTTGATAATTTTTTATGTATGTTTTTGTTTTTCTTTTTTTTTGGGTTGGTCATGTGCAATTTTTTGTCTGGCGAAACAAGTTTTGTTGGCCAAATTAAATGATTGCCACAACAAATTGCATCATGCAGGCTGGGAGAGAACATCGCATAGGGATATCAATTGACACGAGATATAGATGAATTTATGGCAATGTAGTATATAGAGTAGATGTACATAAAACTCTTTACAGCGACTTAAATGTAAAAATAATTAAAAAATTGTTAAAGTTTTCATAGCATAGAAAGCAAAAGTAAGCGAAAGAGCGCAAAAAAACTGGTAAAACTGCTTGTGGCCAACAGCAGCCACAACAAAAGCAACAACAACTTGGACAACGGGCAACAATCGAGTTGACTTACTAGAGCACTTAGCTCAATTCTTGTTATTGTTTGTGGTTGTTGATATGATACCAATACAATTACAACTTGGCTACCGCCTAGGCGAGCCGGGCCCAAGCCCATAACCGTCCGTATTCCATTCCAAGGTTTTCCCAGCTGCTTGGCAGCTATAAAAGCTTGGGCGGCTCCATTGCGGAAGGCAGTTCACTTACAAATCCCATTGCCGTCGGTCTGGCTAACACGTTATTAGCCAAAAAAAAAAAACGGACTGAAAGTGTAAAGGCGCCGAAAAAAATATCACAATCCAATTGAAACGCGTGTGATTTTCATTCCGAGTGCAGTTTACATAGTCGCTTTTCCAAGGATATATAACTAAAACAGTTACAAAATGTTTCGCTTTGTGAGTTGAAGTTATTAGAAAAGTTATTTATTACATATTTAATGTCAAATAAAAATAATAAGAGAACTCTGAATTTAAATGAAATAAATTAAGTTATAACTTTAAACATTTCAAAAATATATATAGAAACCTGCGGAATTAAAAACTGAATTTGAAATTTATTAGTTGAATTAAATATAAATGTAGTTAATTTATATTAAAAATTTAAAAATTATATGAATTGAAATGAATGATTAAATAGAATATATATAAGATTTATAGAACTATCAAAAGCAACTTTGAATTGGCAATAAATCTTAAATTTTATTGTATTTTTAAAAAAAAGTGCAACACACAATTTTAACGTAACTGTAAATTATTATTAAATAATTAACGTCAAAATAAATAATGTACTATCTATTAATTGATTAATTTAAATGAAATGAACTAAATTAAAACTTTAAACATTTCAAAAATATATATAGAAACTTGCGGAATTAAAAACTGAATTTAAAAATTTAACGGTTGAATAATTAAAAATGTAGCTAATTCATATTAAGAATTTAAAAATTATAAGAGTCGAAGTGAATGATTAAATAGAATATATAAGATTTATAGAACTATCAAAGCAATTTTGAATTGGCAATAAAACTTAAATTTGTATTGTATTTTAATAAAAGTGGAACATACAATTTTAACGTAATATAATAATATTTTAATATTTAATATTTTATAAATTTTAATATTTTTAAAATAATTAATAATAATTAATATAATAATATAAAAATATAATAATATAGAAACTTGCGGAATTAAAAACTGAATTTAAAATTTACAAGTTGAATAAAATAAAAATGTAGTTTATTTAAATTAAAAATTTTAAAATTATAAGAGTGAAGTGATTAAATTAATAGAATTATTTTTACATAGAACTATCAAAGCAATTTTGAATTAACAATAAAACTAAAATTTAGTTTGCATTTAAAAAAAGTGGCACATACAATTTTAACGTAATATAATAATATTTTAATATTTTATAAATTTTAATATTTTTTAAAATAATTAATAATAATCAGTAGTTTATTTAATCAATAAATAAAATATTTAATTGAGTTTAAAAGCAAACAGATCTGTTTTAAATAAGTAGGGAAACCGCAGTAAATCCCAAATAAAACACAAATAAATATTTAAAACATATTAAAATGATAAGCAAGTTAGTGTAACTTTATTAACAAAAATCAGCTACAATTCAATGTTTAAGCACGCTATTATTATTTGTGTGTTAACTGTTTGAGCTAACGTTTTTTTCTCTGTTGTCTTACAGCTCGCAATAACCGTACTGGCAACATTGGCAACTGGCCAGAACTATCATCAGGATCCCAAGACGGCGGCAATTATAAGTGAGCAGCGTTATTTGTCTGGCGATGGTAAATTCGGTGCTGCCTACACACAAGAGGATGGCATCAACTTCAAAGAGGAAACGGATGCAGATGGCACCCGCCATGGCAGCTACAGCTATGTGGATCCCTCGGGCGAACGTCGCACCATCTCCTACACAGCGGGCAAAAATGGGTAAGTATTTGAAATACTGGCATGCAGAGTAAATGGAAGTTACTATAGTCTACTTCCACTTGAACAGCTTCCAGGCATCTGGTGATCATTTGCCTGTGGCGCCACCAGCACCACCACAGCCCGTGCCCACCCCAGGCTACCAGCCACAGTCGCAGTATCAGCCACAGTCGCAGTATCAGGCTCCAGCTCAACAGCAGTCTACATTCCGTAGCAATGATTATGGCGATGATGGCTCCTACGATACACGCTACAACGATCCCTCTTTTGGCCAGCAGCAGCAGCAGTCGTATCAGCAGCCCGCTCCTCAGCCCCAATACCGCCCGGCTCCTGTGCCACAGCAGACCTATCATCAACCCGCCCCACAGCAGCAACAGTATCAGGCACCACAGCAGCAGCAACAGTATCAGCCACAGTATCAGCCACAGCAGCAGCCCAACTATTATACCACAACCACGCCCAATCCTCATCGTTTCTCGCCCCCCGGCAAACTATCGCTGAACCGTACGCCCGATGGCTTCACCTACTCCTTTAACAAAGTCTAAGCGCTGGAGAGAGAGAACTATATAGATTGAAGCTTGTTTCTGCTCTAATTTAAACTTAAAACTTTCACTCTAACTAACTCTCTTTCTTTGTCTATCTCTCTCACATTTCCATTTCACTTTTGTTCTATCGCAGTTCTTGACTTCATCAAAAACTCTTTTGTGATATGTATAAGAAAGAAAGAAAGAAAAAGAAAACTGTTTCGTAACTCTTAAAATTTAACTACTATATACTATATATATCTAGCAGTTTTCTGTTTTGTAATTAATTACATTGCTGTTAAATCCTATTTGTACTCTCCAATAAACTTGTAAGTGTGTGCGGTTCGAAGAATGAAATAATTGAAAACTTTAAAACTCCAAAACTTTACCCATATTTTTTACCCCCAAATTCCAACGAGGGCCATGGGACGTATACGCAATTTATGTAATGTAGCATTAGCAATTATCACGTGTTATGTTATATACATAAAATTTGTCTAGATATTAAGCTATATAAGCGATATGCAGACTTGTAATATAACTATAAACTGCACATTGATTTTAAAAGTAGGAAAATCTTGAAGTGTTTCTTTGAAGTTGGAATAATTTTTAGATTTTTTTTTTTTTAAAACTATTTTGAATTCAATATTGTAAATTTTTATTTTTGACGTGTTTCTTTTGAGTTGGGATAATTTTTAGATTTTTTTTAAAAACTATTTTGAATTCAATATTGTACATTTTTTTTTTGCTTGGAAACCTAGACAAAACTGAAAATAGTTTTTTCTTTTAATTTTTCCGTGTGCAAATCTATGTTCATAAATTTAAAAATTAAAGAAAAAAGCATCGAAATTACTATATATATATATGCTTTATAGCATTCTGCATAACTTTTACAGCAGCAGCCTAATAAAATCATTAGCAAATTTCTTAGTTATTTTAGATAATTTTTAGATTTTTTTTAAGAAAAACTATTTTGAATTCAATATTGTAAATATTTATTTTTGCTTGGCAACCTAGACAAAACTGAAAATAGTTTTTTAGATTTTTTGTGAGAACAAATCTATATACATAAATTTAAAAATCGAAGAAGAATACTTCGAATATACTTTCTGTCCAAGTTTCAAAGTATTTCTGCATTACTTTTACAGCACAATAATAAAAATCAGTAGCAAATTTTCTTAGTTATTTTAGCTGTTGCAACCGACTAGTTTGCTAGTAATTTAATTTTGCACAGATTTATCTAAACACCTTGCCCGGTGAACGCCCAAAAAAAAAAAAAAAAAAAAAGAGCAGACAATTGCATAAGCGACTTTCAATCTGCTTAAGTGTTGAATAAGTACGAAAAAAAATACACTAACAAACAAGTCTTTTCTTGTTTTTGGTATCAGGGAATCCAGTTCAATTCTATGCAACAAACAAGGAAAGATTCGAAACGGGTTTAAAAATACAAAAAATACAAAAAGAAAAAAAAATAGAAACAAAACCAAACTTAATTCCAATGAAAATTGAAATCAAGTAAGCGACTGTAAAAGTCACCCCCAACTTCCAACTCGAATTCCCCTTTTGTTTTGTCGTGTGGGCTGAACCGGAAAGTTATTTATATACATACTTATATTCCATATAGCATATATAAGTAAACATAAATTCCGCAACAATCCATAAACAATTTTGGATTTGTCACGCTTCAATTGTTTTATTTGTAACTTGTTCATTAATAATTTTCGAGTTCTCAGCGTGTTTTGCTCAATTATTTGCCCCAATGAGTTGCAATTCCCCTTCAATCTACCCTCACTGCACACCTCCCCCTCGCTGTCTTTCCATTGCAACAGGTGTTGTATAGAGCCAAGTTTATGTCGGTTTTGACGCTTACTTTTCACGTCTTTACTGCACATTCTTGGCCATATCTCAATCGGTTCGGGTTCGGGTTCGTGTTTGGCTTCATATTTCTATTCGAATTTGTTTCGTTTTGCTTTCAAGGTCATTTTCCAGCTCGTGTTTTGCTGTTGAAACTGTTTAGTCGATTAAGAAAATCAATTTTTTTTTTGGTTTTGTCTTTCTGTTTTCTCTTCGCACCCACTTTGTTATAATTATATTATTAGTGTTAGTATTAATGTTGAGGCAATTTATATTTCTTGCTCAATTGCGTACTTTTGCAAAAGACGTAAGAGCGAATGATTTTAAATGTAAATAATTTTTAAAATTTATTAGACTGATCACTAATCAAATTTTTATATTATTTGAACAATTAAAAAATTAAATAAAATTAGCAATATTTACACAGTCTGTTGTCTGAAATTAATTGAGCACTTTAATTAAATTTCTTTAAAATTTAGAAAATATTTTAAAGTTTGTTTAAATTTATTTTAAAGAATTTTTAATTCTAAATAATGCCATCTGTTGTTGGCTAGTAATAACGGCGCTATCTTTTGTCGGCTAGCCATCTAAAGGTTATGTGCAATGCTGTTACTCACGCCAACAGATGGCGCTAGCATGATAAAGTTGCTACTCTGTGACTTTAGCAGAGACAAGAACCACAAACGTTTTAAAATATATACAATGTAGTGTAAAAAGTTTTCTATATTTTAAGCTTTTAATTAAAAATGTATTTTAAACACAAAGAATCAAATAGCTGCAATTGCGTTTAAAGAAATATAGTAAATTATTTAATGGTAATTTTATACATACAATAAATCGATTGTAAAATCAATGAAAAAAGTACGTCAATTGAGAGAAAACTTTTCCAAAACGAAAACTATTTAATTGCTCTAAACACAAAATTCCCGGCTAACTAGTTTGTGGCTGAATGTAATAAGAACTGTCTGTCTTATAAAGATCATACAACAATTTCTCGCATTACTTAGTTTCATTGAGTATAAAACCGTTTGCAGTGAGAAATGAAAAACCAGTACAATTGTTAGAATGCAGTCGATCGTAAGTATTGAATTGTAAAATCATCTATGACTCAGTTAATAATACTATATACTTATTTTCTTCAGAATTTTTTCATTGTTTTATTAGGGTTGTCGTCCTTCGAGGCACAACCTTTCAATAGAACAAATGAGGAACAGGAAAATAAAATTACATTAGTATCTCAAACAGATGAACCCAGAAAAGTCGCTTCTGGTCTGGATTTGTCTGTGCCTCCAGTAGAGCAGACTCTGGATTATGATGCACCTAAGTCAACAGATTTTCAAAGGGAATCATCTATTTCATCAAATACAAACTCAACAGTATTAGTTAACGGCATCTCTAAATTTTATAATACTACAAGATCTGCCAATGATACGGAAACGCGTCCAACTGCAATCGGTACGAGATTGAGTGCAAAACTACTTCAAGTACTTGTTATTTTGGGTTAATATGGTAGTTAAGATTTAATTTACTCTACTGGTAAATAAATAAAACCCATATAATTGCTTTTACTTTTGTGAAATCATTCAATCAATACTTTTTGATGTGTATCTACATTTGTACGTTTCTTGATGGTAATTAAAACCTCTCAATTGCATTGTAAAAACCGGATCGTTAGAAATTACGTCACCAGTAGTTAATAGAGGTTAGTTTTTATACCCTCTGAGGGGTATATTGGGTTTGTGAAAAGTATATAACAGGGAGAAGAAGGCGTGGCAGACCCCATAAAGTATATATATTCTTGATCAGCATCAACAGTCGAGTCTATATAGCCATGTCCGTCTGTCAGACATACCTCGGAAAAAATACATGTTTTTGGCGAATTTCTCGATAGCTATAAAACCTAGGAATACCAATTTTGGCATGCAGGTTGCTAGATACAATATAATGACAATGCCATCAAAATTTTTTGGATGCCAAGCCTCCTTCGCCCACCAAAAGCACAATTTCTTTGTAATTGTTCAAGCGGCTGGCTCACTTGTTTCCTAATGTATAGTTTTGTAACTTCGCCTTTACTTGCAGACAAATAATATCGAACGATTGTGAAAATTTCATCAAAATCGGACTATAATTAAAAAAGTTTCTCAAACAACGAAAATCGTTCCTTTCAGCAAGTCATAGCCACGTGCATTGCACTGAACTGTGCACATGTTAAATTCTTGCAGCAGCCACTCCAATTTGAACTCATTTAATTGAAAACGAAGCTCAGAGGGTATTACACGGTCGGCATGCCCGACTGACATTTCTTTCTTGTTCAATATACAAATGAAATTATCAAACTTTTAACTATGTATTTTACGTAGCTGGATTTTTGTTGTTAACAAAAACTATTGAAAAGGTGTCCAACAAAATAATTCTGTTTAAAATAATATATTTATAAAGTAAACAGTTTACTATATCTGTATGTATATTTACAGCATTTACATTATCATTAAATAAAGTCTATACACGAAATTAAATAAGTAAATATTAAGGACTAATTTGCCAGTTTTTCAAGTCTTTTTTTTCAGACATTGATGACCAGCGCTGTGGATCTGTACTTCCGCTTGGGTTTTAAAATGTGTTTGGGTTTCGGAGAACGTTTCAGTTCGATGCCAGGCGGACGTCTATGGGGTCTGCTACCCTTTGGCGGTGGCAGAGGGGGATGCTCCACACTAAAGCTATTATGCAGTGGACCCGGACCCGATAGATTGGGCGGAAAGGTTTCGAAATCTTCAATGTCCAGATCGGGACGCAGTTCTTGCGAATCGTGCTTTAAGAACTTTTGCAATTTGGGATTGTTGATCAGCTGCAGTTTGATGGCCTCGTCTAGCAATTTCTGCTGATCTTCTAGGAAGGCTTCAATTTGCTTCTTTGACGCGACGCTCTTGTAGCGATCATGATTCTTGGGACGCGTTGGTACTTCGTAATCATCATGATCGGACTCAAAGACCCTGTAGGAGTGACTGGAGGCAGCAGTTGCTTTCGGTGGCGGCACCAAATGAAAGGGATCCACATCGGATTCAAACTGTGGTGAATGGTGGGTCCATTTTGAACGCTTGGATGGTGGCGGTTCCGGCGCATGATCTTCCCCGGACTGAATGTCAGAGGTGTAAACTGGTCTGCCACTACTTTTGTAGGGTCCCGATGAGCTGTACTTGTGCTGCTTGCTATATCCAGATCCTGATCCTACTTTCTTGGGCACCGTTATGGGATGCTGCACTCGTATCTGGGTGCCTATCGTGAACTCCCGACTATCCTGTGCTGTTTCCGCCGAATATTCGCCCGAATAGCGCTCACTGGAATAGTCATCCTCTTCCTAAGAACAAAAACATATATTTAAAATATACCACTTGCTCGCTTAAAAATATTATACTATGACAAGAAATACAAAAATAATAATAATTGTCAAATTTGTATGCTTATTTAAAGTAAGTATTTCATTTCGTATATTTTTGTTACTACGAATTCATTTAGAGAAAAATATTTTCGAACAATGTGAACTAAAACTAATTTTAAATTGCCACTGATTCACTTTTTTCTTCCTAAGATTAAGCAAAATTAATCGAGTAATCGATTAAATTACGCTTTGGCCATGCAACTCGAAAGTTACATTTATTTTGGTCGACATGGCAATATATTATTGTAAGGAAATCAGTTTGTTAAATGACTTAAAATCACTTAAAAATTAAGTAAACTTTAATATAAATATGTATTTTGAAAATTTAAATAAATTCAAAAAACGCTTTATATAATTTTCTTCCATTTTATAAATAAAAAACCAGTTAATCTATTTAATTTGCTCAACTTTATTTAAATTTTTCTATGCCAAAATATAGTGTAAATAATTGTATAATTTTTCATATTTTTATTTTTTTAGTCAATAACCAATGCTGAAGTCTTTGTTTAGTTGCGCTTTGCTTTTTGTTACTACGAATTTATTTACAGAAAAATATTTTCGAACAATGCTGAAGATCGTATTAAAATCGAACCAATATAATGAACGTTTTTCGCAACATTTTTCAAAAAATTTGTCAAGCAAAATTTTGCAAAATTAGTTCTTCATCTGAAATTGAAATTTTTCTAGAATTCGATATTTTGTTTAGATTTTCCATATCCATATGATATTGTTGTAACTTTTCTGCAATAGCTACAGGGTATTCTGTTTTTTGGTGCCAATTATGTATTTCCTTTCGTATATTTTTGTTACTATGAATTCATTTAGAGAAAAATATTTTCAAACAATCCTGAAGATCGTATTAAAATCAAACCAAAATAAAGAACGTTTTTCGCAACATTTTTCAAAAAATTTGTCTAGCAAAATATAGCAAAATTAGTTCTGTAAAATTAAAACTTTTCTAGAATTCGATTTTTTGTTTATATTTTCACAGTCTAAATAATATTGTTATAACTTTTCTGCAATAGCTACAGGGTATTCCGTTTTTTTGGAGCCAATTAAGCTTAAACTTACCGATGTGTAGGGCTTGTAGTGCGTCTTCTTGGGATACTTTTTGGTAACATCACGCCGTTTGCTTTCATTGGTCTGCAGATCACTGCGATAGCTGGGCGGACCATTTGAGCCCGATATGAGGCGAACGGGTCCCGGTGGACCTGAGGGACCATAGTAACTGCGACGATAGTAGGACCGGGGCGGTCTTAGGCCAGAGGTCACAGAGCTCAGCAGCAGCGCAGCTGCCAAGAGCTGCAAGCAAAAATGACAGCCGACAGTTAAGAACAAAACACTTTCGGATATAGATTGATTGATGATAGATGCTCTGCTTACATTACAACACAATTTCATGATGAACTCAGTTGAACTTCACTTTTGAGAATCGTTCACTCTGTTCAGTTTTATATAATACCTAGACACTAGTCTGTGGCACGTCTTGAGTTGCCGTGTGGCACCAACGAAACTGAAAGTTTGAGCAATGAACGCAACGGTTTTATGCCAACTTCCTTTCTTCACAAATGGCCAAGACCTGCTGCCGTAACAACGTGTTTTGCAACTTGGCCAAGTCGCAACGAAGAGCAGCAGCGATTGAGATCTGCTAACGCCAACTAGCTAACCAACTTGGCTAGCTTGCCACTAGCTGCCAGAGGAAGCTGCAACAACAACAACAATTGCCAACAGCTGTAGCAAAACATTTGCATATCCATCGTACTCATTCGTATAATAGGAAATGGGAGCACGCGGGCATAAATAAAATGTTGTTTATGGCTATAATTGCAAATAAACATTAACGTTTGTTAACAATGAAAGCGAGAGCAAGAAAGCTATACACAGACAGAGAGAGAGAGGCGCTTAAGTAGCCAACTAAGTTTGCAGCTGAAAGACTTCTGCTTGAAGCCAAGTTGGCGAGTCTATAACTCTATCTAAGACTTAAGATCTCTAAGTTAGCTAGTTGGTAGTTTGCCACTAACTGGTTTTTGCCCATTTTTGGCTGAAGATGTAGCTTTAGTACACAGTAAAAAATCAAGAAACAAAAGGTCAGTTGGGCATGCCGACCGTGTAATACCCTCTGAGCTTCGTGTCCAATTAGATGAGTTCCAATTGAAGTAGCTGCTGCAAGAACTTAACATGCACACATATTTATGTGTCTATCTCGCTCACACGCTTTTCGTTTTCGTTGCTTGTGTGCTCAGCTCAGTGCAATGCACGTGGCTATGCCTTGCTTGAATGTAACGATTTTCGTTGTATGAGAAACTTTTTTATTTATAGTTCGATTTTGATGAAATTTTCACAATCGTTTGATATTCTTTGTATGCAATTATATGCTAAGTTAAATTTATACGTTAAGAAATAAGTGAGCCAGTGGCATGCAAAGTTACAACGTAATTAAAATTTTGGTGGACGAAGGAGGCGTGGCATCCAAAAATTTTTGATTGTATTGGCTTTATATTGCATCTAGCAGCCTGCATGACAAAATTGGTGTCCCTAGGTGCCATAGTTACCGAGATATTCGCTTAAAACCTTTTTTTTCCGAGGTATGTCTGGTTTTTCGCTAATTGTGGGCGAATGGGGCGTGGCATCGAAAAAAAAAGGGATTATTGTATTGACTGACTAAATATGTGATCGGTACTGACTAAAACGGATATTGTAGCTCTTACCATCTCTGAGATCTGTTTGTTCATACGGACAGATGGACGCACGGACGGACAGACGAACATGGCTAAATCGACTCGGCTTGTGATGCTGATCAAGAATATATATACTTTATGAGGTCTGCCACGCCTCTTTCTGCCTGTTACATACTTCTGACAAACCCATTATACCCCTGAGGGGGTATAACAATGTTTATTACTAAATTTAACATTTACTTTTCAGTAAAAATTTGAAATATGTTTCTTTACACAAGTAATTAAGAGATTTAAGTTTCTAGTTGTATGTTATGTACTTTTATATATATTTATATTAATTTGTTGTTAAATTAGTGTCAACTGCTCTTGGTTTAACAATGAATATATTAGTATGTCCAACTGACAGTTTATTACATTGTTTTTTCAGTGTAATATTACCCAATGTTGGTGGATGGCTTCCACTTGCACTTTTTTTGATAGTGAACAGTTTTTTGTTTTGGCCTGAAGTTCAGGTTCAGTTGCCAGCGAGTCAGAGCCAGGAAATGGAGTCTACTTCCAGCTGTAGTTGTAGTTGCAGTTGTAGTTGCAACTGCTGTTTGCCACATGTCTTGGCCTTTTGCTGGTGGACTACTTTCTAAGCCAGGATGCGGCACAGTCCAGCTTCAGTCTCAGCTCCAAGTTGAGGTCTTGGCTCGGCAATGCGGAAGATGTTGAACTCGGTTTGTCGTCGCTGTTATTTTCATTATTATTTTGTCTTGGATTTTTTTTTTTTTGTTTTTTTTTTGTAGAGTCGGAAATAGAAATGGAAATGGAATTGTAAATGAAAATGAAAATCAAAAACACAAAAAAATGAGAAAATGTGTACGTGTTAAATTGCATAACAATTCATCACGCTTTTCCGTTGTGTGCTTATCCTGCAAGTTTTCTTCTCCTCCTGCTGCCTCCCCTCTTTGGAGTTTGGAGTTTTCCACTTGGCAACAAGTATAATTATCGACCGTCCACTAATTAAATAGCCACATTTTAATCAAACACTTTGATTGTTGTTCGCTTAATTGTTCAATTTGTGGCAATTAATTGTAATCCATATGCGTGAGTTTTTCCCATTTTCATTATCATTTCCATTTCCATTTTCCCACTTGGCACTCGCGGCAAGGTCAAGCTCAAGTTCAAGACGTGGGACAATTGTGTTGCAAATAATATGTTGCAGCATTAAGTGGCAACCACTGTCGATTGTCATAATTTCCTTTTTCCTAGTTGAAAAACAGAAAAATGAAAGAAGAAAATTCAACTGGTCAGAGCTGAGACTTGTGGCTCGCTTAAGTTCCGTTAACAATCTTTTAACAATACAAGTGAAATGGAAATTTTTGGTGAAAGGCTCTCGAATGGCCAGAGAGTGGCAAAAAGAGCGAGAAAGAAATAGAGAGAGAGAGAGGGAGACACTCGCCTAGAGCAATTCCTGATCGCCTTGGGCAGTATCCCAATTAAGTTACTTTGTTTTTATATTTTTATTTTGTATTAAACTGTAAATTAAACCAATGTGCACTAAAACTAATTTCAAATTGCCACTGATTCACTTTTTTTTCTTCCTAAGATTGAGCAAAATTAATCGATTAATCGATTAAATTACGCTTTGGCCATGCAACTCGAAAGTTACATTTATTTTGCTCGACATGGGCAATATATTAATGTAAGGAAATCAGTTTGTTAAATTACTTAAGAAGAATTTAAATTACTTTGAAATTAAGTAAACTTTAATAAAAATATTTTTTTTAATTAAATAAATTCAAAACACGCTTTATATAATTTTCTTCCATTTTATAAATAAAAAACCACTTACTCTATTCCATTTGCTCAACTTTATTTAAATATTTCTATGCCAAAATATAGTGTAAATAATTGTAAAATTTTTGATCTATATTTTTAGTTAATAAACAAATTCAAATCACTTTGAAGTTAAAAACTTCTTAATATAAATATGTATTTTTAAAATGTAAATAAAGTCCAAACACGCTTTATATAATTTTCTTCCATTTTATAAATAAAAAACCAGTTAATCAATTCAATTTTCTCAACTTTATTTAAATATTTCTATGCCAAAATATAGTGGAAATAATTGTATAATTTGTCATATTTATTTTTTTAGTTAATTAACAAATTCAAATCACTTTGAAGTTAAAAACTTCTTAATATAAATATGTATTTTGAAATTTAAATAAATTCCAAACACGCTTTATATAATTTTCTTCCATTTTATAAATAAAAAAAACCAGTTAATCAATTCAATTTTCTCAACTTTATTTAAATATTGCTATGCCAAAATATATAATGTAAATAATTGTATAATTTTTCATATATTTTTTTTTAGTTAATAACCAATGCTAAAGTCTTTGTTTAGTGGCGCTTTGCTTAAAACTATATCAGTTTGTATTAGCATGTTGATTATATGTATATAATTAGTTACTACTAGTGTTAGTCTATTCTTTCAGCTCAGTTAATACATTTTTACAACAACAATAGTTTTGTTACTGCCTTAGATTTGTGGCTCGCATATTAGGCAAGATCATTAGCACTTTTTGTATAATTTATAAATAAATTATTGTTTTTCTTTTTTTTGTTTTTTTATGGTTGTGGGTGAAGTCGACGCCTACAGTTTTGCATAACAATAACAACTTCATAAGCTGTTTGCTGTCGACGTCGCAGTTGGCGTCAAGTTGCATTCAATCAACACACAAAATAATAAAGATCGATAAAAAAAAATACATGTGTTTGTTGTTGTTGCTGCTGCTTTCAGTCCGGCAGACCGACGTTAATGCGCTGCCCGGCTGAGCTGCGTCGCGCCAATGCTGCGGCTGACGACGTTGACGGCGCAGCGACACCCACATCGACCACCAAAGCGTCGCCGTTAAAGCAGAGGCTGCTGCGCAGGTGTTTGCGTGGGTCAGAGTGAGATGACTGCTGCTGTTCGTGCGTGGCGGCTGCTGTGTCATCGTCAAAGCGGCGACTGCGCAGCGTTCTCGCTGTCGCTGTCTCTGTTGTGTCTGCGTCTGGCATTTTTGGCAAGCTTTTCCGTGCTGAGCGCAAGTTGTTGTTGTAATCATTGTTGTTGTTGTAATTATAATGGCTCTTTTTATTATAGTTATTTAATGTTTTTGTATCACGACCAGTTTCTAAATATGGCTGGACTGCTGCTGCTGTTGGCCACTTCCTGTGCGCATATTTGGCTGTGACAGCGACTGCCTCAGCTGCTGCTGCTGCCGAGCTGCTGGCTTTGCTGCGCTCTCTGCTGGCTCTCTGTTGGGTCTCTGCTCGTAGTAGGCATACTCGTCGGCCTGCTCATTGTAGGTAACATGTTTCTGTGGCACTTTTGGACTGCGCATTTTGAGTATACGCATGCCATGATCTATGTAATCCTGCATGTAATCATCATAAGGCTCCATAAAGGGTTCCGTGCGCTGCTCCTTGAGTATTTTCTTGGGCAGCTGCAGCTGTACGGGTGGCAGCTCTCTCTCCCTCTCCCTCTCCCTTTGCCAGTGTTGACCATCATTTAGCGGCTTTTTAGTCAGCTGCCGCACAGTGTGCTTCACCTGCAATTTGGGGCTATTTTTGGAATTTAACTCCACTTCACGCTTGTTGTTCATATCCATTTTGGGTCGCCGCGTATTATTTTGAGCCACTGTTTCGTTGTCGTAATCATAGAATTGTATCTTGGAGCTATAAGCCTGCTTGCGTCTAGCCTCACTTGGATCATCTACTAGCTCATCGAGCGTTTTAAGTGGCTGCTGCAGCTGCTGCCGGCGGTTGGGTGTCACATCAGTCAGCTTTGGCGTGATCTCTCTGCGTGCTCGATTCACTCTTGATTGTGTTTGATTGCTGTTGTTGGGCTGCAAATTATCGTAGAATTGTATGGAGGACTTGGCAAACTCTTTGTGAAACATTTGACGTGTATTCACATCTGATTGTTGTGCCTCCGGCTGTGGCGTCGTCGTCTCTCTCTGCAGACTGCCGCGACGCTTTACACGCGTCTCCTGCGCACTGTCGACCGTCGTGTCATCGGGCCAAAAGAAGTGCGACTGCTGACGGTTTTGGCCTGTGCCACACTGACGATCCACCATTTTGGGCGGCAGCCCCGTATAGAATTTGCCATTGAGCATTATCCGGCGTGACCGTTCCACTGCGCTAACCGACAAAGACTGTCGAGCCAAGAACACACTGAAAATTCAGCTCAAAACACAGCTGCTGCTTACAGCGCCGTTTAAGTCGAAGTCGAAGCAAACTGCGCGCTTAACTAATTTGCAATTCTTGCGCAAAATACATAGTATAAACAGAAAAAAAAAACAAAAAGAAAAGGTCAGTCGGGCATGCCGACCGTGTAATACCCTCTGAGCTTCGTTTCCAATTATATGAGTTCGAATTGGAGTGGCTGCTGCAAGAACTTAACATGCACACATATTTGTATGTCTATCTCGCTCACACGTTTTTCGTTTTCGTTGCTTGGTTATGCCTTGCTTGAATGTAACGATTTTCGTTGTTTGACAAACTTTTTTGATTATCGTCCGATTTTGATGAAATTTTCACAATCGTTTGATATTATTTGTCAGCAAGTATATGCTAAGTAACAAAACTATACGTTAATAAATAAGTGAATCGCAGGCAGGCAAAGTTACAACGTAATTGTGTTTTTAGTGGGCGAAGGAGGCGTGGCATCCAAAAAATTTTGTTGGCATTATCTTTATATTGCATCTAGTAATCTGCATGCAAAAATTGGAGTCCCTAGCTTATTGTGGGCGAATGGGGCGTGGCATCAAAAAAAGGAAACAAACTTGTATTGACTGACTAAATATCTGGTCGATACTGACTAAAACGGATATTGTAGCTCTTCCCATCTCTGATATCTGTTTGTTCATACGGACAGACGCACAGATGGACAGACGGACATGGCTATATCGACTCGGCTGTTGGTGCTGATCAAGAATATATATACTTTATAGGGTCTGCCACGCCTCCTTCTGTCTGTTACATACTTTTCACAAACCCAATATACCCCTCAGAGGGAATAAAAACAAAAAACAAAATCAGCTTAAAACATTTCAAGTATAAATTTATTAGTAACTGCGACGCTAACCGCAACGGCAGCGACGACAACGACAACGACGACGCCGACTGCAGCGACGAGTTTCCGTTTAAGGTCAACCTGCCGCATTTTTCAATTCGTTTCGAGCGAAAAGTTGTTTTTCGTCAGTCCAAAGATCGCAAGTCTACGTCTCTCTCTCTCTCTCTTCGTCTCTCAAACTTGTCTTCTCAATTAAGCGCAAACAACTTCAGCTACATTGTCTCAAATTGAACCTCTTTGGCAAGAACAGCTGCCAATTATTCTGTGCTCTTAATGTAGCCAATATTCCATTTTGGCATTGTGGCCAAATATTCAAGTTGTAATTGTGTGTCAGCAGCTTCAGTTAGCATCGCATTTTGGTCAACACGTCGTATACGCAACAAGTGACTTAACTTAGAAGCTTACTTAGAACTTACTTAGAAGCTGATCGAATTGTAAAGCAGCTGCACTGAAACAAAAGCTCAAGCTACTTTTCACATTTGAGTTTTTAACAGGGACCGTAAATAATGATTATTTTTTTATTTTTAAATAAAAAAATCATTAACTTGCAACGGACCTAGAAATATATCTAGTATACCAAAATTATTATTATTGCATAATCTTTGCATTTCTAAAATGATTTTTAAATTTCAGATTTTTATCGAATTCTTCGCAAATAATCATTATTTTTGAGTAATTTTTGAAAAACTTAACCAGCCGTATATTACTGTTGAGTTTTATTTTGAGCGAAAAAAATAAAAATCATTTTTAATCATTATTTTTGATTTTAATTTTTTTTTTTTATAATCACTATGGTTAAGTTTTTCATAAATTACTCAAAAATAATGATTATTTTTGAAGAAAATCGGTAAAAATTAAATTTAATCAATATTTTATGATTTTTAAAATATAACTCATAATGATTACGGTCCCTGGTTTTTAATCGAACTTTCGATATAATAAATACAAACAACACAAATCAAAAATTGTTAAATTTTATTGTTAATTTCATATATTTTCAATCATTTTTGTTCACATTGTTTTTGTCGTAGTACGATTAATTTTTTTCTGTTTTTTTTTTGGGTTTTTTGGTTTTTTGGTTTTGAGTATCATTGATGGACACGCTACTGGAACTACTTACATATATTTTATAAGTATAAGTAAGTTACATTTGGTTTGCATTGTTTTGTAAGACATAAATGTATGGTTTATCTGCTTTTTAGAGCAATTAATTATAAACAATTGATTTAAACGCGTACTTTACAAATACAGATACAAGTACAAACACATAAACTTTATAGCTCATATAGTTTTTATTTAATCGAATTTGTTAAATTTCAAACTTTAATTGAGAAACTTGAAACATAAAATGGAAATTAAGAACATAATATCTCAGTTTTATGGCTGCATTTTTTTTGTTTTTTTCTTCTTCATCTTGTGGGAAATTTTTTAATTTAAAGTTATCATCGTTTTAATGGATATGTAAAATTACTTAGACTATTTAGTTAATGTGGATGCTGTTTTTTGTTTTATGTTTTTTTTATCATGTATTGCATTTAGTTAGAAGACGTTTTTCAAAACGATTTGAAGCATTACATGCGAATTGTCTGTATACACTAGTCGGAATATTTATTTTGACAACACTTAAAGTTAAATCTACTTAAAATTTAAACTTACTTCGAAAGAAGTTTGGTATCAATGGATAGGTCACTTCAATTCCGTTTTAATAACACAAAATTTTTCTTAACCCATTGAGTACACGTGGAATATTTTCAATTCTTGCAAAAGTCTAATTTTTAAACTTTTTCCCCTTGGGCAAAAACAAAAAATGTTTGAATGCAAAAAGATTCTCCAAAAGAATCTATTAGTGATGGAAAAACAAATTTTTCAAAAATCTCTTCGCATGTATTTTTTTTATGATTTTTTGAAAATTTAACTTTAAGTGTTGTCAAAATAAATATGCCGACTAGTGTAGGTAAAAATGGGTTAAATATCAATTTTCAAAAAATCATAAATAAATACATGTAAAGAGATTTAAAAAAAAAAAATTTTTTTTTTTAAATTTTAAGTAGATTTCACTTTAAGTGTTGTCAAAATAAATATGCCGACTAGTGTATATATATTTATATATATATATATATATATTTATAGATTTTAGGTTTTTCAACTTCAGCTATCGGCTGGCAAATCGTATTTATTGAATCTTTTCCTTTTACACTTATAGACTTAGGGGTCTCAATTATCTTTTGCGTTTTCTTTAATTTTTATTTTTTAAATTTTTCTCATTTTTTTTTGTGTTTTTTTCTTGTAGTTTTTTAAAAACTTTATTTACAATTTGTATTTATAGCTTGCTTGCGAGCTGAGGCTGATTGCCAGCTTCAAGACGGATGATGATGACTGGGTTATCCTGAGGCAGCGAGAGCACAGAGTACTTAACTTGGTCTTTCTCTTGTGACCCCCTTTACCCCTTTGGGGGCTTACAATTTTCTGGCTCATTTTGCAAATCAGTTTACTGCTGTTGTTGCAGTTGCTGTTGCTGCTGCTGCTGCTGCTGCTGTTGCTGTTGTTGCGGGGGCAGCATTGGCGACATAACAATAATGTTGGTGGTTGTTGTGCCATTACTGTTGCCGCTGGGTTGCCCATAGTCCAGCGGCAATTGTTGCTGCTTCTGCATGGCAATCGCATCCGTTTCCGGGGCACGAGTTATAACACAATATTGATTGCCATTATAGGTGACGATGGGCATGTTCATGTTGCTGCTGCTGCTGCTGATGCTGCTGGCATCAGCAACATTGCTGGCGTGCAAACCATTCAGCTGGGCCTGCATATAACTAGCTGCTGTTGGCGAATTGGCAATGATGTGCGACACGGGCACTGACACCTGATCAAAAAAAAGTACATAGGAGTAGGAGCATGAAGTGATACAAGTGATATATACACTGATAAAAATAAATAACATGTTCTTTAATACAGTTTTGAGCTTAAAATAATAACTATTGTTCTTATAAGTTTCGTTTTCTTGAAGTAATGAATGAATAAAGTTTTTTTTATGAAATTTACTCAACTATTCTAGATCTGAAAAGTTTTACAAACGAAGTTTGTAAGCTAGTCTTGCAAATTAAAAGCCCTTATATGTTTGGAATACAGTTTTGTCCATGGTTCGACTTCAAAAATAATTTTACATTCAAACTTTTTGATTTTGAAACAATTAATTTTTGACCAAAATTTTGAAAAAAACGTAATGGGGTAAGTATGCAACATTGACGATTTATTCAAGAAAAATTAAATTTTTGGAATTGAAAATTTTTGAATGCAGAAATAATTTAGAGGAAAAGTCATGCACAAAATGACATTCCTCGTGGAAATCGGTTCAGATATGACACTGTTATGGCATTTCAAAAATTTCATAAAATCGAAAAAAATTAAAATTTTATTTTCGAAATTTTTGAAATGCAGTAACAGTGTTAAAACTTAACGGATTTCAAAACGGAATACAGTTTTGTTCATGGTATGTCTTCTAAAATAATTCTGCATTCAAACTTCAATTTCGCAAAGCTACGACCAGTTGAGAATTATTATTGTTAAATTAAGAATTATTTGATGAACCAAGTTCTTTTAACTTAAAAACTTTAAATCTTGAAGATTAATGTCTTGTAATTTAGCATTTCAGAGTTAAATGAAACTAAATTCCAGGGACCGTAAATAATAATTATTTTTTTATTTTTAAATAAAAAAAATCATTCACTTGCAACGGACCTAGAAATATATCTAGTATACCAAAATTATTATTATTGCATAATCTATGCATTTCTGAAATGATTTTTAAATTTCTGATTTTTATCGAATTCTTCAAAAATATTCATTATTTTTGAGTAATTAATGAAAAACTTAACCGTATGTAACTGTTGAGTTTTATTTTGAGCGAAAAAAATAAAAATCATGTTTAATCATTATTTTTGATATTTGTTTTTTTTTTATCAAATATAATCATTATGGTTAACTTCCTCATTAATTACTCAAAAATAATGATTATTTTTGAAGAAAATCGGTAAAAAATTAAATAGAAGCATTATTTTATGATTTTTAAAATATAACTCATAATGATTACGGTCCCTGCTAAATTCTTATCACAAATTTTCAGATGCGTATTGTTTGTTGCTGTTGCTTTAAGAACATGTTATTTTCTAGCAGTGTACATACAAAAATACATATACATATACGGACTCAAACAGTTTGTTGTTACAGTGAAAGTGGCAATATTGATTTCATGCTCAGGGCGTGTGCTGTAGCGTGTTGTTGTTGCTGTTGTTGTTGTTGTTGGTGTTGTTCAGGTGTTGCAGGTGTTGTTGTTCATGTTGTTAATAGTTAGTTACTTCGTGTCCCTGAAGAGTGCCGCTGCTGCTGTTGATGTTGTTGTTATTGTACATAGGCGCGCTGGTCTGTTGCTGCTGCTGTTGTTGCTGCTTTCTGGCCGCTTTCTTGCCGCCAGCAACATGTTGCTGCTGCTGCTGATTGGCATTAAGAATCATCTGATTTTGTATGATTATCTTCTGACTGTTGTTGTTGTTGCTGCTGTTAAGTATTTGATTCTGATTCGCATCTATTTGATAGCCGCGATTATTGTTGCTGCTGCTGCTGTTGTTGCTGTTGTTGTTGTTGTTGTGATGATTGTTGTTGTGTTGTTGGTTGTTGTTCTTAACGATGATGGCGGCTGCTGCTGGTTTTGTGGACTCTACGACTAACCGTTCCTGTTGTCAATACTGCAATTATACAATATTCAAAGAAGCCCAATTTTAGAGCCGTTTAGCCCTCAACAAAATTGTAGTTTTTTGTGTGAAGTGCCACGCCCACTATTTAGGCCCCATTGGCCAACCGACATTTGCTCACCTCCAGATGACTCTTGGCATGAATGGACCACTCGTCCCGGCTCGAGAACATGCGACCACACAACTCGCACGTCCACGACAACTGTTGCTGATGATGCGGTATTATGATGCCCGGTATTGCCGTTGGCGCCCCCCCACCCTGCACCGCCGACTGCACTATGATATTCTGTGCCGCCACCTGCACCGCCTGCTGTTGCAGCTGTAGCTCCAGACTCTGCTTATTGTCCTCTGGCGGCGGCGGATCGGGTTGTTCCTTCTTCTTTACCATATTATTCAAACGTTTCCCCAGTGGCGCAATGTTCGTAGGCGTCACATGCTTGAACTTGTTCATATGAATCACTAGTTTGTCCCGTCTGGCAAACGCCTTGTTGCACACCTGAAACACAAGAACAACAACAACAGAACAACAACCTGTAGGTTAGTGAATGTCTCTAAATTAAGTGGGAGTGTTTTAAATTCAAAGCACTGCTTATACTTCACAAATATAGGGCTTCTCGCCGGTATGGATGCGCATGTGAATCGTCAGTTTGTCCTTGCGGGCCAATCCTTTGCCACACACTGTGCACTCGAATGCCTTGTTGGTGGCTGCAAAAACACAAACCAACACACATAAATAGTATTAAATATTTTATAAAGTAAGTTAATTAATAGTGTAATTTAATTACTTTTTAATTAAATAACAGTTTTTATACCCTCTGAGGAGTATATTGGGTTTGTGAAAAGTATGTAACAGGCAGAAGGAGGCGTGGCAGACCCCATAAAGTATATATATTCTTGATCAGCATCACAAGCCGAGTCGATATAGCCATGTCCGTCTGTCCGTCCGTCCGTCTGTCTGTCCGTATGAACAAACTGATCTCAGAGATGGTAAGAGCTACAAGTTCAAACTTGGTCAGTATCGACCACATATTTAGTCAGTCAATACAAGAATCTTTTTTTTTTCGATGCCACGCCCCATTCGCCCACAATAAGCGAAAAACTAGACATACCTCGGAAAAATAGAGGTTTTTGGCGAATATCACGGTAACTATAACACCTAGGGACACCAATTTTGGCATGCAGGTTGCTTGATGCAATATAAATATAATGTTATCAACATTTTTTAGATGCCACACCTCCTTTGCCCACCCAAAGCACAATTACGTTGTAACTTTGCCTGCTGCTGGCTCACTTATTTCTAAACGTATACTTTTGTAACTTGGCGTATAATTAGAGACAAATAATATCAAACGATTGTGAAAATTTCATCAAAATCGGACTATAATTAAAAAAGTTTCTCATACATCGAAAATCGTTACATGCAAGCAAGGCATAGCCACGTGCATTGCACTGAACACACAAATATGTTTGCATGTTAATTTCTTGCAGCAGCTACTCCAGTTTGAACTCATATAATTGGAAACGAAGCTCAGAGGGTATTAAACGTTCGGCATGCCCGACTGACATTTTCTTTCTTGTTAAACATACGCGACTCGTTTCTAAGTCTTCTAATGAAAACAATCGCTTTTCAATCCCCAGTACGATCCATTTGGCGATTGCTGTGCATTTTGTTGTTATGCTTTGAACTAATCGCATTTTGATCATCAAGGCGACTCATTTTTATAAAGGCGACCCTTTCTTTAATCGCTTATAAGATTAATCATTTTTTAATCTTCCCGGGGAGTTAATTCAGTTATTACAAAATGATCTCCTAAATGCTAGGTGGGAAATAACATATATCTTTAGTTATATATTACTCACACTTTGAGGGATTTGTTTTGCGCACACCCGAGGAGGCTTGTTGCACCTGTTGCAGGGCCTTGAGCCGGCTGGCGGGGTGCATGGAGCCGCCCTCGACATAGGGTTCGGTGAAGGGTATCAGATTGGGCTTCGGTATGTTGTAGGTGAGTTGCTCGGCCGCCGACCAGGTGCCCAGACTCTGCAGCACCCGAACGCCGCCCTCGAAGCCCATGCCGTCGTCCGGAACTGTGAAGGTGCTGTCACCCGCTGCCCCACCACCGCCAGCACCACCCGCTGAACTGGAGGAACTAATTTGTGGCACTTTGATGGTGGCCGCATAATGTTGTTGTTGTTGTTGCTGCTGCTGCTGTTGTTGTTGTTGCTGTTGCTGCTGTTGCTGTTGCTGCTGTTGGTGTTGCTGTTGTTGTTGTTGTTGCTGTTGTTGTTGCTGTTGCTGCTGTTGCTGTTGCATGCTGCCGTTCTGATTGTTATTGTTGGCCGTGGGTGAACTCTGCTGTTGTTGTTGCACAGAACTCTGTTGTTGTTGTTGTTGCTTAAACTGTATGGCCGCCTGAGCCATTTGCTGTTGCACCGCCATGTGCGCCTCCAGATATGCGTTCTTTTGGGCCACCGTCATCTTGTCCATGTTAACGGTGCCGTCCTAATGATGATGAGTATCGTGCAACGAAAAAACAGAATTCACTTTAAGCAACACTTTAAAAACACAAACTACCAATTATTTAAAATTAACTCGAAATATTTGAAGCTACAAACTTGAAATTTTGCATGAGCATTAGTCAGCTTAAGCAACTTAAGCTTAAGGGGGGAGCCTGCTTTAGGAGGCTCAAAAAATCGATTTATTTTTTTATTGCTTAAATCTGTTGCTAATATATCTAAGCATATGTCTGTCAATTTTGGAAAGACAATTCGGATTATTTTCGAACTTTAAAGCGCGTTCTCTCAAATTTTCATTTTTGGGATTTTCCAAAATTGGCGGGCAAAATTAAAAAAAAAGTATTCAACCAATCGTAAAAAACCAAAGCTGATTAGATTCAGTATCTTATTACCTCCTCTGTGAACCTAAAAAGTTCTTGAAAAAAAAATTAGAAACTATTTTTTTTAGTAAATTGAAGTTGGGTTTTTTGGTGAAAAATGCAACTTTGTTTTTCAAATCTAAAGAAAACTTTGATTTTCGCGTTTTTTTCAGGTTTTTTTGGGTTCACATAGAAGAAGGACTACAGATTAGAAATTTTGCATGAGCATTAGTCAGCCTAAATGCAACCTACATTTTGCCCTAATTGAATTGGAATTAATTGGGTGGGTAAAAGTGTAAAGGGTTTTTTTAAGCTTAAATAAATTTTTTATAAAATTAACTATGTTATAAAATAAAATTTTGTAAATTTGTGTAATTTTATTTAATTCACAATCTAACTTGCAAAGCATTTCTTAAATACATTTTTATAAAATTAACAATATAATTTTTAGTATTTTCATTCAATTCTCAATTTAACTTGCAAGACATTTCCCGCGCTTTTACATTCTTAACCAAACCAGCTGCTTTTAATACCGCTTAAAATGATAGCAGTAAATAGGCCTCAATTATTTCTAGATTATTTTTATTCTATCTAAAAAAAACTTAACCATTTTACAAAACTTCAAGCATAATATTGACTTTATCAAACTTTTTGCCATGATGGTAAAGCGTTGTGTTTCACTTCAGCTTCATGCCACCGTGTTTCATTCCATTTCGTGCCGTTCGTGCCACCCCTATAAGGCGCGCAAGTGTTGCGAAATTTCAAGCAACCCTCTCGTACCGCCCTCTCTTACCAAAAAAAAAAAAATAAAAGAGGGAAAAAAAAATAAAATACTCGTAAAATACTCAAAACTGCCTGCCCTTGCGCAAAAATTTGCGACTTGAGCTTTTGGCGACTCGGCTTTTGCTGATTTTCAATGCTGTGACGAGACTTTGACTCTATGGTTATCAACCCCCAACCACCCCCTCCCTAGAGGAAGCCGCGCTGCCAGCCTTGCTGCCGGCCGTGCCGTGCCGTGCTCCCTTTTTTGGCTTTGGCGGCGTTTTTCTACGGGGGTTTGAGGCTTTTCCGTGTCTGCCCAAAAATTTATTTTAAGCGCGTTCGCCAAAAAAAAAAACTTTACACAACATTTTTTTTTGGGCTACAAATATTTGACACAAACACACCGACACTCGCTATATTGCACTTTATTGACATTTTCATTGGCTGGCAATTTTCTTTTTCAACTTTTCGCAACACACAATTTTCCAGGCCTTTTTTGCTTACCACAATTGAAAATCAATAAAAAACCGAACGCCGCGCACTTTTTGCGTTGAATTCTGTTAACTGCACTACGCGGCTAATGAATTTTATTGCTACAATTTGATGTGTATACTATTTAAATTAAATAGTATTACTAAACAAATTGCTACCGTTAACTTCACGTCACTTCACGTTCCTCGAGCCAAAGCCCAGCGCCTTTTGTTTGTGTATGTATTGCGAAACTGATTTCGAGTCGACTTCAACGCTCGCTTCTCGCTCTCTGCCGCAGTCGGCAACGCAGTCGCTAACGCAGCCGACGTCGTCAACAGCGAGTTGTATTTTTGAGTAATTATTTGTTGTTGTGCTTGTGTACGAGGAAGCACAGGAGCAAAAGAAGAACACTGACGATGACGACAACGACGTTCAGACAGATACTGAACTTGAGTGAATAAAGCGGAAGCATTGGGCAACAAAAAAAAAAGTATTGCATACAACACGGCGCCAGGGCTGAGAGAGAGAGAGTCTCAATTTCGTTTTTTAAACCCTGTACTTGGAAACTGCACAACAGTATGATGAGTTTGTTAGCAAAAGTGTGTTAATTTTACAGCCATTGAAAAATATAGAGCTAAAGCCAAGAAATTTGGTATAATATATATTAAATTATGCTTTTAAATGTGTTGTAGGTCTTAACGGATTCCTTTATACCGAACACAGATCAAATTTGTATATTAAATTTCGATAATTAAACATGCCGAAACTCAGTTTCTCTAAATTCCAGGGACCGTAAATAATGATTATTTTTTTATTTTTAAATAAAAAAATCATTCACTTGCAACAGACCTAGAAACATATCTAGTATACCAAAATTATTATTATTGCATAATCTATGCATTTTTGAAATGATTTTTAAATTTCTGATTTTTATCGATTTCTCCAAAAATAATCATTATTTTTGAGTAATTAATGAAGAACTTAACCATAATAATTATATTTGATCAAAAAAAAAATAAAATAAAAATCAAAAATAATGATTAAAAATGATTTTTATTTTTTTCGCTCAAAATAAAACTCAACAGTAGCAAAGGCTTCTTTTTAGTTAATTAATTATTTATTTAACTTATTACAAAATCTAATACTCGTGTGAGGGGTTTGCGGGGGTGCTAGATAGAAAATGAATATGCAATTACATTGATGAGAAGTATTTTACAGAAGCCGTATGTTACTGTTGAGTTTTATTTTGAGCGAAAAAAATAAAAATCATTTTTAATCATTATTTTTGATTTTTATTTTTTTTGATCAAATATAATCATTATGGTTAAGTGCTTCATTAATTACTCAAAAATAATGATTATTTTTAAAGAAAATCGGTAAAAAAAATTAAATGTAATCATTATTTTATGATTTTTAAAATATAACTCATAATGATTACGGTCCCTGCTAAATTCCCCAAATTTCGGGCAACAATATTCTAAAGCTAACTTTTTTTCTGAACACCACATAGACTCACATATTGAGTGTTTTTCATAGCTTTTTCATAAGTACAGAGTCTCTAAGAGTCTTGTTTGCTAGACTCTAGCCTTTTCCACCAGTTATTTGTTGATGGTGGTTGTTTGTGGAACAAAACGGAATTGAAACACCACAAAGAGAAGCGAGCGTGAACAAGTGTAACTTTGACACTGGCAGTCAACGAAGGCCGCTCATCAACGGCAGCAGCAGCAGCAGCAACAAAAGTAGCAGCAGAATTTTGTGTTTGTGTTGCTGCCACTTTAGGGGGCACTCACCTGAATGTCAATGATGCATCTCACCGTCTCACCATGGAGGCGGCATAGTTACGCAGCAATTGTTCATTCCTCAGACAATTGTAGAGCTGCTCGAGTTTCTCCACGCAGCAAATCATCCTTGTGGATCTGTTGTCAAACGGTTAGAGGCTCTAAGCTTGCCACAGATTGTTGTACATAGTACTTACATTTACCTGCAACAAAGTGCTTAACTTGTATAGCACTTGCCGCTGCTGCTTTGCCTGCCTGCCTCAAAGATGTGCAACTTGTGTGGTGCACCTTGTTGTTGATGCAAGCTACAGAGTCGGCACCAGAGCTCATTAAAGCTGCCAAAGTTTAGATTCACACTCTGATGACCCATTTCTAGCTGCCCCACAGATGTAGCACACCAAGTGATTGCCAAGTGTTGCATGCTCTAAATTTTGTGGTTGTGTCTCTGTTGCTGCTTGTTGCAAGTGCTGCAACATGATTTTGGGCTGTCAACAATGCAAGCACGCTAAAAAAAGTAGCTAAAATGGCAGTTTGAGAAACAAAGTTTTTCAAAAATTTTAGAAAATAAAATTTTTTCATATTTTAGGGGAAAAATGATGAACAAATTGACATTCCTCGTGGAAATCGGTTCAAATATGACACTGTTATGGCATTTCAAAAATTCCATAAAATCGAAAAATAATAAAAATTTTATTTTCGAAATTTTTGAAATGCCGTAACAGTGTCAAAACTTAACGACACTTAAAAATGTTAACTCATTTCAAAAATTACATAAAATCGAAAAATAATAAAATTTTATTTTCGAAATTGAGTTTTGTTTGTTCGTACGGACAGACAGACGCACAGACGGATTATATATACTTTATGACATCACCTATAAAATTATATACATTAATTTGTTTCTCAAACAAGTTTGTGAAATTTTACTGTAGCTAAAGCAACAGATGGATAGATTTACTATAAATAAATATAAAGTTTTGAAATCAAGCTATAAAATGTCTAATCAGCCAACACTGCCTCAGCTAAATCGTTCACTCACCTGTCCACCACTCGGAAAAATCGATGCAACAACAATTAAGCTATATAATTACAACAAAAGTTCCAATAAACACACCTATGTAAGCTTTAACTTTTGGCGCCCAATTGACAGTGTCAATTTGACACACATTCATGAGTACACCTATGAATGCACACTCATAAACACACACACTCACTGGGTTTCATCTACAAATTTTTTATGTCTATTTTTATTGGCCACAAAAAACAAGAGCTAACAAAAAACAAAACGTTAGCTGGCTTTGAATAAAAGCTAAACTGCAGCTGCGCGTCCTGTTGCACTGCCACCAGCCACTTGCCACCTGCCACCAGCCACCTTGCCACTTGTCACCAGCCACCTTGCCACTTTTCGAGTGTGAGTGCAACGCTTTGGAGTGAAAAAGGCGCCAGTTACCTGCTGCTGGCGAGTGCGCAATGCAGCTCCACAGTGCCTCACCGACTAGTGGCTGCAACATAGAGTAGGCGGCATGTGGCAAGTGGCATGTGGACAGGCTTAGGCGTTTTTTTTTTTAGATGTTCCAAAAAAACGAAAACGAAAACAAAGCAGCAAAACAAATGGAAGTGCAACAGATGCAACAAGTTATTCCGCTGCCTCGACTGTTGCTTCTTCAGGTGGAGGAGCTGCGGCAGCATCAGGTGAAGCCTCATCATCAGCTGGAGTGGCTTCAGCTACAGCTTCCACTTCCTCTGCGGCAGGAGCAGCAGCCTCTGCTGCAGTGAGTTCAGCAGCAGCAGCAGCATCTTCTGCCCCAGCAGCAGTAGGAGGAGCTGCCTCAGCAGCAGCAGCAGTGGGAGCTGCCTCTGCTGCAGCTGCAACAGTTACCAGTTGCTCCTCTGGCACTTCCTCCTCCACTGAACCCGCTTCTAGAGCCGCTTCATCAGCAGCCGAGTCCATTTCAATGGCGGCACCCTTAGCACCCTTCGTGGGTTCATTGCAACCCGAAGTGGATTCATCATTCTTATGCTCCTGACCCTCATCGAATAGCTCCAGTTCCGTCTTGGACTCCAGCTGCTCCTCCTCCTCTTCAGGCTGCACTTCTTCGTAGACCACAATCTCCTGCCAGATAATCTCTTCGCCCTCCTGACAGATCTCAGGCTCATCGCTCTGTGGTGCTAGACGTTTGTTCAAATCCAATTCGGAGGCACACGGAGGTTCCGTGTGTTCAAAGCCACCGCAGGACACACAGGATGAGGTAGACAGCAGCAGCGAGGAGTGCGGTGTGCTGCTGGACAAGATTGACATGCTGCTGCTGCTGACAGATTTGACCTTGGTCTCCGTCTTGGTCTTCTCCTTGCTCTGCTGCTTGCCCGGACTTGACTTGTAGGACACTGTAGTCTGTTGTCCCTTCTCCTCCTTGCCCATGTCCGGCGAGACTTGACACTGATTGGTTATTTGTGGCATGCTCGGATTACTGCGCACCAAATACTCTGCCACACGACGCTTCCAATCGTCCTGGCTGCAATCCACATTCTGCATAATGTCATAGATCTCAGATATCAAAGGCTTAATCATGGGACGATTGCAAAAGGTGTTCTTATCAAACATGTGTATAGGTTCATGTATATCTAAAAAAAAGTAGAATTTAGTTAGTTAATATAGCTGACTAAATTTAAGCACTATGCCACTCACAATTGGGAAAGATGAAGGTAATCTCACGTGACACGCTCTCCTTGTGCTTCGTTACATGTATATTCCGCTCCAGCTCCGAGGCAGTGCCGCTATTTGGGATTATAAAAATCAAAACTTAATTTATTATACCCTCTGAGGAGTATAATGGGTTTGTCAGAAGTATGTAACAGGCAGATGGAGGCGTGGCAGACCCCATAAAGTATATATATTCTTGATCAGCATCAACAGCCGAGTCGATATAGCCATGTCCGTCTGTCCGTCCGTCTGTCTGTCCGTATGAACTAAAAGATCTCAGAGATGGTAAGAGCTACAAGTTCAAACTTGGTCAGTATCGATCACATATTTAGTCAGTCAATACAAGTTTGTTTCCTTTTTTTTGATGCCACGCCCCATTCGCCCACAATTAGCGAAAAACAAAACATACCTCGTAAAAAATACATGTTTTTGGCGAATATCTCTGTAACTATAAAACCTAGGGATACCAATTTTGGCACGCAGGTTGCCAGATGCAATATAAAGACAATGCCATCAAAATTTTTTGAATGCCACGCCTCCTTTGCCCACCAGAAGCACAATTACGTTGTAACTTTGCATGCCGCTGGCTCACTTATTTCTTAACGTATAGCTTTGTAACTTAGCATATACTTGCAGAAAAATAATATTAAACGATTGTGAAAATTTCATTAAAATCGGACTATATTTAAAAAAGTTTTTGATACAACGAAAATCGTTACTTTCAAGCAAGGCATAGCCACGTGCATTGCACTGTGTGAGCGAGATAGACATACAAATATGTGTGAATGTTAAGTTCTTGCAGCAGCTACTTCAATTTGAACTCATATAATTGGAAACGAAGCTCAGAGGGTATTACGCGGTCGGCATGCCCGACTGACATTTTCTTTCTTGTTAACATTAATATTTAGACTCACAAGTAGCATATCATAATGTTGAGCAGTTCCTGCACGCCGTTTTCCTTGGTCACTATAAAGGCCTCGGAGATGCCCTTTGAGAGCAGTATGACCTCCAACATGAAGCCCTTCTCATCCGCATAGTCAGCATAGAATTCGGCTGCCAATTCGGGTGAAAAGTTCAGCTTGCGACTGCCTTGAATCTGAAAGCCGACGGACAACAGTTTCAGCAGCACCGGACGACGCTTGTGCATATAATCCGGTTTAATAATCATCAGCGTATCCTCAAACATTCTTAAGAAATATATATATACTAAGACTATATGTGTTTATGTGGACTAAATTTCAATATAATTTATGGAATTTACAATCGGTTATCGTTGACAATTTAAGGGGGGAGCCTGCTTTAGGAGGCTCAAAAAATCGATTGTTTTTTTTATTGCTTAAATCTGTTCCTAATATATCTAAGCATATGTCTGTCAATTTTGGAAAGACAATTCGGATTATTTTCGAAGATACAGCACTAAAAGCAGTCGGGCGCCGAGCAAGAATACGAGCGTTTGTAAACTTTAAAGCGCGTTCTCTCGAGTTTTCATTTTTGGGATTTTCCAAAATTGGCGGGCAAAATTACAAAAAAAGTATTCAACCAATCGTATAAAACCAAAGCTTATTAGATTAGATTCAGTATCTTATGACCTCCTCTGTGAACCTAAAAAGTTTTTGAAAAAAAAATTAGAAACTATTTTTTTTAGTAAATTGAAGTTGGGTTTTTTGGTGAAAAATGCAACTTTGTTTTTCAAATCTAAAAAAAACTTTGATTTTCGCGTTTTTTTCGGGTTTTTTTTTAGGTTCACATAGAAGAAGGACTAATGAAAATTAATTATCCATTTGATTTTTTTGTTTCAGACAAAAATTGCGAACTACATTTTGCCCGCCAATTGGACACTTCAATTGCGCGGTGGTGCATAAAAGTAGATGAAAGTGGGCTGTATTTCGATATTTTAAATTAAAAAAAATGTTTTTTGCAAGTTTATATATGTAATAAAATGATGTAAAAATTTCATTACATTTGCTTGTTTTTTTCTATCCTAAAGAAAATCACAAAAAACTGCCTTTTTTAGGCCTCCTAAAGCAGGCCTCCTTAAACTTTCTCTCAAATAAAAAATGTTTCTGCTTTCATATTTGTTTTTTAGTCTTTTTATTTGTTTGTATTTACTTTAAAATTACAGTTTATATTTAATTGCGTTTTCCATGCCGCGTTTGTTTTACAGAAATCAATCAGTTTCTCAGTTTTCTTTCTCATTTTCATTTTCATTTAAACTATTACCACATATCGTTTTTGTTTTTAGAATTTATATAAAGAAAAGTGCAGAAAAGTAAGTAGATCTTTTAGCTCATTTACAGTCACAATGGATTTTACACAGAATGTAAACAGATAAGTAAAGTTATGTATTAAAATAATAGATTTATATTTATATATAGTTTTGTAAATCATGACGCCGTTTTGCGACACATCACAATGCGTTGCTGCTGGTTTTTTACTGCCACATTTCTATCACTGCTCTCTCTCTGCGCGTCTTAAGCTGTAAATTTATAATATAAATAGATTAAAGATATGTTAAGAGCAGGGACCGTAATCATTATGAGTTATATTTTAAAAATCATAAAATAATGATTAAATGAAATTTTTTAACGATTTTCTTCAAAAATAATCATTATTTTTGAGTAATTTATGAAAAACTTAACTATAATGATTATATTTAATAAAAAAAAAAAAAATCAAAAATAATAATTGAAAATGATTTTTATTTTTTTCGCTTAAAATAAAACTCAACAGTTAAATACGGCTTCTGTAAAATACTTCTCACCAATGTGATTGCATATTCCTGTTCTATTTAGCACCCCCGCAAACCCCTCACACCAGTATTAATTTTTGTAATTATCTAAAAAAATTATAAATTAACTAAAAATAAAGCCTTTTGTAGAAGCTGTATGTTATTGTTGAGTTTTATTTTGAGCGAAAAATATAAAAATCATTTTTAATCATTATTTTTGATTTTTATTTTTTTAATCATTATTTTTGATTTTTATTTTTTTAATCATTATTTTTGACTTTTATTTTTTTTTGATCAAATATAATCGTTATGGTTAAGTTCTTTATTAATTACTCAAAAATATTGATTATTTTTGAAGAATTCGATAAAAATCAGAAATTTAAAAATCATTTCAGAAATGCATAGATTATGTAATAATAATAATTTTGGTATACTAGATATATTTCTAGGGTATTTGTAAGTGAATGATTTTTTTATTTAAAAATAAAAAAAAATAATCATTATATACCTGAAATTCTGGCAAAGGCCAAAGCGGACTTTTCGTTATCAAAGCATTTGCCAATTTCGGCACAGATGTGCGATTGATCCATGTAGGAATGCTGCGATAGACGCATAATGCTAATGCCATAAATGGAGATCATATCAGCGCACTACAAAAGGGGGAATTTAGATTTAGTTATTACTCTATTACAGTTTAGTTGTCCATCTTACAATGTTATAGTATTTGGCTGGCAAATTCTCGCAGGCCTTCGAAATCATGTCCTGTGTGCTGACCGTGTGTGGCTCCTTCTCCGCACGAAAGAATGGCATTAGCACTTGGGAAACGCCATGGCAAACGCCACATTCGATGACCTCATCGTTGACCACCTCACTGAAGCATAGCTGCAGTTTCTGGCACACTTCTTTGGGTGGAATGCTGCTCATCAAACTAATGATGGCCGTCATATAACCATCGACAAAGCTATCGCATTGCTTACGAATCGTTTTTGGCATATGCTCACAGACGGAGCGCAACGCCTTCTTGATTTCATCCTGTTCGGTTTTATTCTTCAGCTCACTCTCCAGCTTTGTCATAACAAATTCACAAAGCACACAACTTGGTGGATCCTCGAGCTTGGCGGATGCTTCCAGTTTATTGTTTTGATACTTGGGCAGCACCACAACGTCGTATTTGAGTGCTTCGTCGACTTCAACTAAAAAACAAGAAAGAAAATGTCTGAGCTTCGTTTCCAACTAAATGAGTTCATTTTGGACTGCTTACAAGCAGTGCACTGAGTAAGTTTTAAATACACAAGCACTGCTTTTGCACTGCTTGTAAACACTGCAGCGTAAACGAAAGCAGTGCACTGCTATTGCGATAAAAATTTAAGTTTGTATGAAAAACTTTTTTATATATAGTCCGATTTTAATGAAATTTTCAGGATTGCTTGATATTATTTGTCTCTAATTATACACCAAGTTACAAAACTATACGTTAAGAAATAAGCGAGCCAGCCGCTTGCAAAGTTAAACGTTATTGTGTTTTGGGGGGGAAATTTTGGGGTTTTTATTGGTGTTCCTAGGTGTTATATTGACTGAGATATTAGCCAAAAACATGTATTTTTTCCGAGGTATGTCTAGTTTTTCGCTTATTGTGGGCGAATGGGGCGTGGCATTAAAAAAAAAGAAAACAAACTTGTATTGACTGACTAAATATGTGATCGATACTGACCAAGTTTGAACTTGTAGCTCTTACCATCTCTGAGATCTGTTTGTTCATACGGACAGACGGACGGACAGACAGACGGACATGGCTATATCGACTCGGCTGTTGATGCTAAACAAGAATATATATACTTTATGGGGTCTGCCACGCCTCCTTCTGCCTGTTACATACTTCTGACAAACCCATTATACCCCTTTAGAGGGTAAAATAATGGTTATAATTATATAGACTCCACTATCTTTTTTGGTGTGTCAGAGCTACTTACGATCCTCCTGCTCGTTCCAGATGCACATGCCCAGTTCGGTGCAAATGAGTTTCGGTTCCATTTGCTTCAACAGCAATTCGGCAATTTTATCACCATATTTATCAATTATCGAATGGCATTTCTTGGCCATTGGTTTCTTCATTCTGTCACAAGAGTGTTCCAAAGCATCCTTGATCTCCGCCTTGGTCGTGTGATTGCCAATTCTCTTCTCCACCATTTTGATGAGCTCTTCGCACATTAAGCAATTGGGTGATGCTTCGATATCATTGTCGAAAACAATTTCAAGCGGCAAATGGGATTCAATGTCATTGCTTTCCATTTCCTCACTGCTCCCACTCTCATCGCTCTCATCGCGCAGTGTAATGCCCAACTCATCCAGATAGTCCTTGGTCTTGGGACAGAGTTTGAGTTGTACACAAATCTCCTCCGGTTTAAAGTCAGTGATGAGCATATCAACCAGTTCATTGGAATACGTTTCCACAAAATCCACGCACTCGGCACGCAATTTATTCGGCAAATGCGAGCACAGTCCATTGAGTACTCGCTTAATGTTATCCTTGGATTTGTTGTCACGTATCTTGATCTGCGCCTGCTCTACGGCAAAGAGACAGAGCGGACAGGTGGGTTTATCTTGTTCATTGTTGTTATTTGTCTGCGTTTCGGGATGGAAGACTTCAATGTCCTCTTGGCGCTCAATGTTGTGCGGACACATTTGTATGACGGGACAAACGCTGCGTGGATTCAAACCCTGAACGAGCAGTGCAATCACCGCATCGCCATACATCTCAACAAAATTGTGACACTGTGTGGCAACACCGCGTGGCAACTTGGTGCAGATATTCTCCACCGCATGCTTAATCTCATCATCGGTGGCAGGAGTGGCCAGTGTCTCCTGTATAAAGTGCAGCAAGTACTCACAAATGGTGCAAAGTTCACCGCTTTGAACCAACTGTTCAGGATTTGAGGCGCCCATTAAATGATCAATTGGTAACTGCATCTCGAGTAACTGTTGCTGACTAAACTTGGGTTCATTGGAGCCCAATTTGCGCATGGTTACGACCACCTCAGCGGGAGCTATGGCCGGCAGCAGTGGCATAATGGGAGCAGTTGCCGTCTGGTCGTGTCCCTTGGGGCAAACACCGATGAGAAAGCAAGTGCCATTGGCATCTAGATTATTAACCAAAGTGCTATAGATAACATGATAATATTGATCCACAATACTGAGACACTCGTCCTTAAAACCACGCGATTGCTTGCAGAATCCTTGCAGCACCTGTTTAAACTCCGTCTCTGTTGTATTTGCCACGAGCACATCACGCAAATGCTTCACCAGCTGTTCGCAGAGAGCACAGGGTATATCATCACTAACACCCTCCAAGCTTTGCAATGCCTCGGGCTCCTTAACATCCTCCTCCTCATGTTGATGATAACGTGCTGCACATGCTCCCGACACATGACACAATCCATTCGCCTGCAAATGCTGATGAAGATTATCGTACATTTCATTGAAATAGGTCAACACCAGATTGGCGCAGGCATCGGAGAAACTTGATACACGTCCACATAGATGCAACAGTTGCTCCACCATCTGATCGCGATTTGTGGACTCGAATTTGTGTAGCATGTGGCGTGTTAACAAATTGCAGTTGCCACATGACAACTGAGTCAGTGCATCACTTGGTTTTTCTTCCGTCTTTTTCACCGGATGCTGCTCCTCCTCTTCGTGCTGTGTGGTAACCACATCCTCTGCCTTCAGACTGCCATCGAATGCCGCCTGATAGCTTTGATGCATCAAATCATCGATTCTAGCGCTGTTGCACAAACCGGCAACGGAGCAAACTTGCTGCAAATACAAAAAAAGAGAAACATTTAAATATAATTTTGTACAATAATCAATTACAATTCTTGTTCTATAAAACCAAAACTTGTTATACCCTCTGAGGTAACCAGACAGTTTTGCAAAACTATAAAGAGTATTAGTAACTTCAGCTGATAAGTTTCTATGCATATGTAACTTCTAAGTGATTGCAATTTGCCTACTAGTTTAGTACATTGAAAAAATGCTTAAAAAATTGGAATAAAAAACTTTAATTTTGTGCAAATTCTTGGTATAAGTTGCTAAAGGCTTTAATATTTTAAAATCCATACATTTTATTTTAATATTTCTTTTTAAACTATATTTATTTATGTGTGTTCAACAAGTTTAACTTTTAATATTCACAACTTTCTGCCTACAGTTTAAAATTTTATATATTTTATAGAATTTTTCAAACACAATCTTTGTATACCCTCTGAGGGGTATATTGGGTTTGTCAGAAGTATGTAACAGGCAGAAGGAGGCATGGCAGACCCCATAAAGTATATATATTCTTGATTAGCATCAACAGCCGAGTCGATATAGCCATGAGTCTGTCTGTCCGTCGTCTGTCCGTATGAACAAACAGATCTCAGAGATGGTAAGAGCTACAATATCCGTTTTAGTCAGTATCGACCACATATTTAGTCAGTCAATACAAGATTGTTTCCTTTTTCTGATGCCACGCCCCATTCGCCCACAATAAGCGAAAAACCAGACATACCTCGTAAAAAATACATGTTTTTGGCAAATATCTCAGTTAATATAACACAATATTTACAATATAAAGGCAATGCCATCAAAATTTTTTGGATGCCACGCCTCCTTTGCCCACCAAACGTACAATTTTTTTGTAACTTTGCAATCGGCTGGCTCACTTATTTATTAACGTATAGTTTTGTAACTTAGCAATTATTTGCAGACAAATAATATCAAACGATTGTAAAAATTTCATTAAAATCGGACAATAATTAAAAAAGTTTTTCATACAACGAAAATCGTTACTTTCAATCAAAGCATAGCCACGTGCATTGCACTGTGCGAGCGAGATAGACACACAAATATGTGTGCATATTAAGTTCTTGCAGCAGCTACTCCAATTTGAACTCATCTAATTGAAAACGAAGCTCAGAGGGTATTATACGGTCGGCATGCCCGACAGACATTTTCTTTCTTGTTTATTTTATATAACTATACAGGTTGAACTGTTTTTTTTTCTACTCACATCGGGATTCATTTGCGAGGACAAGGCTTCAATCAGTTCGGGTATAAAGTTATCGGCCAGAGTGATGCACTCCTTTTGCACTAGTTTGACGGGTATCAGCTTGCAGGATCCCTCAAAGACCTGCTTCATCTCCTCCTCGGTTTGATTGCTACGCAGCTGATCGCGTGCCTGTGTGACCATATCCTTGCATATCTGACAAATCGAATCATTATCTACGGCCACTTCACGCTTCTCCCACACGGTTTGAATGCAATGACGTGTGGCTTTACAGTCCTTGGCATTGCTGTGTAGAGAAAATGGTATAGAAATTATATAATATAGCAATAGTATAGGAACATATATACACTAGTAGGCATAAATATTTACACAACACTTATATTTAAATCTACTTACTTCGAAAGAAGTTTGGTATCAATGGATAGGTCACTTCAATTCCGTTTTAATGATACATAATGCTTCTTAACCCATTGAGTACACACGTGGAATATTTTCAATTCTTGCAAAGGTCTAATTTTTTAACTTTTTCCCCCGGGCAAAAACAAAAAATGTTTGAATGCAAAAAGTTTCTCCAAAAGAATCTTTTAGTGATGGAAAAAAAATTTTTTCAAAAATCTCTTCGCAAGTATTTTTTATAATTTTTTGAAAATTGATATTTAACCCATTTTTACCTACTTTTCATCAAAATAGTCACTTTTGGCACATTTCAAAAAATCATCAAAAATACATTTTTGCATTCAAACATTTGTATCTATTGATACCAAACTTCTTTTGAAGTAAGTTTAAATTTTAAGTAGATTTCACTTTAATGTGTTGTGTAAATATTTATCCCTACTAGCTTATATAAGACTTATCGCTAAATTGCAATTCAGCAAGATTTGGAATTATGGATCAAATGACCCGCATTCACTCAATCGCGTTTACTGAATGGGCCAAGTCAGCAAAGAGATCAGAGTTCAAAAATAAACAATATTGTCGAGTATCCACCACCACCACGAGACAGTTGAATGTACCCGCGTCTGTCTGTCTATATGTATGGCATATCATAATGCATATCATATATGTATATCATGGTATAGGGGGAATTATGCGTTGTTTCCCCGACAAATCGTATATAGTATTGTTCTGTCGAGAACCAACTGGAAATATTTAAATCGAGTGCAATGCATATAAAAAAGTGCTAATTGTCTGAATATATAGTCTAATGCTAATGATAAGCGTGGACATGGACCTAAACAGCCCAAAAGGCAATTAAGTCATGGAAAACTGCACAGAGCGCTCTGTAGGGTTTTCTTAGCTATACTTTGCTGAAGCAAACTTAGCCGAACATTTAAAGTTTACAACTAAAAGTTTACTTAATCAACTATTTATCAATATAAATAAACAAAATTGGCTTAATAAAAATTTTGTTAATTTTGGGAAAGACGCAAAAACGTCGCTGAATTTTTTGCGGATTTTGCAAACAAAGAGTTAAGCAAAAGAAACAAAGAAAACAAAAAAAGCAAAAAACAAAAAAAAAACAAGTCAATAAACAAGCAAAGCAATTGAAAAGCTATGATAAGAACACAAAAAGCACACAAATAAAAATAAATATGAAATAAGATCTTTGCAATTAAGTAAAAAAAAAAAAATTGTAACAAGAAATGCAATTTTTGTAATTCGATTATTAGTTGTCTCAGCAAATCAAACCTAGGACAAATGAGTATAACTAATAAACTACTCGATTACACACAGAGAGCGTGTGAGAGAGAGAAAGAGAGAGAGAAAGAGGGCAGTATTGTTGTTGATAAGTTTCATGGCAACAATAATAAATAATAAGTTTGATAGTAATTAATGCGAATTTGAGAGACTTGAATTTGATACTGTATTCGTATTATAAGGATGACACATATAAGAAAGTTAATCGCACAAAGAATTAACCCTTAGATGAGCCCAGCTGAATAGATGATTAACTGTTTAGTCATCCGCATTGTTGTTGGTATCCGCTGCTGATGATTGTATGATGCATGTGTATGTATGAGTGTAATAAGCTCAGTTCAAAATGTGGCTGTTAATTTAATTTAAAGCGGAATTGCAAACAACAACAACAATAACAGCGAAAAACAAAGCGTAACAGTCAGAGAGAGAGATAGTGGAAGAGAGCGAGAGCTATAGAGAGTGCAAAGAGTAGTCAGTCACAGGCAAAGGCAACAACAAAACACATAACAAAACGAAGGTGGAAGCAGAGAGAATAGCGAATTAGAGCAACTGTAAAGACACACACAAACACAAAGGTTATCGATGAACTGAAAAAGGCGACGCTGGTTTTAACTTTAGCTGATTGTACGTCTTATCAGACGACGACAAGTTTCTTTTGCCAAACAATGAGCGGAAAACGCACAACAGCTGCTGCTGCTGCTGCTGCAGCGGCGACAGAGACAGAGACAGCGGCAGCGGCAGCGGCAGCGGGTTAATAACTGCGTAGTGTACATTGTTTTTTTGTTGTTGTTGCTGGATAACTGTGGGTGGTGGTGTTGATGGTAGTGTGAGGGAGAGGGGAAATATGTATTGCATATTTTTGCCGCTGCGATGACACAGCGTTTTGAGCAATTACAGTTCTTCTGCACTTACCGCAAATTGTCACACCAGTAGGTGGGGCCCCAAGTGCATTTGCTGGCACCAACTAGCGGCTGATCAGCAATTGGCGTTGCGGCAATACCTAAAATAGAATAGAATATACACACAAATAAATATATGTATAATCAATCCATTTTTTCTAAAAAACCAAACACTCAATATCAATTAAAATTCGTATTGCAGCACAACTCACCGCAAACAAACACAGCCAAAATGGCCAAAAGGCCAGTGTTACTCATTGTCGTAATTGTAATTAAGCCAAACACTTGAGTAAATTTACCAAACCAATTTACTTAAACTTGATTTTATATATCGTCTAACACTTTAGCTGCAAATTGCAACTGCACTCAATGATTTTTGGATGATTAATGAAAAATATAAAACGAATTGCGTTACTGCTTTGCTTTTGTTATGTTCCAGTGTGGCCAGACGCTTGCACTAACCAAAACCCATATATATCGATATGCAAGCAACACGCACGCACACTGACTATCGATAGTGTGTGCGATGTGCAAAGCAGCGCTATGAAAATTATTAAAAATATTTTATTATTAAACAACAGACAATTTGATCACAAGAAACTAGATATTTTTGCATTTAGAAAAAAAAAACAAATTGTTAGTTTATATATACTATAGTGCTGCCACATGCGTCAAAACATATTCAAGGTTGCCACTAAGCTGCAAAAAGATTCATTTTAATACATTTACTTACATTGGACGTGGGTTCGAGTGCCAGCAAGTGCAAAGCCAGGTTATTACATATTTAATTTTAATTAAATTAAATTAAAGCTTCTTTTAAGCATTTTTAAATTAAAAACTTTAAGTATGTACTATAAAAAATCTTTTTCAATGTTTAACCTAATTGTTTTGTTATTGGCTTGAGCTGCAAGCAATTAATTATGTTGTGCAGAGCGCGAGTTCGAGTGCCAGCAAGTGTAAAGCTATTTAATGTACATATATATATATTGTTTTTTTTTTTTTAACTCAATCAAATATATTTAGTTGTTTTCTGCATTTTTAAATTAAAAGCTATTAGTGTATATCATAACATAATATCTGAAATGCATAATAAAATTGTTATGTCGTTAATAAAAGTTTAGCTAAAGTTCATTTATATAGTAAAAATAAATCTTGAAAATAGCTTTATGTATTGCTAAATGATTGTCAATTTCTTGAATGCGAGTTCTGTTTTTATCGCTGACTAAACTGTGGCAATAGCCACCAAACAAATGTTCTTGAACTCTATAGCTAAAGTGTTTAAGCACACTTAGTTAGTTAATATAAAAACTTAAGTTAACTCTTAAACACTTACTATCTATGTATCTAGCGTTCAAGCAGAAATCAATTTTGCATTAAAATTCAATTGTAATTATAGCCAACAACTGTTGTTAAATAATTGATTGATGTTGATCTACGTACAATATGTACAATATGGTAAAAATGTCGTCATAGTGTAGGAAAATTTTCTGAATAGGTTTTTCTGAGATTTTCACATTTTAATTAACTCACAGTTTTCACACAGACACAGTGGGAAACAAAGTAATCTTTACGATGTGTTATCAAAATTGCAATTTTTCAAATTGTAATTATTTGAGAAAACCCAAAGTAACAAACTAGTGGGTGAGGTTATAGTAGAGTCGACAGTAAAAAAACCATGTAGAAATAATTTATTCAAACCAAAATTTGGCTGGGACTTAGAAAATAATACCATACTCTTAATATGTAAGTTTAGTTTAGATATATTAAATACTTCTATAGGTATGACATTTTGAAATTGAGCCTATGTCCATACAAAATTTTCTGACTCTAGTTATACCCTCTGAGGGGTATATTGGGTTTGTCAGAAGTATGTAACAGGCAGAAGGAGGCGTGGCAGACCCCATAAAGTATATATATTCTTGATCAGCATCAGCAGCCGAGACGATATAGCCATGTCCGTCTGTGTGTCTGTCCGTCTGTGCGTCTGTCCGTATGAACAAACAGATCTCAGAGATGGTAAGAGCTACAAGTTCAAACTTGGTCAGTATCGACCACATATTTAGTCAGTCCTTTTTTTGATGCCACGCCCCATTCGCCCACAATAAGCGAAAAACCAGACATACCTAAAAAAAAATACATGTTTTTTGCGAATATCTCGGTAACTATAACACCTAGGATCACCAATTTTGGCAAACAGGTTGCTAGATGCAATATATAGATAATGCCATCAAATTTTTTTGGATGCCACGCCTCTTTCGCCCACCAAAAACTCAATTGAGTTGAAACTTCGAATGCCTCTGGCTCACTTATTTCTAAACGTATAGTTGTGTAACTTAGCATTGATTTGCAGACAAATAATATAAAACGATTGTGAAAACTTCATTAAAATCGGACTATAAATAAAAAAGTTTGTCAAACAACCAAAATCGTTAATTTCAAGCAAGGCATAACCAAGCAACGAAAACGAAAAACGTGTGAGCGAGATAGACATACAAATATGTGTGCATGTTAAGTTCTTGCAGCAGCTACTCCAATTGGAACTCATATAATTGGAAACGAAACTCAGAGGGTATTACACGGTCGGCATGCCCGACTGACATTTTCTTTCTTGTTCTTATAGTCGATGAGATCTGTGTGTTTATACAGACATACATATCTATGCTGCTGTTGATGCTGATTTTACATGATCGTTAATGACAGTTGGCATACCCTTTCTACTGTTTAGAAGTGCTGGGTCTAAAATATGTTGTATGCGAACGAACTTCACGCAGTTCAAGAATGTTTTTTTGTGGCAGCTGTTTTGTGGCAACTCACAACTAACACAGCTAACTAAGCCTTAGTTTGAAAGTCGAGGTCAGCTGGTGGCTGCTCAATGCTCAATGCTAGTTGCTAGTTGCTAGTTAGTAGCCAAAATGCCAAATGCAGCAGCCATCATCGATCTGGCCAATGTGTCTATAAACTGTGTCAAGCCGCCGAAAGGAAACTTGATATGGCCAAGGTGGTCGGCTGTTTTAGCCAGATTTAATTACTACCACTTGCGCTACGAAAAATTAAGAATGCACTTGACCACCAAAGAACACAGCACTCGGCACTCGACACTCAAATACTCAACTTGAAGTTCAAATTTAATTCAAGTTCAAAAAAGAAAAACAAAGAAAATTTATATTAAATAAATTTGGCTTTTTCAATTTGTGGTTCACACGGTGAGAGTTAAGCTCATTGCCAAATATTGTTAGTACTTACCATCTAGCTAGCCTAGGGTTTTTGGATGAGTTATAGCGTGTTATAGATAAAAGGCGCGTACTCAGTTACGGTCAGAGAGAGATTGTCGGGGCTGTAACCCTAATTACGTGCGTAATTACAACTGGTTGCAACCCGACTGAAGTGGCAAAGGTAGCCACGTAGAGGCAGCGGTACTTAAAATGCGTCACATACACATACTACAATTCATCCATCTAATGGTAAATTGTTTAATGGCCCCTCGTTAGTCGCAAGACTTGTGCAACTTCCTTCACGCTCTTTTTTTAGACCATGTTTGTATTGAAAAAAAAAAAAAAAAAAACAAAATAAGGTAAAAAGTTACAGGCAGAAGAAGTCAACTCTGACCCTAATATGTGTAAATTGTGTGAATTTTACCATTTTATTTACTCTTACCAAATTTGGTTAGAATCGCACAACTATATCATGAACATAACTGATATACACTAGTAGGCAAAAATGTTTGCATGCAAAAAGTTTCTCCAAAAGAACCTTTTAGTGATGGGAAAAATAAAATTTTTCAAAAACCTCTTCGCAAGTATTTTTTATGATTTTTTGAAAATTGATATTTAACCCATTTTTACCTACTTTTCTTCAAAATAGTCACTTTTGGCACATTTCAAAAAATCATAAAAAAGAGATTTTTGAAACAAAATTTTTTCCATCACTAATAGATTCTTTTGGAAAAACTTTTTGCATTCAAACATTTTTTGTTTTAGCCCAAGGGGAAAAAGTTTCAAAAATTAGACCTTTGCAAGAAATGAAAATATTCCACGTGTACTCAATGGGTTAAGAAGCATTATGTATTATTAAAACGGAATTGATGTGACCTATCCATTGATACCAAACTTCTTTTGCAGTAAGTTTAAATTTTAAGTAGATTTAAATTTAAGTGTTGTCTAAATATATATGCCTACTAGTGTATATAACTTTCAAAAATTTAGAATATTTTCCAAAGCGTACTTTATATTATTTTACTCCATATTTCTTAAGATTAAACAAATGTTGTATTACAGTCAGCCGCTTGACTTTACCCTTTAGTACTAGTTTAAACTTGGCCAAAGGCTGCAGCAAAAAAGCATTGGCTCAAAAGTGCCAAATGGTAGTCATTAACAATCATTCTTTGATCTTACTACTAACACTATTGCTGCCCATTTGGCCAAGATCAGTGCGATGCGGAAATGAACTTGACCTTATCGGCTAAGTCAGCCACATAAGCCCCCAACCTCCCCCCCCCTCGCTTAGAGCCAACTGCTTTAGCGGTTTTCTGAGCGCGAACGGCATAAAACAAAACTGAAGTTAATAGATTCAAAATAACAACAATAACAACAAAATCCATGGATATCTCTCGATATTTTGCATTTGTGAGTCAAATTGTTACTTAATAATCATAATAAAGCAACGGAACTACGAGTATAAACAACCTCAACTCGGAACTTGATCTTCGACTTCGTCTTTGCTTCCGCAGTTTGGATGCATGACGATCTAGTTCAAGTATACTCAGCTCTACTAAGTAGTCCATAAACTAAGCTAAAAGAATCGCTTGGACATCGACCCCTAAAACAAAATACTATAGACGAACTATTGTTGGTATTATCAATCCAGTTTGTGGTGTAAATTAGTAATCGGTTATATCACACATTCTAACGGTCAGTGGAAAATTTAATCAAATTTTTGAATAACGTAAATCATTTTCATAAATGTTCTAAACAATTTTCATATCTTAGCGAGGGAATTGGCCTTAGCGAGGTAGCTGTACAGAGATTTACACTCTATTTAAATTAAAAACTCAATAAGCTAATGCTTTCGTATCTAGCGTGAACAGCTGTCCAAAGATCTATTAACAATGGAAGGATAATACATTGTAAAATCTTCGACTACTTTAGTAGTAGTTTAAGAAAACAATATATTCAACTAGGGACGAAAGTGTTAATGTAACGCAGAACATTTTCATAAGTTTTCTAAAAAATTTTCATATCTTAGTGAGGGGATTGGCCTTAGCGAGATATCTGTAATATCAAATATTTTACACTCTATTTAAATTAGAAACTTAATACAAACCAATAATCTAATGCTTTCGTATCTAGCGTGAACAGCTATCCAAAGATATGTTAACGATGTAAGGTAAATACATTGTAAAATCCTAGACTGCTTTAGTAGTAGTTTCAGGAAACAATATATTCAACTAGGGACGAAAGTATTATTGCAATTCTCATATTTATTATAAGAAATAAGTATAAACAAAAAGTAAAGTGCTTTCGTACTTAGCGTGAACTGCTAAAACAATACTTTTAAAATGCCCTTGCTATAGTATCTCTCATTTTTGAGACCCAATTATTGCTGCCAATCAATATAATGTATTTCATATGGGTAGTACATACATAACATATTACATATGTACATATTTTTAATATACACTTCCCCAACCTGTAATTACTCTATCACTCAAAAGTCAAGTCTTTATCTAGCAAAACAATGTCAATGTCAAAGTCTTTCATTTATTAGCAAAAGTCTAGCAAAAAAAACTTCATTCATAAGTTTAACAATTTGTTTTTTGTTTATATTTTATAAATTTTTTATGATTATTATGTTTACAATTAAGACAAAAAAAAGAATACTGAAATTTAATTTATAAAATCATATAGATATACATTTCAGAATTAATATTTTTAGTTTAATTATAAAATCATATAGATCTACATTTCAGAAATAATTTTTTTAGTTTAATTATAAAATCAAATCGATTTACATTTCAGAATTAATTTTTTTAGTTTAATTTTAAATTATAAAATCATATAGATCTACATTTTAGAATTAATTTTTTTTTAATTTAAGAAATTTTAAAGTTTAACAATTTGTTTTTTGTTTATATTTTTTTTTTTTAATTTCTTATAATAATTATGTTTACAATTAAGACAAAAATACTGTAATTTAAATTATAAAATCAAATCGATTTACATTTCAGAATTAATTTTTTTTTTTAAATTTAAGAAATTTTTAAGTTTAACAATTTGTTTTTTGTTTATATTTTTTTTTTTAATTTCTTATGATTATTATGTTTACAATTTAGATAAAAAACAAGAATACTGAAATTGAAATTATTAAATCAAATCGATCTACATTTCAGAATTAATTTTTTTTTTAAAGTTAAGGAATTTTTAAGTGTAACAATGTGTTAAAAAATCACATCGAACTACATTTGAGAATTTTTTTTTTTTTTTTTAATTTAAGGAATTTTTTATTACAAATATTTAGAACTTGCGTGATTTTCAACATTTATCAGTCGTATTAAATACAATTTATTAGACAACTGAAAGATTAGAGCTGATTGCCTTCAACTACAATAGAAAATGCGTAACATAAAAAGAACCGAAAGCATAGTTTTATGTAGCAATTAGTTACCCCATTTAGAAATAAATAAACTATGTTAAGATACTGTATCTGTGTATGAGTCAGTTCGATATTCGAAATTCATTCATTCAACAACGGCTAAGAGAGAATATGTAAAGATAATGATGATATTGGGCGATTTCGCACCAAAACTGGCTTTTGTTTTTTCCTGTTGCTACACTGGATCTATTAGACTGAAATCGACACTACTTTGACACGATCATTGGCTAATTGGAACAATATTCAGCACTTAATTTTGATCTCTGTGTATTTCGCTGCTGCCAACGCTAAAAACGAAAAGCATATTCAAAATAATTACAGCTCTTAAGAAGCTAACTACTGCTTTCCATTTATCGCCGAAGCGTGATTTTTTTTTTGAACAATTTACTTCTTTTTTCAATCAGTGAATAAAATCAACAAATATTATAGTAATAAAACTTTGCTGTTTTTCCTTTGTAATTTAGATTAATTATTTAATTATATTTAATTAAATTTTGTGTGCGAAAAATTCATCAAAAAATAGCCTTAGAAATGAATATTATCTAAGGTAGTTATTAATCTATGTCCACAATCTTATAATACAAATTTGAATTTATTAATAAATTCGGGACGGCGCGAACGCCATTCCCGGCTACCAAAAATTACACGCACGAGTTATTCACATTAGGAATAATCGCAAAGGTCAACTCAGCCGTAAGTGCAATGGCCAAGCCTCGCTCCGGAGGAACCGCCTTCGTGATCACGGTTAACCTCTACGCCAGGTAAGTATGCTTTCCACTGCTCTGGAACGAGCAGACCTTTCCTACAGTGCTAAAACCGTTTGGGAATTACAAGGCACAAGCTAGCAAACATTGTTACAGCAGCAAAACTGAAAGCATGCAAAGCAAACTGTTGTTTTTTTTGTCAAAACTGGGTGGTTGAATTGTGTCAAGTTAAGAGAGAGTTTTACTCCAAGAGAGTCACTAATAGGGGTTAAAAAAATCATACTTGAAATACCGCATTGTTCTTTGCATACCTATTTAGTATACCCTACTTATTTTTGAATATTTACATATATTTTCTTGTTTCTATATATGTATATTTAGAATTTCCATTGCATTTGAATGTATTTAACGTCAATTTATTAAAACACCTTAAATGGTTTTCGAAATTTTATTTTCATCTTTTATAAAACTTTCCAGAATTTCATATCGTTATTAAAACTGTTCAGACTTCTGAGCGAAATAGCACTCTAAACTTTAAGTTACCTAGTTATTAATTTTTAATATAAATTTTTAAATTATATAAAATTTAATTTTTTTTTTAAGTTTTTTATACAGTCATTTAAAGAAAATTAAAATTTAAGCAAATACTTTTCCAAAAATAAATGCAATTGATTTCATGTTGATTATAAATATATTTTGTATATATTTTTTGGGTGCGTAAATGAGTTTTACGATTGTTATTGGCAAGTTACGAGGTTGATATATGGGTAAATATATCTTGGGAATAGGAAGGGTTATGGTAAGTTTAGTCAAAGAGCTCTCAAAATTGGTCTAAATAAATTTTTTAAGCTCAATATGTAGAATAAATGTTAAAAAAAAGTTCTCTATTTTGGTTATAGGATGATATATAGGATTAAATATCATATTATTTGATTTATATTTTGTTTGCATTATTATAAAAAAAAAACTAGTTTAATACATTTCCGGGTGTTATTAAATATTTTGTTATAAACTTTATATTATAGTTAATTTTTCAGACCATTAATTAACACAATTTAACCAAAATAAAATCTATATACATTTTATTAGAGTCTGATGTGTATCTCTAGTATGCCGTATACTCTACATATTTGTGAAGAACTCTGCATACATATACCGACTTCTTTCAAACTTTCCCGTCATCCCTCATATCAAACACTTTGAATTGGTTTGCTGAGCACACAGATACGAGTACACTTGCACCCGCAGGCACGCATATAAACATTGAGAACAGTTGGCTCTGCATGTTGTGCCAATTTTTTCTTGTGTGCGCCTTGTAATTCCCAAACGGTTTTAGCACTGTTGGAAAGGTCTGCTCGTTCCAGAGCAGTGTAAAGCATACTTACCTGGCGTAGAGGTTAACCGTGATCACGAAGGCGGTTCCTCCGGAGCGAGGCTTGGCCATTGCACTTACGGCTGAGTTGACCTTTGCGATTATTCCTAATGTGAATAACTCGTGCGTGTAATTTTTGGTAGCCGGGAATGGCGTTCGCGCCGTCCCGAATTTATAAATAAATTTCAAATGCGTAGAATGAGATGTTCATTTGGTGGGAAGATTGTTAAAGAGCGTCTTGTTATTAGTTACTAAAGTAGTTTGTGTTAAGCCAACAAAAGTAAGCCCAACTCGGTTAAGGTCTAAATTTATAGCAGAACTTAATTTGTTATATTTTGAAGTCATTTTGTGCTTAACTATTTTTAAGCTGTTCAGTAATTTTCCAATTATGTTTGAATGGGGGTACCTGTACCTGCTCTACGTATTGCTCAATGAGGGGATTTTTTTTTTTGGATTCTTAATGTTTGGTACTCGTGTTCGTTCTTATGTAGATGAAGGCAAGCAGCTTATTCAATTGTCGAGAATTTTATTTGTGTGCCAGCAGACAGACTAGTCGTAGAGCACAGAAAAAAAGACTATAAAAAATGCGATATTATGGTAAAGGATTAGTATCAGTGAAGTGAAGGGGAGGGGAAGTGTTGAGCGGACGGTGGTGACTTGCTTCTTTTGGCAAGTGCCGCTTTTTATTAGAGATGCTGATAATTTGTGTCTAATTAAAGAACGATTCACTGGGCAGCTGTGCTACTTCCTAGACAGAAAGACATAAACAAAGAGTTTTACTTCTGACGATTCGAGACGTGATGGTATAATTAAATATTCGGGAAGTAGACATTAAATAGTTTACGTTACGTTATGTTACGTAGTTTTTGAAATGTGCCAAAAGTGACTATTTTGATGAAAAGTAGGTAAAAAATGGGTTAAATATAAATTTTTAAAAAATCATAAAAAATACATACATGCGAAGAGATTTTTGAAAATTTTTTTATCCATCACTAATAGAAATTTTTTGCATTCAAACATTTTTTGTTTTAGCCCGGGGGAAAAAGTTTAAAAATTAGACCTTTGCAAGAATTGAAATTATTCCACGAGTACTCAATTGGTTAAGAAAAATTTTGTCTTATTAAAACGGAATTGAAGTGACCTATCCATTGATACCAAACTTCTTTCGAAGTAAGTTTAAGTTTTAAATAGATTTAACTTTAAGTGTTGTCTAAATATTTATGCCTACTAGTGTATAAGCAAAAAAAAAAGCTAGAAAGTAATTTACATATTTTTTGGGTATGCTAAACTTGTTTTGGCATTTACAATTCAGAGTCAATAATATTTGGTTGTTTTTTTTTTTAGATTATGTTACAAGTTCTATTGAACCCCGAGATTCATAATTAATCGGTTTTCGGACAAAAAGGTTTTCAAGGGGTTCGCGCATACCCAAGTCTTTGTTAGACTGTGTTGAACAGGTTCTGTTCCTAAAAGTAAATAAACGCTGATCGACTTTGTTATATACCGTGCGATATATATACATAGATCTATATTTTTAAAATTAATTCCAGCTAAAATATAATTTTTGTTTTGCTTTTTCTAAATGAACTGGATTTAATTATACAAAATCAAGTTATTGTTATAGAATCAAAACATTTATGAATAAATACTTCAAGAAAAACCTGTTAGACAGTGTCTGCTAAACCTCTTTTTCTCCAAAAAATTTTAAAGGTTACAGGGTATATAAACCCAATAGAATGATATTTGATTCGCTAACTTGTGTTAACTATCATCAAAACTTGATTACCAACCAAGAGAGAGACTTAATTTTAAATTAATTCAATGTTCTATAGCAATATAACATGCGGAACCAGTTATATGATGTGTTTTCTTGTTTTTTTGATTTTTTTGATTCTTTGTTTCTGTGTGTCTTCTATATATTGCGGCAGCCATGACCCTGAAAATATTTTCCACTAAACGGATGCTGTGATATTTACTTTGGCCCATTGAAAACATTTAAAGAAATTGCATTTAGCTAAAGAATTCCAAATAACTAGTTTATAAATATGCGAATTTGTATAAAATGTATTAAAAGTTATATCTTACCAGTTTACTATTGTATTGTGAAATTCTGACCACTACAATTTGAAGCTCTAATTTTTGTCAGCGGATATGACATCGTAAAGCTTGTTTTAATTGCACTCATCTAATGAAATGTGCAACTGGTGTTTAAAGTTTTTATACCCTCTGAGGGGTATATTGGGTTTGTCAGAGGCGATTTGTATGTAACAGGTAGAAGGAGGCGTGCCAGACCCCATAAAGTATATATATTCTTGATCAGCATCAACAACCGAGTCGATATAGCCATGTCCGTCTGTCCGTCCGTCTGTCTGTCTGTATGAACAAACAGATCTGAGAGATGGTAAGAGCTACAAGTTCACGGTTGGTCGTATCGACCATATTTTTGTCAGTCAATATTGTTTTTTTTTTTTTTTGGCCCCCCCCTGCAAAAAAAAAATAATAAAAAAAATATGGGGTGGGGTATTTTATAAAGGGGGGGGTTTTGGTGTGGGGTTGTTTTTTTTATATAAAAAAATATGTTTTAATTGTTTTTTGTTCCTCTTGTTATTAATTGGTGTGTGGGTGTGTGGGGTTTTTTTTTTTTTTTTTTTTTTTTTTTGTTTTTTTTTTTTGAAAAAATAAATTGTAAAATTAATTAAAAAAAAAAATAAAAATATTAATAAATGGGGGCAGTGCTTGTGTATTTAAAACTTACTCAGTGCACTGCTTGTGTGTATAAAATTTACGCAGTGCACTGCTTGTAAGCAGTCCAAAATTAACTTATATAATTGGAAATGAAGCTCAGAGGGTATTACATGGTCGACATGCCCGACTGACATTTTCTTTCTTGTTAGATATGTGATAGAATCCAGCGATTTCATCCTAAACACTTACTAAGTACTCTCGAAAATTCGTTGCCATAAAACGGGAGCAATATACACATATGTATGAAGAGAAGGAGGACCAAGAGCGTTGTCTACACAATTAACTGCATATGAGATTTTTGAGTTATAAAAAAAACACACAAGGGCAGTAATCACAGTCAACAAAATTTAAAAAAAAAAGATAGATACAATTTGTAGCTGACTGCGACAAAAAAAAAGCAGAAACAACAAAGCGTCGACTCATGTTGCTGAAGACAAAAAAAAATCATTTAGTTGCCGCTGCAAACAGCAAAGTAGCAAAGTAGTAGTAGTAGTAAATCTCAAGAGTGTAGTAGATTTGCTGCTACCTTTTTGCCAAAGCCAACGATCGGCTTCATCTTCGGTTCACACAAACACAGACAGAGTCACCCAGCTAGGCAAGCCGAGCTGAGAGCTCAAACGCAAGCCGAAGCCCGAAAACTGAAAAAACCGAAAACACCGAAAACCCGAAACGTTAACCGAAAATTTAGCACTTCTTTTTAAATTTTTATGCAATCTGTAAGTTTTTGTTAGTTGTGTGTCGGAGTTCGCGGCGTTTGTGTCGTTTATAAAAGAGAGTTCGAACTAACATATCGTATAATATAATACCAAAAAAACGTTATAAATTTTAGTGCATATTTTTTAGGACATGTGTTAAAGTGTTTTTTTGCAAAATGTCCTCCAAAGTATTTAGTTCATTGATGGCAGAGAGTCTATTGCTCTCCAAAGCAGCTCAAATTGTGGCTGGTTATTCGCCCATAACCATTTTTCTATTGGCCACAATTACAATTTTCTTTGTGGTCTATAATAAGCGACGTGCGCGTTTAGTTAAATATATTGAGAAAATACCAGGACCTGCAGCGCTACCATTTCTAGGAAATGCCATCGAAATGAATGTGGATCATGATGGTGAGTGTTACTCTCGACCCTGAGTCATTAGATCGTTTCGATCTGATTGATTTAGCTAACAGAGCAGCTATATATGAGCTGCTAATTAAATTGACAAACAAAGTCAATGATGCTCAGCATTTGTAGACTAGATAAACTCCCCCTCCAGACTAAACCCAAAACCCTAACAAATTGTGGAAAGTGTTAATGAACTTTGCATTACAAACAGTTTTTACTTTCATTGCCCCAAATGTAATCGGATTACGTATTTACATTCATCTCAAGATTATATAGTAACAACTGACTTACGTGACTAAACAAAAAAGTGTCGAAAGTGTTAATTATTGATGTATATGAGAATTATTTTTCAAAACTAACAAATAAAGCATCGCTGCATTAAAAATTCTATATATATTTTTTCTTTAAAATGTTTTAATTAAAAATTCGTGCTTCTTACATTTTCAACATTTAAGACGATTAATCGAAAGTCAATACCATAAGCAAATTCCTTTATATCGATAAAGCATCGCTGCTTCAAAAATTCTATATATTATTCCTTTAAAATGTTTTAATTAAAAATTCGTGCTTCTTACATTTTCAACCTATAAGACGATTAATCGAAAGTTAATACAATAAACAAATTACTTTATATGCTCAAAAGTGTTGAGTTGATTTTTATAGAATAGTTGATTATAAAGTAGTTGATTATAAAGAATCGCTGTTTTAAAAATTCTATATATTATTCCTTTAAAATGTTTTAATTAAAAATTCGTGCTTCTTACATTTGCAACATTTAAGACGATTAATCGAAAGTTAATATTATAAGCAAATTACTTTATATCGATAAAAAATCGCTGCATTAAAAATTCTATATATATTATTCCTTTAAAATGTTTTAATTAAAAATTCGTGCTTCTTACATTTTCAACTTTTAAGACGATTAATCGAAAGTAAATACCATAAACAAATTACTTTATATGTTCAAAAGTGTTGAGTTGATTTTTATAGAATAGTTGATTATAAAGTAGTTGATTATAAAGAATCGCTGCATTACAAATTCTACAAATGTTTTATTCCTTTAAAATGTTTTAATTAAAAATTCGTGCTTCTCACATTTTCAACATTTAAGACGATTAATCGAAAGTAAATACCATAAACAAATACCTCTATATATATTTAAAAGTGTTAAGTTTATTGTTTATAGAATGTTATTTAATCATTGATTAACATTGACTTTTGGTTTCAACGAAATTACGATAGAATAAAATCAACATAATTAACCCAAAAATGGCTCAAATCATGTAACAAAAATTGATGTTTGGCCCAGTTTCCTATTTGAACTTGATATTGGGCAAACGAAAGAAAAGAAAAAATTTGTTAGAGAAAGTAGACGCGACTTTAATATGCCCCGTGTTGTGTGGATTGCAGTATCAAATATACGGCTATGCAGTAAAATATATAAGTTGCTTGATTAGTTAATGTACAATAAGTATATTAGGTTCTTTGTGTTGGTTTTTATAGAACATTATTATTTATTATTTATATTTTCTTGCCTTAACTGCAATTTTATATTTCAACTGTTAGTAAATAAACATTTAGGATTGTTTTACATTCGAGTCTATTTATTTATGCTTACATTTTAAATTAGGTGCTACTCGCTCCAAGAGTATATGTTCGTAAATTGGTCTGCTTGCTACACATTTTAAACAAACTTAATATACCCCGAAAAAGAGTATTTAAACTACTTTCACCACCATAAAAAAAACTAAAAACAAACCATGTGAGACGAAAGGGTAAATAGACGCAGACGTTTAACTAATTTCGTAAATACTAAATTTAAAGTCAATTGAAATGAAATTAGCTTTAAAATAAAAAAAGAACCGAAAGACAAACAAACAAATTAAGATAAAACAAAACCAACAATAAAACAGTAGCCGTCTATATAAATGAGTTGAGTAAGAAGTCGAACAAAATACGCCAAGTGTTATAAAAAAACTGGTAATAAACTTCTACACCAGAAAAAACAAAGGTCTTACGAGAGTTTCCGAAGCGGACGTGCCAACATCGGGAGTACTATACGATCTTGGTCTTGGTCTTGATCTTGATTTCGATTTCGGTTTGAGTGTGAGCTTAAGTTTTGGTTTCGATCTTGATCTTGACATTCAAAAGATTTTCGTGAAGCTTTGCAGCTCTTGACGTAAACGTTGGATAAAAGAAAGACGGACAAAAAACAACACACACATTGTCTGCATTAAATAAATCTTTGGTTGATTAATTCACAAGCTCATTTATATAACTGTTCCGCACTAGAATACCAATTAACATACGGCGAAGTATTTAAATGCGGAAATGCGGTAAAAGATACACAACAAGATTGATAGATAGATAGTTAGTTATGTTAGTTAGATATTTTATCTATTGAAAATGAGTTAAGTTACAAAGACTTGAGCTTTATCAGTCGGCCAAGTTCAGCAAACGAGATGCTTAACTTGTTATTCAACAACTTCCAATTTCCAAATATTCGATGAAATTTTATGTGATTTTTTGGTTTGGTTTTGTTCTTTGTTCGATTGTACGATACTTCTTTCAAGTGGAGTAAAGTGAGTCGAGTAAAGTGGTTTTTCTGGCTAAATGAGTTTTTGATTTATTTATTTATTTATTTCTTTGGCAGTTTAACATTTTTAATAAGTTCTCAAGCATTTGGAAGTTGTCGGAAGTTGGCTGCTGCTTTTGTACCTTCAAATCTAAATGCATTCGATTAATCGATATCGCGTAATTATGTTAAAATTCAGTTAGAACTTTTGTTGACATCTTTTGTCTACTTTAAGAAATGAATTGCCGTTTCAAAATCATGCAAATTTTGCAATTTAAAACTCGAATTTTTATCAAAAAATAAAAAAGTAAAAATTAAATTTGTACCCATTTGACTTTTTATCGACTTTGCAGTTTCGTTTCAAGGCAAACGAGCAACAGCTTTTTTCTCTATATTCTTTATTATGTGTTTTTAATTAATTTTTTTTTTTTAAGAATTCAAGAATATATGTACTTGAGAACAAATCAACAAGCGACAAACAGTGGCATCCACAAAATGATGCAGCAACAATTTTTTTACAACGACAACAGCAAAACTTCAAACGTTCCAAGTGCTGTCAATTTTCTAAGCATAATTTTTAGACCCATTCAAGACTTTGGAAAGTTTATTTAATTTTTCGAAATAAATCTAAATGAATGTAGAATGTAATGCGTTAAAGCTTTTTATGGTATTAACTAATTCCCAAATTAATTCAAGACTCTCGAAAGTTCAGTTAATTTTCCGAAATAAATCCTAATGAATTTCATTGAGGGAAAAAATACTATTATGTAGAATGTAACGCTTTTTGTGTATTGATTAATTTTCAAAGCTGTCTTAAAAATTTCATTACAAACAGGTCTTAGTTTAAAGTAGAATTGTGTATTTCTATTTGCTACAGGGTCTCTTATAGTTACAATACTCGCCTTTATTGCGCCTGCTACTAGTTAAATCATAATTTGCAACACTGCAACATGGTTGGCAGCACCACAACTACTACTGTGAACATATTTACCCCAAGGCCTGCGCCGGTTTTGAATTCCAGTTAAGAACATTTGACAGTCAGTGCCGTCATGTCTCTGGGTCTCGGTTAACATTGGTTGCTGAGTCGCCATCGCCATCGTCTCCCACCTCTTCTCCGTCTCCGTTTCAGTCTGCGGTCGTGGGTGCTCAACGCGTGGCATTGAAAGTCAGCTAGATTGACATTAACAATAATTACAGCAACAACTACAGCACAAATTATTTATTAATGTGCAACAAATTTATGCCAGTCAACAACAAATTGCTAACGCAACTGCGACAAAAAAGCGGCCCAAAACATTTGTCAACTTTATTCAAAAAGCAGCAACAATTTGCATTCAACCACTTTGAAAGGGAAATTATAATGAGAGCCGGCAAAAATTGTTGAAATTTGTTTTGTTTTCTTGGATTCCAAACAAAAATTTGCTACCCATTTTTGATTGTTTGACATGCAAACTTCCGAAACTAGTGAAAAGGTAACAGCCAGTGGCAAAAGGAGAGTCAGCAGTATTGTTGTTGTTATTGTTGTAGACAGCTTGCTTTCTGCGTTGCAAACAGCCGCTCAAATTTTTGGGTTACATAAAATCATGATTAGACATCTTCAAAAGGAGACCAAGCATATGTGTGTGGTATAAGTGTTTAAGTAGAGATGGCAAAATTAATTGATTAATTTTGTTTTTTAATATATTTGGCACAGACAATAATAATAGCAATTTATTGTAATTAAATAAACAATTAATCGATAACAAGTAATAGGAAATTTAAAGCATCTGTTGTAGTGGAATCGTATTAAAATAGATCACATAATTGTCAATTTGTTGAAAAGTAGGTACCCATTCGATTTTGACACAGATAATAATAATAGCAATTTATTGTAATTAAATAAACGATTAATCGATAACAAGTAAAGCATCTGTTGTAGTGGAATCGTATTAAAATAGTTCACATAATTGTTAATTTATTGAAAAAGTATGTCCCATTCTATTTTGGCACAGTCAATAATAATAGCAATTTATTGTAATTAAATAAACGATTAATCGATAACAAGTAATACGAAATTTAAAGCATCTACTGTAATGGATTTCATTAGTAAATCAATCTTATTAAAATAACTCACACAATTTTCAATTTGTTGAAAAAAATACTCACGATATACTCATTCGATTATTTTGCAAATAATCTATGGTGTGAATACAAGGAATGATTAGTTTTTTGTCAACGTCAATAATCGATTCTTTAAATTAGTTATCGAAATTTCTAGAAAGAACTTAAGCCGATTAATTTTGAAAGTAATCGATATATTCATTAAATTAGTAATCGTAATTCCTTAATATTACTCAAGCCGATTAGCTTTAAAAATATTGTCAATTAATCGAATTAACCTTTGCTGCACAAACAAATCGATTATTGAAAAACAATAATCGATAACTTGATAACTGTCATCACTATTTACATTTAATTATGTGTGTGTGTGTGTGACGATGTGTCATCGTCTTAATTGATGCAACGCCAATGGGCGGCCAACCGGGCGTATTAGCAACGTGCGTTTGCGCAGGTCGCACAACAAAACAAAAATAAGACAGAGACAAAGAGAGTGAGAGGTGTGTAGCAAAAGCGTGAGGTGAACTCATTTAAAGATACATACAGACATGTGTTTACCTTTGTGATAAACAAGTGTAACACATATTAAAAAAAAATTAACACAACGATTTTTACATGATGATGACGACCTTGATTGTTTTTCACAGATGAGCCGAGAGGCTCAGGTTTTTCAATTTTCATTAATTGATGTTGCAAGCAAAAGATTTTCACACACGTAAAAAAAAACATAAAACAGGTAGCATAAAAAAACAAACAACAGACAAACAGACAAACCAATTGACAGCAGCTTTATTGTCGTATTGTCATTTTGTCATTCATTTATTGTTTATTTACACTTTAACGCTCGTTAGCTGTCTAGACTTTGAGACAATTACGACGGCAACCGAAGTGTTTTGATTTATCTCAATTTGTGTCTTTTGCTTAATATTTTAACAATTTTGAAAATCTATGTATTTACTTTTCTTCAGAGCTCTTCAATCGCGTGATGGGCATGCAGAAGCTGTGGGGCACACGGCTTGGCATCAATCGTGTGTGGCAAGGAACTGCGCCTCGTGTGCTGCTCTTCGAACCCGAGACGGTTGAGGTAAGTGGCAGCTAAAACAGCTTGTGGAGACTGTTTAATTAAGTATTTACTCCTTTTGCGCAGCCCATACTCAACAGTCAGAAGTATGTGAACAAGAGTCATGACTATGATTATTTGCATCCCTGGTTGGGCACAGGGCTGCTCACCAGCACCGATCGCAAGTGGCATTCACGCAGAAAGGTAAGACAGAGGATCAGCGCTAACAGTGGTAACTAATTGTACACATCGCAAGCCGAGTCGATATAGCCATGTCCGTCTGTCCGTCTGTCCGTATGAACAAACAGATCTCAGAGATGGTAAGAGCTACAATATCCGTTTTAGTCAGTATCGAGCACATATTTAGTCAGTCAATACAATAATATTTTTTTTTTTCGATGCCACGCCCCATTCGCCCACCATAAGCAAAAAACCAGACATACCTCGGAAAAAATACATGTTTTTGGCAAATATCTCAGTTAATATAACACCTAGGGACTCCAATTTTGACATGCAAGTTGCTAGATGCAATATAAAGACAATGCCATCAAAATTGTTTGTATGCCACGCCTCCTTCGCCCACCAAAAACACAATTACGCTGTAATTTTGCAAGCGGCTGGCTCACTTATTTCTTAACGTATAGTTTTGTTACTTAGCATTTGCTTGGAGACAAATAATATCAAACGATTGTGAAAATTTCATCAAAATCGGACAATAATTAAAAAAGTTTTTCATACAACGAAAATCGTTACTTTCGAGCAAGGCATAGCCACGTGCATTGCACTGTGCGAGCGAGATAGACATACAAATATGTGTGCATGTTAAGTTATTGCAGCAGCTACTGAAGCTCAGAGGGTATTTCACGGTCGGCATGCCCGACTGACATTTTCTTTCTTGCTATAATTATATTTATATATTTTTTTGTGTCAATAAATCACATTTGCAGATTCTGACACCCGCCTTCCATTTCAAAATCTTGGATGATTTTATTGATGTTTTTAATGAGCAGAGCGCCGTGTTGACCCGCAAATTGTCCGTCGAATTGGGCAGCGAGGCATTCAATTTGTTCCCCTACGTCACACTGTGCACTTTGGACATAATATGCGGTGAGTGTCAATGTTACAATTGCTCACTGTAACACTGTAACATGCGGTGTGTGTATTATGTGTCAAGTAACCGGTTTTCTTTCTTTCTATTTCTATTCGCGTCACAGAAACTGCCATGGGTCGCAAAATCTTTGCACAAAGCAACAGTGAATCGGAATACGTAAAAGCGGTCTATGGGTAAGTTTTCGGGGGGAGGAAGGAATACGCTCAATTAATTATACACAATTATTTCATAAAGCGAGAGTAAAACTATAATTTTCACTACTTACTTGTGGACAGAAAGTGTTGAGATACAAAACATTTAAGATCAAGTTGATAATATTGGGCAGGGAGCGTAATCATTATGAGTTATATTTTAAAAATCATAAAATAATAATTAAATTTAATTTTTTAACGATTTTCTTCAAAAATAATCATTATTTTTGAGTAATTAATAAAGAACTTAACCATAATTATTATATATTATCAAACAAAATATAAAATAATAATTAAAAATGATTTTTATTTTTTTCGCTCAAAATAAAACTCAACAGTAACATACGGCTTCTGTAAAATACTTCTTATCAATGTGATTGCATATTTGTTTTCTATCTAGCACCCCCGAAAATCCCTCACACCAGTATTAACTTTTGTAATTAACTAAAAAATATAATTAATTAACTAAAAATGAAGCCTTTTACAGATGCCTTATGTTACGGTTCAGTTTTATTTTGAGCGAAAAAACAAATAATCATTTTTAATCATTAGTTTTGATTTTTATTTTTTTTTGATCAAATATAATCATTATGGTTAAGTTCTTCATTAATTACTCAAAAATAATGATTATTTTTGAAGAATTCGATAAAAATCATAGCATAGATTATGCAGTAATATTAATTTTGGTATACTAGATATATTTCTAGGGTATTTGTAAGTGAATGATTTTTTTATTTAAAAATAAAAAAAACAATCATTATTTACGGTCCCCGATATTGGGTCAAATTGGAGGAATTTGGATAAAATGTTGTAAATTTTAGAAATTAAAGATAGCTAAATGAAATTTAGACCAAAATCTAATTAAAATATCTACTTCTCAAAAGCTATAGTAAATATTATTAAAGAATTTAAATGAAATTAAAGTTAGGAAGCTATTTCTATTGTTATTTAGGGGAATCGAATAGAATTGAATAGTGCAAATGAGCAAAAATGTTTATCAGCCTTTTGGGAAAATGGCATGAGATATTGAAAGCTGTCAGTACAACTGTCATTGGTTGTGCCACACACTCGCACATACACTCGTACACCCGTACACACATTATTTGGGGTGTGCTTCGTTGAAGCGCAAAATATGCGAGATTAAGATGTCAATGTGGGATGCTTGAACAGCGACTGTTGCTGTTGCTGCTGTTGCTGTTTTCGCTGATAACATGGCTCATAAAGCACACACACACCCCCCTCCCCCCACCCCCACACACTCAGATATAGTTACAAACATATATATACAGACAGCCAGCCAAAACACTTGACTAACTTTCAATTTAATGCAATACTTTCCCATCCAATTTGCACCCTCCTCATTTCTGTTCTCTTCCTTCCCTCCCCTTTTGCGCCCTTCAGCATTGGTTCCATAGTGCAGAGTCGCCAGGCTAAGATCTGGCTGCAGAACGATTTCCTTTTCCGCCTGACCGAAGATTACAAGACGCATCAGAGCTACATTAATACGCTCCATGGCTTCTCCAATATGGTGATACGTGAGCGCAAGAGTGAAATGGCTATATCCAATAACAACAACAACAACAACAACGAGGAGGAGATGCCCGATGCCTACGATGATCTGGGCAAAAAGAAGCGATTGGCCTTCCTCGATCTGCTAATCGATGCCTCCAAGGAGGGCACCGTTTTATCAAATGTAAGTTATAACAACAAAGAAAATGTCAGTCGGGCATGCCGACCGTATAATACCCTCTGAGCTTCGTTTCCAATTATATGAGTTCAAACTGGAGTAGCTGCTGCAAGAACTTAACATGCATACATATTTGTATGTCTATAACGCTCACACGCTTTTCGTTTTCGTTTCATGTGTGCACAGTTCAGTGCAATGCACATGGTTATGCCTTGCTTGAAAGTAGCGATTTTCGTTGTATGAAAAACTTTTTTAATTATTGTCCGATTTTGATGAAATTTTTACTATCGTTTGATATAATTTATCTCCATACTCTAAGTTATAAAACTATACGTTAAGAAATAAGTGAGCCCGCCGCTTGCAAAGTTACAACGCAATTGTGCTTTGGGTGGGCGAAGGAGGCATGGCATCCAAAAATTTTTTATGGCATTGTCTTTATATTGCAAATAGCAACCTGCATGCCAAAATTGGTGTCCCTAGGTGCCGTATTTACCGAGATATTTTCTAAAAACCTCTATTTTTTCCGAGGTGTGTCTGGTTTTTTGCTTATGGTGGGCGAATGGGGCGTGACATCGAAAAAAAAAGATTCTTGTATTGACTGACTAAATATGTGGTCGATACTGACTAAAACGGATATTGTAGCTCTTACCATCTCTGAGATCCTTTCGTTCATACGGACGGACAGACAGACGGACGAACAGACGGACATGGCTTCATCGACTCGGCTTTTGATGCTGATCAAGAATATATATACTTTATGGAGTCTGCCACGCCACCTTCTGCCTGTTACATACTTTTCACAAACCCATTATACCCCTCAGAGGGTATAAAAAATATGATTAACTTATTTGTAATATAATTTTCATCTCGTGTAGGAGGACATACGCGAGGAGGTGGATACATTTATGTTTGAAGGACACGACACAACTTCCGCTGCAATATCTTGGACACTCTTTCTGCTCGGCTCCTATCCGGAATATCAGGAGCGTGTCGTCGAAGAACTAGAGTCAATATTTGGCAATGATACCGAGACGCCAGCCACAATGAAGAATCTGCTGGATATGCGATACTTGGAATGTTGCATTAAGGATGCTCTCCGACTGTTTCCCAGTGTGCCCATGTGGGCACGCATGGTGGGCGAGGATGTGACCATCGGTAAGTTTTCAAATTCTAATTTCTTTTACTCTTTGTTTAATAAAAATTTTTTATTTTAGGTGACAAGCTAGTGCCCGCCGGCACTCAGGCCATAATTATGACTTATGCTCTGCATCGCAATCCGCGTATTTTTCCAAAGCCCGAGCAATTCAATCCGGATAATTTTCTGCCCGAAAACTGCGCCGGTCGTCATCCCTTTGCCTATATACCATTCAGTGCTGGTCCACGCAATTGTATTGGTCAAAAGTTTGCCATTCTGGAGGAGAAGTCTGTCATCTCGACGGTTTTGCGTAAATACAAAATTGAAGCTGTCGATCGTCGTGAGGATTTGACTCTCTTGGGCGAATTGATTCTACGTCCCAAGGATGGTCTTAGGGTTAAGATCACGCCACGTTACTGAGCAGTATTTGTGCGTCCCTCCAAAGTTATTTAACTTGTAAATAATTAGTTTTAGTTTAGTTAAGTGTGTACAATATATATATGCTAAATTAGCAAATAACACTTTGACCTCTGTGGAATATAAATATATATACTTTAATCATAGCATAAGTCCTTAAAACTCAGTGACTTGTAATTGAAACTTTTTAAGAGTTAACCATAACAAACAAACCTTAACTCTATTTGAATTAGATTATTTTAAGCAAAAATATATCTGTTTCTTGCCGAAATGTTCTTATGTACCTATATACCTTTTTTCTTTTAAATCTGCTGTTTTTTTATATCCTCTGAGGGGTATATTGGGTTTGTCAAAAGTATATAACAGGCAGAATGAGGCGTGGCAGACCCCATAAAGTATATATATTCTTAATCAGCATCAACAGCCGAGTCGATGTAGCCATGTCCATTTTTATTTTGAAAAATTTAATTTTTCTTGAAAAAATCGTCAATTTTGCATACTTACCCCTTTACGTTTTTTCAAAATTTTGGTCAAAAATTAATTGTTATAAAATCAAATAGTTTGAATGCAGAATCATTTTAATTGACGAACCATGAACAAAACTGTATTCCGTTTGGAAATCCGTTAAGGCATTTCAAAAATAACATTTTTTTTATTTACACATAAATGAAAACGAAGCTCCGAGAGAATTACACGGTCGTCATGCCCGACTGACGTTTTATTTCTTGTTATTTTTTTGGTATCACCTCTTATGTTAATTTTCCTACACAGCATCCACACTGTGCAGAAATGTACCCAGTTTGCTCTCGCATTTACGGTACATTTTAGCTTGCCCGTTTAGTGTTTAGCCAAGACAACCACCCCGAGTGTTTGTATGCCAAGATCAAAGCACTTGCATGGCAAACGCTAGATGGCGCCACGCATGCCAACCAGTTTTGTTGTCTTGTTAATTAGCATGCTGAAGACGATCACATTTATCTCTGATCACCTGGGCACGTTTTATTTGGCAAGCAAATGGACAATCATCAAGTGATCAACAAATGGCGCCAGTTAGCCGTAACTATTGGCCTGGCCAATGGCTGACGAGTATATGCGTATGTATGTATCTAACTGTATTTAACTGTGGCCCGTTTTCTTTTTGCAATTGGAGCGGCGCCAGGGCTTAAAGGGAACTTAAGTGCGCTTACTGCTGTGTAATGCACAAATAAACGCCGAGACAGGCAAACAACAACAGGGAAAATAACAACAACAACATCGACTTGTGGGTACCTGGCGATTGGTTATATCTACTATACTGTTATATCTAAATGGATATTATGAGCATATGTACTCCACTCCGCACTAGACGTTAAGTAACTCCTAGTGGAAGGCTCGGGAATAGATAGATAACTAGATCGATAGGTTACTCCGCGATACAGATAAGCAGAAACACTGTACACAATTATACAGAGTACACTGTTACAAAAGTTTGTGCACTTTAAATGCTATGCTTGTAAATTGCTTAAAAATGTTAAAGTAAAATTTTTGTTTTAAGAAATTTTAATTACCTAAAAATTAGCATTTTGTTACAGTTGAGCTATGAATTCATCTAGGTGGTAAAAAAAATCGATTTTCTCAGGGTAAGGTGAATATCGAAAAAGTTAAGCATAATAACTTTTTTTTAAATTATGTTTTTAGCAGTGTAGCTGCGCGAAAAGATGGCATGAGTAGCGGAATGTGCAAACAATCAATTAGAATGGCAAAATCTTGCTAAATATTTGTAATCCACAAAACGCAAAAGGGTCTTAAAAACTAATTCCCGAGCGAGACAAGAAATAAGCAAATGAAAAAAAAAAAATAAACCAAAACAAAAACATCGATTCAACCAAAAAAAAAAAAAAAATCACAAAATACACACAAAATGGCGAAAATGAGTCTTGCAAAAAAAAAAAAAACGAAAAGAAAAAGCTAAGGAAATGCAGTCTCATGAAAAACTAGAAAAATCGAACATGGTCAAATGCAACACTCGCCAGCCACTGATGTCATTTCAGCTTTTTTCCCGCCAGATCTGGCTGTTAAGAAAATGCGATTGCGGGAAAAATTTGAAAACAGCGGGCAGCGGGAATTCTAGCTTTTTTGGAAAATGAAAAAAAAATATGTTTTAACATTACTTTTTCCTAAAATTGTGAGTTGTTTCTTTCGTGTTTGACGATTAAAAACATATTTCTATTGGTAAAGTACTGATATTTACTTCTATCGAATAATTTTTACTAATAATTCATACCTTTGTATATTGATGCGTCTTCTATCACTAACATTGTGAAATTCGTTTGACAAATAATTAAAAATTGACGATGCCGAAGGAAGTATACAAACATAAAGTACAAGATGTGTGGCTGTAAAACAGATTTACCTTATGTGCATTTAAATTTTTAGCCGTTTTTTTTCATCAAACTAGCTGTTTTTGCTTAAAAAAATATGACATCACTGTCGCCAGCTGGCATTCTATATGCTATATATATAGAAATATTTTTTTTTTAGTTGTCGCAATAAATCGATTGGCAATTGCAGTTGCAGTTTGCAGTTGATATATTAATTTATGAATTTACAATGCCAACGATTACTATTTATTTTAGTTTAATGATGGGGTTAAAAAGCAATCGATCAATATGTGGTTTGATTGCCTATAAGAAGAAAGACAGACAAATAGTGAAAGAGACAGAGAGAGAGAGAGAGAGAGAGGGAGAACAATCAAAAATGTGTCATACCAAAATCGGTAGCAAGTATACTAACAATTCTTACTCCCCAATAGTAGAGTAATTATTTGATCTCTTAAGTATTATCTTTTAACGCCATATCTACAAACATATCTCACTCCTCGATGTCACTTTAGCGGATTGTGTACCCTTCACATCAAAACAAATTGCACTCCCCAGACACACACACAGAAATCTGATTAGAAATAACAAAAAAAACAACAACAAATTTACAAAACGCAAATCGCATAAGAGCCACCCTGTAGCGGAAGTGTCTGCATTCTGGGTTTCTCTGGTCTCTGGTCTCTGGGATGTGTGAAGTCGGCCTAATTTGATTGACGTTAACGTCAACGCCCCAAACAAAATTGTGGAAACTAAACTCTAAGCAAATGCTGCCTTCAAAGCAGCCAGTGAAAGTGGCTTTGCCAGTTGAAAGTTCAAAGTTGACACTGGCTTTAACGGGCAGGTAGCAGCCAAAAAGCAGCGGGAAAGGATGTACAAAACTCGCTAGACACACACACACACACAGTCTGCAGTTGCTCGACTTTTATGTGCCCAGTTCCACCTAGCATTTGGGAGATCATTTTGTAAGAACTGAATTTGGCGAGTCGTTTTTAACTCCCCGGGAAGATTACAAAATGATTAATCTTATGAGCGATTCAAGAAAGCGTCCAAAATGAGTCGCCTTTATGATCAAAATGCGATTAGTTCAAAGCAATCGCCAATTGATCGTACTTTGGATTGAAACGCGATTGTTTTCATTAGAAATGAGTCGCATATGTTTAAAAAAATATGACTCGAAAGTGAGTCGAGACTGATTACAAAAGAGGGATCATAAGCGACTCCTCAAGAAGAGTCGCGGGTAGGGTATTTTTTTCTCCCGACGAAGGAGTCATTTATGATCAGAAAATGAGCTCATTTACGACTATTTTAATCAGCAAGTGGACTCTAAAGCGACTCGAGTATGATCACAAATGTTTGGTGGGGTTACTGCAGTCTTGCAGATATTATAACCAAAGTAGAGAAAAACTTACTTTCAGCTATTTTCAAGGCTTTGACCAACGCAAAAATTTAAAAATCTCGTTAAAAATATTTTAAAATAAAAATAAAATAAAGGTATATTAATTATTTGTAATCTAATCAAGTTATATCTTTAATAAAACAAATTCATTTTTTACATTTTAGGTCTTTAAGAGAAATTTTAAAACTAAAACTAGGATACTATATGAATTTCAACACGCATGCATAAGCCTATACTTACACTTACGAAACTGGGCTAATGATATCCAAACAAACTCATAAATCTCGCTAAAAATATTTTAAAATTAAATTAAGGTATAACAACTACAGTTTCTTAAAGGTATATTAATTATTTGTAATCTAATCTAGTTATAACTTTAATAAAACAAATTCAATTTTTACATTTTTGGTCTTTAAGTCTTAAAAAAATTTTTGAAAATACAACTAGGATACTATATGGATTTTAACACGCATGCATAAGTCTATAGTTACTTTTATGAAACTGGGCTAATGATATCCAAACAAACTCAATTTGGTGTGCTGCCAACGCGTTTTGATAGATTAGCAACAAGAACGAAAGAGGCGCGACTGCGACTGCGACACGTGACCAGGAGCAAACCAGATGACCAAGCAGCGCAGGCAAGGCAAAGGAGAAGAAGATGGTGAGGTGGTGGGGTGGTGGGGTGGTTGGATGATATGCTGGTGGAAATAGAAAGCAATGTTAAATTCGTTTTCCATGCTGACGAGCGGCATACGAAATTGATTTGCTCATTGCACAAGCTAAATATTTGCCATCACTTCTGTCTCGACACATTAAACAGCTGCTGAAGAAGAGAAGAGAGACTGAAACTGCGACTGGGATGCTGAGCTAGCGAGACGGGGGGGGAAAACACGAGACACGTGCCGTGTGGAGTCTGCACTTGCAGTTGGCCGACGACACGTGACATCCCGGCAAATTAAACAAGACTCACTCCTCCTCTCTCTCTTTCAAAAAGTTTAACAATGCAGAAAATTGAAAAACAATCACAAAATGTAGAAAAGAGCAACCACATCTTCGCTTCCACAAAGGAAACCAAAGTTAAGTGCTGGCATTCACCACATCCCTCCCTCGCTCGCTCATCTGTCCCTTTCCCTTTCCGTTCTCCTTTCCCTTTCCTACTCTCCCTTCCATATCTTTTTCCTCTATTTGAACAAAGCGCGCGTTTGAATTCGTGTCGCTTTATTTGGGCATAATTAGCTTAATGCGCGAAGCAAACAGAAGCAGGACACGGCGAAAGGACTCTCTGTGTCTCTCTCACATGCAGACAGAGTACTCCTGTACGCTGTCTATTTTTGCGTGCGTGTCCTTGCTGCCAAATTGCCATGACCATGGCCATGGCCAATGTAAATGACAAAGTAAACAAATGTCCAGCAAATGCAACAAACAGGCTACAAAAAAAAAATGAATGAAAAAATATTGAATCGCTGTAGAAACGAATGTTTACTACTCTATGTGTAATAAGTTTAGGCAAGAGCATCTAATACACTTAAAAAAACAAGAAAGAAATTGTCAGTCGGGCATGCCGACCGTGTAATACCCTCTGAGCTTCGTTTTGCAATTATATGAGTTCATTTTGGACTGCTTACAAGCAGTGCACTGAGTAAATTTTATAAACACAAGCAGTGCACTGGGTAAGTTTTAGATACAGAAGCGCTGCTTGTGCACTGCTTGTAAGCACTGCAGCGTAAACGAAAGAGTTGACTGCTATTGCGATAATATTTTAATTTTGTATGACAAACTTTTTTAATTTATAGTCGGAATTTAATGAAATTTTCACTATCGTTTGATATAATTTATCTCCAAGTATACTCTAAGTTACGAAACTATACGTTAAGAAATAAGTGAGCCTGCCGCTTTCAAAGTTACAACGCAATTGTGCTTTGGGTGGGCAAAGGAGGCGTGGCACCAAAAAAATGTTGATGGAATTGTCTTTATATTGCAAATAGCAACCTGCATGCCGAAATTGGTGACCCTAGGTGTTATAGTTACCGAGATATTTGCCAAAAACATGTATTTTTTACGAGGTATGTCTGGTTTTTTGCTAATTGTGGGCGAATGGGGCGTGGCATCAAAAAAAGGAAACAAACTTGTATTGACTGACTAAATATGTGGTCGATACTGACTAAAACGGATATTGTAGCTCTTACCATCTCTTAGATCTGTTTGTTCATACGGACAGACGGACAGACGGACGGACGGACAGACGAACATGGCTATATCGACTCGGCATGTGATGCTGATCACGAATATATATACTTTATGGGGTCTGCCACGCCTCTTTCTGCCGGTTACATACTTTTCACAAACCCAATATACCCCTCAGAGGGTATAAAAAAATACAGAGATTGAAGATTGAAACAGATTGAAGATGAACTTATACCCATAGTGTAGAATTTGTAAGATTTTAATATCTAAACTAAATTTTTACTGCTCCGAAAACATAAAGCTCCTGTAAAATTAAAAACGTTACAAGCTGCATAACAATTCGTGTACACCCCAATACTCAGTGAAGTGCAGAAAAAAAGTGAAATCCGGAATCCCTTAAAAGGTTCTTAATCTGCCAATCTACCGATGTGGCATTTTGTGGCTTCATTTGCTGCACTGTAACGCTACGTTGGCTCCAATGCCAACTTCTCCCGCTTAACACCAATATAAGAGACATTACTCATACGCAGCGTATGTTGCGTCTTTAGTCTCGATCGGGTTTTTCAATCACACCACTACATACTGTTTTTTTTTTTTTTTTTGCAAGTTTTACGGTTGTCAATGAAGTGTCTAGTGAGTGTCACTAGAATGAGTCGTCGTCATATGACCGGCAATCAGCTGCCAAATTGATTTGTAAGCAAATGGCATCATGAATTTGGCAACTGATTTATTTATAGTATTTAGTTGTGTGTAAAGTAGAGTATAGTATGTGTTATGGTCAATTCAAGCCGTGGGTTTTTTTGGTTCAAAACTGACCCTGTAGGACTGTAGGCATGGCAGTAGTAGACCTCTTTAGTATAACGACGACGACGACGACGTCAGCAGCGACTCTGGGTCATAAATTGAGCAAACATTTTGCTGACTGTCGAGTTGCGTCGTCGTCGTTGTCGTTATTGTCGATTGCGTGCAATGCAATTGCAAGTTTTATGACACTCTCCGTGATAGCAGCTCCGGTCGAGGGCAAACAAGAGCGCTTTACGACAGCTAACAACAGCAACAACAACAGCAACAACAGCAACAACAACAGCAACAACAATAGCAACATGCAACTGCAAAAAAAAAGGCACAACAATTTTCAGCGATCAATGGCTAAAGGCTAACAACGACAACAGCAACAACCGGGGGCAATAAGCAAATGTAAATAATTTCTACACTGTTAAAAAACTTTGGTTTTTAGAAAAATACAAAAATTAAATGGTATGTTTTCTATAAATAATTAATATATTAAAGGAGAAATTAGAAGATTTATGAAAAAAAGCTAAAAACAAAATGTTTTCTTTTTAATGGAAAATATCGGCAATAAGCAAATGTAAATAATTTCTACACTGTTAAAAAAAAGTTAGGCTTCTAGAAAAATACAAAAATTAAATTCTATGTTTTCTATAATAATTAATATAAATAATTAACATAGTTATGGAGAAATTAGAAGAATTATGAAACAAATTTAAAAACAAAATGTTTTCTTTTTAATGGAAAATATCGGCAATAAGCAAATGTAAATAATTTCTACACTGTTAAAAAAAGTTAGGCTTCTAGAAAAATACTATAATTGAATGGTATGTTCTCTATAAATAATTAATAAAAATAAAAATGGTATTAATAATGGAAAGTTTAGAAGAATTATAAAACATATTTACAAACAAAATGTTTTCTTTTTTAATGGAAGCGAATTTTTTTTTTTGACAGTGTACAAAATGAGCAATACTAGCTCTTTAAAATTACTCAAAGTTTCTATGTTGTATCTTAAAAATGTATAATACAAATTAAAATGGTATTAATAGTGGAGAATTTAGAAGAATTATGAAACAAATTTAAAAACAAAATGTTTTCTTTTTTAAGGGAAAATATTGTTGTTTGCTTTATCCAATAAGAGCAACAAACATTATTAACAACTAATCAGTTTACAAAATGTATATTTTTTCTAACAGTGTAGAGGCAGAGAGAGTGAGAAAGAGAGATGTAGCGAAAGCAAACCTGACGCAAATAAAATAATAAATTTTGTACAAAATTGACAAGCTGGCTTAGCCCTCAGCCTGTTTTTTTTCACTTTTTGTTGCCTGTTACTGATAGCAATAGCCAACAAAAAAAAGTGTCTGGAGAGCACATGGAATCAGTTATTAGAGTACACATCGAGTGCACACACAGTAGCCAAATTGGTAGTTAGTGGCTGGCTTAGTGGATGGCCCCTGGGGGCTGTAAACTTAAGCACATAATTGCGAAATTAAAGACAGCCAGTTAGCTAACTGATGGCTGTTTGGCTGTTTGGCTGTTGGCTAACCAGGCTAACAAGCCAGCCAGCGTGTACTGATTGTTCTTGTTGTTGGCCAATTCCCACGCCTCGTTGTCTACAAAACAGAGTTTACAGAGTCTGCACTGTGATTGTTTATGCATCAAAATCAAAATGAAAACAATGACACAAAAACGTATGCTACACGATTCTCATTTCTCATTTCTCAGTTCTCCATTCTAAAAACAACTAACAGCAAACAACAACAACGAATTTAAATTGAAATTATTTATTTTTGCATTTTAAAAGCACTGGCGCGTGTCAAGGATTCTCACGCACACGAATCACCCCCTTTTTTTTGCACCCACCAACCCCACCCCACACAACCCGCCTTCAAGTGAGACAATAAAGCCGCTTGCTTTTGCTTTTATAATTTGAAAATGTATAAAAATAACAAAAGTGTCAGCACGATTGGCAATTGCCCCCTCCCCCCTCAACTGATGAACTGATTTGCAAAACGCTTAAGTTCTAGACAGACAGCAGCCCATAGTACTTGTTGTGGAGTTCTGTAGCATTGAGACTTTGTCAAGGCAAGTTCAATCAATTGTGCACTTAAACTAATTATGTATTCTAAAAAATGATGTTAACATTTTTATACAAATTAAATTTTTTAAATTATGAAAGAAATGTAGTCAATCTTTTAATTTTCCAACTACACTAGTCGGCATATTTATTTAGACAACACTTAAAGTGAAATCTACTTAAAATTTAAACTTACTTCGAAAGAAGTTTGGTATCAATGGATAGGTCACTTCAATTCCGCTTTAATAATACATATAATGCTTCTTAACCCATTAAGTACACGTGGAATATTTTCAATTCTTGCAAAGGTCTAATTTTTAAACTTTTCCCCCGGGCAAAATCAAAAAATGTTTGAATGCAAAAAGATTCTCCAAAAGAATCTATTAGTGATTTATGATTTTTTGAAAATTGATACTTAACCCATTTTTACCTACTTTTCATCAAAATAGTCACTTTTTGCACATTTCAAAAAATCATAAAAAATACTTGAGAAGAGATTTTTAAAAAATTGTTTTTTTCATCACTAATAGATTCTTTTGGAGAAACTTTTTGCATTCAAACATTTTTGGATTTTGCCCGGGGGAAAGTAGATTTAACTTTAAGTGTTGTCAAAATAAATATGCCGACTAGTGTACTCAGAATCTCTTAAATTTCTTTTAAAAACAAACATAATTATATTAATAAAAAACTTCATAATCGGTAAAGAATCCATCAAATGCTTTAAATATATATGGTATATTTTGTTAATCTTACTTGTTGGGAATCTGAACACCTTTTCCAGCACTTTTCCCACGCCTACGCCCCTCTTGAATCCCAAAAAAAAAATAGACGAAAACCTAATGTATAATCCCAAATCACACATAGCATTAAGCTAAACAAATATGGGAGTCTATCAACGTTTTGGATGAGAAAGTGTTGGAAAACTAGCACCTGCCTGATTTTAGAAATCACAATATGATTGGGAAAATTTCAAACTACTACAAGAGCTAGCAATGCATTTTCCTTGCTTGGGGGAAAATGGCGTTTTGATCCATGAGGCTTAACAAGTTGAACCGCTGGACTAAGTCAGTCTAATATTTCTCACGTTTCACGCACGATACGAAAGTTGTGTGTGTAGGGAAACTAGGAAAACTGGGAGCTAGAGCTATGGGATTGTGAATCTGCTTTCGAGGGCGTTCGACTTGGTAAATACACTCAATGAATGAATGTGGTTGTAGTTGTTGTGTTGTGTTGTGGTTTTGTTGGCGCGGCTGCTGTCTTTTTGGTCGTTATAAATCATAAGCAAACATTTTGATATTGTAATCCCCATTTTAATTCGAGCGCATAAAAAGCCGAAAATCAAACTTTTCGACATTGGTTTTGGCGGTGTCTCTCTGATGTGCGGTTGCAGCTACTGTTTTCCTTTTTTTTTTTTGCTCAAACCGAAAATTGATGGATTACTCATTGGTAGCAGCCCTGCTGCTCCAACTCCCCCCAACCCCCACTCCTTCCCCTGTTCCTCAACCCGCTACACAATCAGTTTCTTGGCAGCCATTTGGCCGACTGATAACAAATTTACCAAAATGTTTTATTGTTGTTGTTGTTTTTATTGGTTTGCTTCTGATTTTTTGGCCTGATGATGATGAATATTTATCTAATGCTTCGTTTTGTTATTATTTTTGTTGTTATTGTTGTTAGTGTTCTTGATTTATTAATTAATTATGTTCAAAAAAGAGGCGGAAACTGCGGAGAACAAACGCAAAACATGACGACCGGCTGTTGCATGTATATCGAAATCGATAAAGAAATTGGTAATAACTTAGATAACTATCGAGTTTTTTACCATAATGTGCGTGTGTGTGTACCCAGACCTGGCTGAGATCATTTAGGCCATTTTTTGTTGTGTTAGCGTTAGCGGCAACAGTTGAAAGTTATTTGTTGATTCACTTTTACTCTTTGTTTGCGCTTTGTTTGATGTTTTTTTTTTTTGGGGTTGTCTGTTTTTTTTTATTTTGGTGGTTTTTAGTGGTTTGGGTGATTGGGTGGTTGAGTGGTTGGCTGGTCGCTTTGAAGCAGCTTTGAAGTGCTGCCGCCCACACTGTGGAATGCTTGAAGCCGCAGTTGAGAGTTGTAACTTTATACTAAGGGAAACGGTTACAAATATTAGACACGCCGATTTGTCTTTTGAGTATGAATAACTTATATTTCTTTTATAATTAATTAATGTATTTTTGAGCGAATAATATGAGTACTGTAAACATTTTATAATTTTAAAATATTATTAAATATGAATAATTTATAATTTTTTGTATATAATTAATCAATATATTTTAAAGAGACTAATAAAAATACTGTAAGCATTTTATAATTGTAAAACCTTTTAGTATTTTATAACTATTGCTATACTTAATTTTCTAATTAGGATAAATATTAAGAGTTTTCAAAACTGCTCTATTTTTTTAATTTTTAAATATTTTTAATATATTTTTAACTGCAAACTTTGTGATACTACATATAAATACATATATTGAAATATATATATTTTTTTTAAAAACATTGCAAATGAATAATTATTTATTTAATTAAAACTTAATAAATTATATTGTAGTATGTTTTTAAATATATTAACCATTATTTTAAACTATTTTATTAAGCGTGCATATAGTAAAATCTAAAAATGTTTTGTAAATAGAATAAATGTTTAATAATTTCAAAACCGCTTCATTTTTTAAATTTTTAAATATTTTATTTTTAACTTTAAACTATCACTACATAGAAACACATATATTGAAATATTTTATTTAAAAAACATTGCAAATGAATAACTATTTATTTAATTAAAACTTAATAAATTATATTGTAGCATATTTTTAAATGTATTAACCATAATTTCAAACTTTTTTATTAAGCTTGCATGTAGTCACATCTAAAAATGTTTTGAGCACATTTGTAAATTAATACAAATAATATAAAATAAAATTCAAAAAATTTCAAATCTCAATTTAGTGCATAAAAATATTAAAAATTGTGTTTAAAAGCTCATTATTAGCCTGTAAAGTTTTTGTCAGTGTCGCAACGGTTTTAACGGAACGGAGCTACAACCCCCACTTTTATAATTTTTGTGTGTGTGGTAGGGCAACTCTGCTCTTCATTATTGCTATCACAACAATCGCAAACAGCTGTTCGACTGCTGTTAAGCAGACAAATTCAATCTTGGAATGTTTCACTTCACTCCCCCCGCCCCCAAAAAGCACAAAAGACAGGGAAATGCAACAGTCGAAATGAGGGGCACACACACACACACTTGTATAGCAGCAGAGTTTTCGCTTGGAAAACGCACATCCTGGGGAAATAATTGCGCACAGCAGCAAAGAACTTGGCGCAGTTGTTGTGGTACTGGTACACGCACCAAAGACACAAACCACGCCCAATCAACGCAACACTCGCTGGGTGTGGCCTAGGAACAAGAAGTAACGAGTAGCGTGCCAGCACAGCCAATCAAACGGCTGCAATGCTACAGCGAGTGGAATGGCTGGAGATAAGCAGAGCGCAGTAGGTAGAGGGAGGTAGTGAGAGCGAGAGAGCGAGAGCGAGAGAGCGACTATGCGTATGCGTGAGTAGCTGTTGCTGTTCTAGCGGCACACAAAAAAAAAAAAAAAAGAAAGGATGCTTGCAACATTTGAAAATTTCACACATACCACGTGCCACGCGCATAAATTGGCCAACAATCGATGTAACTTTTTTTTTTTGGTAGAGTTGCGTACTTGTGTTTTTTTTTGTTTTTTTTTTTTGTTTTGCAGCAAATGTCAACATATTTGCCACTGCCACAGTCTATGCCACACGTTCTGTGTGGCTGCTTAATTTGTTTGGACCACAAGTTTCCTTAACCATTTTTCCATTTCAGTGTTTTTTTTTTTTTGTTTTAGCTTGCCACGTCCAGTTGAGTCATATGTATGCGACATCATGACACCGGGGACTTTGTTGCAAGTACTTTACGGTAATGGAGGATTTTCGCTTGAGCATCCCAGCTAACAAAAATTAATTTAAATCGATATGCTGCTGCCGGAGAGCCAGAACGTGGCAGCGTCGAGTTGGCTGCCTCCTGACGGGGGCATACCCCAATCTACATGCCACTTGCCACTTGCCACATGCCACTTTTTCTTGCTTTTTGGTTCTTTGCTTGCTCTTTTTTGCAGCTCTCTCACTTTGCTTGACGCTTATTAATTAAGTAATACAGCAATTTGCTTGCCTCTTTTTTGCTTTTGATTGAACTGGCCGCGTGGCTGCCACAATTTGTGGCAGCATGCACACACAGAGATGTACATGCGAGTGGGAGCAGCAGATTTCCTGCTCTTTTTTTATTTTTTTTAAGCTGTCAAAATGCCACAATGCTTGGGGCAATGTCAACAAGGACATAAGGACATAAGGACATGCCACTGCACACTAATACCAGCAAAAATGTGGAAGCTGCCACAAGTGTATAAATGTGTGTGTGTGTATAGTTTATTGACTGCCTTGCGAGAAGTGCTTTTCCCAGAGATCTTTTTGCGGCTCTAAGAAAATGCGGCTCTTGGCCCGCCCCCCCCGAAAAAACAAAAGCCGTTTGTAAATCCTGAAAATTGACTTCGGCTCGGGCAGCAAATCAATGCCGCCATTTTGGTGAAAGAGTTGCCTACTTCAGCTGCAGGAAATTCAGTAGTCACACTTACACCCAGAGAAAAATCAACCTAAAATCAATAAAAACCACATTGATTCAATAAGAAACATTAACGATAGTCTAGTAAAAGTTGAAAATTTTTGTTTCAATATAGAACAATCTTCATTTAATGTTGCACAATATTCACCATATTTATATGGAAACATTTAAATAAACATTAAAATAATATTGTTCAACATTGAAATAAAGTTATTTAAACATATTTTACAAAATTAATATGAAAAATCATTAAATCAAAATTGGAAATTGTTAATTAATGTATTTCAATATTATTTTTTCCCTAAGTTGAAAATTATTGAATTAATATGTCGCGTTTGTGATTTTAAAATGGGATTTTTGGCTCAGTGTACACCCGCACACTTACCCGCACACTCTTTGCGAGAGAAACACACATTCACATTCGGCCCCGCATTCGGTGTCTCATAAGGCATACAAAATTAGTTTCGCAGGCGACATCTTCAGCAGTTTCCCTCTTCCCTCTACCTCTCCCTTTCTCTCCCTCTCCCTCATCCTCTCCCTCTTCCTCTCCCTCTTCCTCTCCCTCTCTGCCCCACGCACCATCGTATTTCATTTCGTCATGTTTCGGGATTAGGCGGATTAGTTGACGACGACTGCGGAGGAGCAATGATGGCTCTGAACTTTGCAACGACTCTGACTGCTCTGAACTTTTTTGGTAGTTGCTTAAAAAGGCAAATGTGACAACAACAACAAGGGCGCGGACGTGTACGCGCTTGTTAGCATCTCACTGTCTCTACCGAAGCGTACACTGTGAGAAAATTGCATTAATTTGAAATGCTTGGAGACAAGAGTTTTAATCAATCGTTTACTTAATTTACTTAATAATGTAAAATGTCAAAGTATATTTGTCAAGTATTTTCGTCCGACTTCATGTCTCTATGGAGAGTGCAGTGAGAAAAAACTGAGAGACACTAAATTTTACCTATTTAAAACCAAATATTTCGCTTTAAAACAGCTGCTAAATATTGTCAGTAAACTGTAAAATATAAAATATTAAAATACTAGTTAGTAAATTGTAAAATATTAAATATAAAATATAAAAATACTAAATTTTTATAGATTTATTGTCTCTTTAGTAAATTGTAAAATATAAAATATAATATAATATAAACATACTGAATTTTTACAAATTTATTGTCTCTTTAAATTACTTTTACTTTAATTTCACATCAGCTCATTATTTTTAGCTGATTTATTCTTAAGTTGTAAAATATAAAATATAAAAATACTGAATTTATATAAATTTATTGTCTATTTAAAATACTTAATGTCACATGAGCTCATTATTTATAGCTGATTTATTCTTAAATTGTAAAATATAAAATATATGTAATATAAAAATACTGAATTTATATAAATTTATTGTCTCTTTAGTAAATTGTAAAACATAAAATATAAATATACTGAATATATATAAATTTATTGTCTTTTTAAAATACCTAGATGTTACCCTAATTTCACATCAGCTCATTATTTTTAGCTGATTTATGCTTTTCTTCATTTTCTGCCCAGAAATCTTGCTTTTAAGATCGACTACCAAATTAAAAACATTTCTTTCAGTGCACAACTGCATATAGATATATGCTAGATATGTCTTTACAACTGTCTGCATAGATTTGTGGCACTTTCGACCGACTTCAAATGCTTTGCATATCAATTTTGCCGAGTGCGTGTGACTTTACGAATGCCGTGCATTAAGTTCCGATGCTCGACCATCAAAAAGGATACACTTGATATATGTACATATATCTATTAATCGACTACAACACCTTTGATTTCGAATGAAATCTTGTACGTAAGAGCGTACATAATATTTAGCACGTAGTAATTATTTTGGTACGCCATTTTGTTTTGGAACGACATACTACTACTACAGCAATTTGGCAGATAACAAAAAAAAGGCAGCAAACAGTACATAAGCCCCATTTGCGCAGTGGCGCCCTCTATACCCCCTACTTCTCCATTTCCTTACAGATATCAGAGAATGTCAAAGTCTAATTTGGTGTGTGTTTTTTTTCTCTCTCTCTCTCTCTCTCCCTTTTATTTCTAGTCGTAATTGAAATGTGCCTGAGTAAATCCCAGAGCACACACAGTTCCTGAAATAGATATCAATAGAACAGCTCCCCAACTTCCTTTTTCCCTTTTCCATTTAGAAATTTGCCCTGCTTTGATTATAGGTTATAGGTGATAAAATGGGCTTTAACCTAAAAGTCACTGGTCACAAATGTAATTACATCCGCAATTTGCTTTTAACCCTTTTATCATCAAAACTGACAGGTGTTATTCATTGGGGAATACACCACACTTTTAGCCATTTTGTTTCCATATCGTTGCCTTCGAAATAAATAAGTTATGTATGTTATACTCCAATATTTCTAAAGTATTCCCATACGCAAGCACTTCTGTTATTGGATTGATCAGTCGAGTGAGGCTAATCGAAAATTTGCTTTCGAGTTTATATAACTTCAAAGTCCGTTTACCGCTCATCAACTTGACACCGAAGTGGACTTGATTTCGATAGCGATAGATTACAAGGTTGCACTTCCATTTTTACCATATCTTTCCAACGAGCTTCTCAATTGAACTTTTTTAATTGCTTTCTCAATTACAAATCAAACGAGTCGAAATTAAAAAAAAAATACTCAAATACCGAAGTGTAATTGAAGAGCTTGGAAATCAATAAAGCGCTCTGGAAAAATCATAGACTGCAGAACAAAAATTTGAAATTAGGTAGAGGTAACCTTCGGAGTACTTGTAGTAATTAAATTTATTTAAAAAAAAAAATTATTTTTAGTTTTAAGCAATAAAATTTAAATTATTTAATTGTTAACAAGGTAAATTTAGGAAGGTACAGAACGTACAATAATTATTATTTTTGTTTATGGAAAGACTATGAATTAAACAAATTTTTTTTTATCATTTGTTATAAAAAGAAATAAAATGTTGGACCTTCGGAATACTTGTAGTAATTAAATTTAATTTTTAAAAATTTACTTTTAGTATTATACAATACAATAAAAATTATTTAATTATTATCAAGGTAAATTTAGGAAGGTAAAGAACGTATAATAATTATTATTATTGTTTATGGAATGACTATGAAATCAAAAAAAAATTTTTTTTATCATTTGTTATAAACTGAAATAAAATGTTAGACCTTCGGAATACTTTAAGTAATTAAATTTAATTTTTAAAAAATTATTTATAGTTTTAAACAATACAATAAAAATTATTTAATTGTTATCAAGGTAAATTTAGGGAGGTAAAGAATGTACAATAAATATTATTATTGTGGAAAGACTATTAAATACAAAAAAAAACATTTTTTATCATTTGCTATAAAAGAACTAAAATGTTTGTACCTATATATATTTTAATTTATTGACTTATGTGTGAGTTTTCAGAACTCTCAGTGCTTAAATAATATTAACCGAAATATTAAAATCGAATCCAGAAAAAAGCTTCAGATTATGTATCAGCTTAAAGATCTTAAAAAAACTGATAAGTTGAATAAAGAAAAGAGAAAAGTATGTAAAATACTTTCATACCCCCCATAAGTGAGCTGCGAATCCAAGTGGCATATAATAATAATAATAATAATAAATCATAGATATATTACAGAACATCCGTTGATAAAAAGAAAAAAGAACATGTGCACTTTATTCCAAGTCTCCACTTGAGTCACGCAGCACAAAGCAAACAAAAAGAAAAAAATGGAATAAAAAAAATGAAAGAAAAGTGGAAGAAAATAAAGAAAACTGTGGCAAGCAAATGCGAAATAAAAACGAAAATTATGAACTGCACAAAAGCTGTTGTGAATTTTAATAAATTTTGCTGTTGTTGCCACAAACATATATATATATATATATTTTTTTTTTATTTTTTTTGGCCAAAAAAGTATCTGCCAACTGAGTTGGGAGCTGTGAACTGGGAGTGAGCAAATCAAACAGGGAATACCGTGCAGGGGGGATGTAGTGACAAAGACAAAGCAGGAAGGAAGGAAGCACAGAAGCAGGCAAGGAAGTGTTCAGGGATAGAGAGAAGGGGCAGAAGAGGCAACACGCAACGAGTATACGTCAAAAAGAACAGTTATTTATTTATTTGTGCGCAATCGAGAGCATAGCAGCATGGTAAGCCAGAGAGGGAATAGAGGGAATAGGGTTCGGGGTACGGAGGGTGGCACCGCCTCCCGAAAACGGCTTGCAAACAATGGCGGCTAACGGAGAATAATGGGATAACAAAACGCCCTTGACACCCAGTATAAAAAGACAGTCAGCCCTCAAAACGTGTACGATAGAAGTAGCCTTATTATTATGAACACTGTGGGACTTTTGTGCTGCTCGGGCACGTACCAAAGCGGCAGTGGTAACAAAAGGCAGGGGTAGGGGGAGCTAACAACACAAAGGACCCACAAAGCACAAATACAAATCAAACCCTTGAGAGCGCCTAACAACAAAAACAACAACAGCAGCAAATAATAAACACAAGCAGCAAGAGAGCAGCAGCAGCAGAGTGAGCAAGCGAGCGAGCGAACGAGAGAGTGAGTAACAGAGAGAGCGCGTGTGGTGAGTGGGTGGCAAGGGTACACAGTTTGGGTACACTGTACCCAACAAGCGCAGAGAGAGCGGCGCGCGCGCGCAGGGCAAAGAGACAGGCTGAAAGAGAACAGCAAAAGCAACAACAACAAAAAAACAAAACTGGAGCAATGGCGCTCAGCAAACACATTGGTGTGTTGTGAGACACTGTCAGAGACTGGGCAACTGGGACTGTGGAAAAGAGCAAGCAAGCAACACAGAGAGAGAGTGCAAGTGCGAGCGAGTGAAACGCATAATGGGAGAGCGGTAGAGAGTGAGTGACAGAACATAACGGCATTTGGGGTGTGTCTTGACTGGCTAAAAATTGAGTGCAGTGTTTCTCACTCGCACGCAGTAGAACAAATGATACTCGCCACTCGCTGCCAAGCGCTGGCTCCCTTACACTCACACCCCAGTGCTGCATGGAGAGATAAGATACAGAATGTGTTGTGTTGTGTTGCGGTGCGGTGCGTGGCTTGCCGAGCTAGTTGAACAAAATCAAATTCCGTTATTCAGTTGCCGCCGTTTGCCAGTTCAGTCGTCGTCGCTGCTTAACGTTCGTATTCGTCGTGTGTGTCGCTGTCGCTATCGTTGCGTGTGCAAGTTGCAGGCTGAAACTGAACCCCCGCCCCCGACCAACTTCTCTCGCACGCACTCGCTGCTTGCTGCTGCTGCTTGCTGCTGCCGTCGCTGCTGGCGACGCATTCAAACAGTTACGTTTTGGCTGTGTGTGCTTTTGGAAATCGTTTTCAATTCAGCCACGTCCTGTTACGGGTGCAGACGCGTTATTTCCGTTATTTAAATGCTAACAGACAGACAGAGATAGAGAGATAGATAGAGAGAGAGAGTGAGAAATATTTCAGCTACTACTTCAATACTTAGCCTAATTACGCGCTGGATTAAATTATTAAAACACTAAAGCCGACGCGGATTTAGAATCAACAGAGCCGATGCCAAAACAACATCAACAACAACAACAACGGTTTTTCCTTTTTTAACTCGTCTATCGTGAGTGCATGTGTGTGAGTGTGTGTGTGTGTATGTGTGACTGGCATCAAAGTCGCATTAAAAACATATCCATGAGTTACTTAAAATTAATCACTAACATAATCACTGTGATTTTTATTTGAGCTACCTAACGTGTTGCGCGCACTCGCTCTAACACACAGAGCGCCATCTCGCTCACACGCGTGTGTAACAAAAAAAAACAAATTGAGTGTTGGCTATAAAAAAAAAGCATTTTAGTCTTTTGATTAGCTAATCTGCGCGCTGCAACAACAATCAACAAATTTATCAATAAATTCTACGCATACGAAAAAAAGAGAAAAGAAAAACGTACAAGCAAAAGATTTTCCCGGATTTATTGCCGACGCAACCCACGCGACATTTTCTCTCAGTAGCCAAAAACTCCAAACACACAAATGACACCAATTTGATTTACTGCCAATAGTGCACAACATTTGCCCCACATTAAGTGAGCTACTCACACTGAAAAACTAAATTTAAAAAAAAAATATTGGATTCTAAAATCTGGAAACTTTAATCATACAGAACTAACATCCATCAGTTTGCCGATCTGACGGCACATCAAGTGGATTAATTTGAATTTCTTTTTCGAAAACTAGAGGTAAGTTTTTCACAGTTACTCTAAATGGTCTAGACACATTTTATGTGCGCTACTTAATTACTAAATTCATTTGAAACTATTTCAAGTTTATTACAAAATTTTAAATAGTTTGTTTAAGGTTTTTTTTATTAAATGATAATTTTAGGCAAGTAAACCAAAGATTTTATTACAAATTTAAATAGTTGAAAATTTTATACAGCAATGCTTTATCGAAATTCTTAAACTTTCTTTAATGTTTTACAATATGTTTGCACTTTTTTAACTGAATAATAATTTTATGCAAATAAGCAAAATTATTTATTACAAATTTAAGTAGTTGTAAATTTTTAACAGCAATATTTTATCGAAATTCTTTAACTATCTTGAATGTTTTACAATATGTTTGCATTTTTTTAATTGAATAATAATTTTAGGCAAATAAACTAAATTATTTCATATTTCATCGAATTTCTTAAACTTCGTTCAATTTTTTACAATATGTTTGAAGCTTCCAATTCAAATTTCGATTGTGTTGCATTAGAAAGGCAACCTTCAGGTGTTCACAATCTTAATTTAGAGATTAGACAGCGTGTTTAGTATTGCTTGTTGCTACTAAAATAGTATCTTATGATATCTATACTAGGTACATACAACTGGCGCTAGACAAGGCCCCGTTAGCTTAATAAAAAAAGCCAAAAGCAAAGCTCCCGAAAAATAATAATAAGCGACACTATGAGCCGGCAATAAAAATTATTAACTTGTTGAACATGGACTTAAATGGCATTTAAATACACTTTTTTGAGTTTTTGTGTTAGCTGCATTCTCACGCCAAACATAAATCAAACGAGTGTATCTAAAGAGTAATCATAATAATCATCATGAACAGACACAGTGCAATCATAAACTGTCGCACTTTCTGGCAGTAGGGAGGAGGCCCAAAATATAAGTAAAACACAAAAAAAAGTCCAATTGACGTCACTTAAACAATTAGATTTGAATTTGTATTTTGCTTGGCAAACAGACCGAACGGACCCCATGGAAAAACACCAAAAAAAACTGAAGCAGCAGCGAGATTTCCATGAAGCCAAAATTGTGCAGAAAAGTACTTTTAAATAAGTTTGTATGTGTATGAAAATTAAATAGAAATAACATAGAAATCTTGGCACCTTTAACTATTTGCTCAGCAGCACAGCACAACCATTGGAGCCAAGAAAAGAAAAACAAAAAACATAAAAAACACGACACGGCAATAAAGTGACATAAAATAATTTCGGGCATTCTTTGTCTAAAGAAATCATTATGTAAATAAATTCTCACTTCTGAAATAACAAAAAAAAAATGTGTCGAGACAAAAGAATAGAACTGAAATATATTTCTTGGCAATGTGGCAAATAAATATGCCGCAAATGATGCCACAGAAATTGACAACAATATGAATGCATTTCAATCAAAACCAAAAAAAAAACCAAACACACACTGAAAAAATAAAATACCACACAAAAAAGTATATGAATAAATGAAAAAAAAAAAAAAAAAAAAATCAGGCTGGGGGCGGCGGCATAAATCTGTTAAATGTGAAATTATGTTTATTATTGTTATTAAAACAAACCGCAAGGCAATTTAATATTACAGCCAGACTAATCCACTGGGGATCAAGTGCAGATCAAGCGGCATTATCATGTATAAACTTGCAATTTAAACAGCCAAATGGAAATAAAATGAAAAATTAAACTTTGTGCAAGTAACAAAATCGAAAGTGACAAATCAAATTAAATTTCATAATTTTATGAAAAATAAAAAGAAGTTTTTCAAATTCAATTTATAGCTTGAGAAAAGTTCAGTGAGTTTTGTTTAGTTTGCATTTGAATAAATTTGTTTTATTTTTTATTATTATTTTGTATTTTATTCCCCTTTTTTACTTTTGTTAGTTTTGCTGTAGTTGTGTATAATTTATGAAATTTTTTTTACAACTATTTGTTTCGTTTTTGAATGCTTTTATTTTTATTTTTTGTTATGATTGAGATTAGATAACAAATTTATTGCAACGCGCTCGTTTTGTTTGGCTTTCAGTTCAGTTCAGCTCTGATAGCGAAATGCGAACAGTGAAAGAAAGAAGAAGTAGCGGTAAAAAAAAAAGACAGTTTTTTATAAGTATGCCCTGTGCTTTTTTTTATGGGCAATGCCTCTTTGCTCACTGGGAAGTCACACTGAAGTCACTGCATTGGCACAACCAGTTAATTGATTTACGAACATTTTTTTGCTGCTATTTTTAGACCGTCAGCTGTCAGTAGTTATAATTGTTATAATTGTGCTTGATTTTTATTTATTTTTTTTTGTTAAAAATATATGAGGCGCCGCTTTTTTTAGCGACGTTGCCAAAAATTCTAGCTAAACTTTTGTGTTGCTTGCCATGGCAATAAAATATAAAATAGCTATGAAAATGTAGAAGAGAAGAGCGCGCTTGAAATTCACAGAAATGTAAATATTGTTACATTGATAAGAGCAGCAGCTTGTTATCTCTGCGCCTTTGTCTCTCATTCTCGCGCGCTCTCTATCTGTTTGTCTGTCTGTCCGTCTGTCTGTCTCTCAGTGTGATAACAGTGTAGGTACTATAGGAGTTTCTTTGCAGCCTAGTAACCAAAGCGCTCAAAAGACTTATGTTGTTGTGTTTGAAGATCAGACACTTTAAGAGCTAGATGCACCACATTTGTTGTCTGCATTCGTAAGTTGATCACTCAAATCAAGCTTTGCTTGCACTATAAATTATTTATTAATTGAAGAAGATCTGTTTAAACTTTCAAGTCGCTTAATAAACAAAACATTAAAATTATGTATTAAGCATTTGTTTATAGGAAAAGTTCTTTAAACTGGGCATTTAAAAGTCGATTTACCATTTGCACAACAGTCGATCTGGCATCATTTCATTGTGCCACAGTGTCGCAGCATCTGGCATGTGTGACAACTCTGGCAACACTGGCATGGCATTGTGGTATTAACCCCTTGACGTGTTTGGTGTTAAGTTGCCAGTGCCATTGGTGGTGTTTGGGTTAAGCTCCTAACTGTTTGTCTCGCTGTTTGCTTTTGCCACAGGTAGTCCGAAAGAGAGAGAGAGAGATAGAGAGAGAGAGAGAGAGAGAGTGAAAGATACAAAGATAGTAAATAAGATACAAAAATAGTAAAATAGTAGTTAGATTTTTAAAATGAATTTAAATTTCTTAATATCTTACTTGATTTTGTTTACCAAAATGGTACAGCTAAAAACTGAATTCAGAGCTCTGTTATTCCTACATAGAGAACTCTGTTCCTAAAATATTGTTGTTTTTATACCCTCTGAGGGGTATATTGGGTTTGTGAAAAGTATGTAACAGGCAGAAGGAGGCGTGGCAGACCCCATAAAGTATATATATTCTTGATCAGCATCAACAGCCGAGTCGATATAGCCATGTCCGTCTGTGCGTCTATCCGTCTGTCCGTCTGTCCGTAACAGATCTCAGAGATGGTAAAAGCTACAATATCCGTTTCAGTCAGTATCGACCACATATTTAGTCAGTCAATACAAGAATCTTTTTTTTTCGATGCCACGCCCCATTCGCCCACCATAAGCAAAAAACCAAACATACCTCTGAAAAAATACATGTTTTTTGCAAATATCTCAGAAAATATAACACCTAGGGACTCCAATTTTGGCATGCAAGTTACTACATGCAATATAAAGATTATGCCATCAACATTTTTTGGATGCCACGCCTCCTTCGCCCATCGATAGCATAATTTCTTTGTATCTTTGCAAGCGGCTAGCTCACTTATTTCATAACGTATAGTTTTGTTACTTAGCATTACTTGCGTTCAAAAAATATCAAACGATTGTGAACATTTCATCAAAATCGGACCATAATTAAAAAAGTTTGTCATACAACGAAAATCGTTACTTTCAAGCAAGGCATAGCCACGTGCATTGCACTGTGTGAGCGAGATAGACATACAAATATGTGTGCATATTAAGTTTTTGCAGCAGCTACTTCAATTTGAACTCATATAATTGGAAACGAAGCTCAGAGGGTATTACACGGTCGGCATGCCCGACTGACATTTTCTTTCTTGTTAAATTAATTTAAATTACTATTTTATTTAATTGAGTTTTTCTACCAAAGTGGTATAGCTAAAAACTGAATTCAGAGCACTGTAATTTCTACATAGAGAACATTGTTCCCAATATATTTTTTTAAGTGTACTTGTATACTTCTAGTTTGAGATAATCGTGGAAATTGATAAGTTGTCTTTCTTTCTTTTATTTGCAGCATCGCAGCGCGCTTTAAGGGCGCCCCGCGAGCTCAGAGACAGCCACAACTTGGATCTGCTTTCGCCACAGTTGGAAGATACCGGCCTCAAGACGACGACGACATTCTTGCAACACTTTAAGGACGTCGTCACGACGAAGTTCAACGGCCGTGATCACCACCTGCCACCGCTGCATCCCGCCCATCCGGCGCACCACCAGCAGTCCACGCTGCACCATCACCACCACCATCAGCCGCATCAGGCTGTCGCCCAAAGTTTTTCCACCATTTTTCCAACGTATTTGGGCATGGATCGCGGCGTTGCCGCCGCCGGCGGTTGCGTCACCAGTTCGGCCACCGCATTGGGGCCCGGTGGCATACCGGGCGGCGGTGGTGGTGGTGGCAGTGGTTTGGTTAGCGGTGCACTAAACGGCCTCGAAGCCATGTCCGCCGAATCGACAGGTCTCTGCCTCCAAGATCTGGTCAGTGCGAGCACAGCGAATGGCGCCGGCTCGGCGGGATCGGCGGAGAGCGCCACCACCACAAGCACAGCGCTGAGCAGCGGCAGCTCAACGGTGAATGGCGGTGGCAGCAGTGCCTCCGGCACGGATCATCTGCACACCAGTCACCACAGTCTGCACGACTCGAGCTCATCGGTCAGCATCTCACCCGCCATCTCGAGCCTGATGCCCATCAGCAGTCTCAGCCATTTGCATCACACCGCCGCAGCGGGCCAAGATCTCGTCGGCAGTTATCCACAGCATCCACATCATGGCGTTGTGCCACCACCGCACACACCGAAACACGAGCCGCTCGAGAAACTCAGAAGTAAGTATCGAATAGAGATATCGAATCACAATTGACTGAGTCACTTTCAGTCGTGTTGCCCCGAGTAGTAGCACTTTTCTATAGTTTCGTTTAAGTTTATGGTCTCCATCAAGTCAATTTTGTGGCCAATTTGTTACTCAATTTATTTATTTGTGCCCTTTATACACATTTTTGGGGAATTGGAAGTCTTTCTTTCTTGCCGACTCCCCAGCCACCCCTTTCTCACCCATTAAACAGTTATCAAATTTACATGTAATTAATGGTGCCATAACTCAGGCAGTGAAGCGTCACATTCGTTATACGCTGCGTATGCGTGATATTTGTTATTTCTACGCTGCACGTAATATGCACTGATGTCATTTCAGCTTTTTTTCCCGCCAGATCTGCGATTGCGGGAAAATTTGGAAGTCTGTTGCGGAAATTCTTGCCTAAGAAGAAAATGTAAAAAAAAATGTTTTACATTACTTTTTCCTAATATTGTGAGTTGTTTCTTTCGTGTTTGACGATTAAAAAAATATTTCTATTGGTAAACTATCGATATTTACTACTTTTGAATAATTTTTACTGATAATTTATACCATTGTATATTAATGCGTCTTCTGTGACTAACATTGTGAAATTCGTATGACAAATAATTAAAAATTGACGATGCCGAAGGAAGTATACAAACATAAAGTGCAAGATGTTTAGATAGTTTAGGTAGTGACTGAGAAAGAATTCCACAGATTTACCTCTGGTGTATTAAAATTTTATTTTCAAGTGCACTTTTACTGCAAAATTATGCGGTTTGCGAACACTCGGTGCTTCAGCTTTTTCTTTCAGCTGTTTTTCCCGGGGATTCAGCGGTTTTTAGCTAGCTGTTTTTGCTTAAAAAAAATGACATCACTGATAATATGTGTGCTTGTGTCTCAACAAGTGTCCACATTCACATTGGTTTTTTGCCTCTTCGTATAGATTTTTGCAACTGTCAGCAACAGCTGTTGTCATTTCAATATTCATATACATTCATTTATTCATTCACTCACTCACTCATTCGTTACAGCAATTATTCACGCGCTCAATACTTGAAATACTTGAATGGCGTTGCTACTCGTAAATTTCTAAACAATGTGCAAAATTCCTGTTGGCCACAGCACTTGTCCCAACCTACCGCCCTACCGCCCTCCCGCCCTCTATTCGCCTTCAGTTTTGTTTTGTTGTCAACATCCACGCCTCATGCATATTCATATAATCATAATCATTGTGTAATCATTAGCGCATAATCTTCATAAAAGCGTCACAAAAGGCGGTCCAAAAAAAAAAAATTATATCTGAATTTTTTTTTTTTTTTTTGGAAACAACAAAGAAGCTGAAGAACTAAACAAATTTCACTTTTGCTTTGCGCATGTCACGGCTAATTGAGCACCCTTCTGGCGTAGTGCCGAAGGCAACACACACACTCTTCCCAGTCCCCCGTTCCCCGACCCTCCCTCCACGCAAAACAACATGTTCCCATTTCCCATTTCCCACTTTTCCACTTCAGAGGGTCGTTCGATCTCTGGAAATTTGATATGTGTGCATTCATTGTATGCGTTGTAGTCAAGTGTTTGTTGTTCCGTTTAGGCTAATTGTTATGGGAATTTGGCTACAAAAAGACACTCAGCATGTGCCCAGTAGGAGGTGTTATAGTATGTTGTAAAAGTGATTGCTCAATTACCTAGCAGTCAATCAAATGTCTAGAGCAAAAAGTTGATTTGATTTCTACTATAAATAGTTTAAATTTGTTTTAATCACTTAATATTTAAAAGAATTTTAAGCTTTGAAAGCACATTATAGCTCAGAGAGAAAGAGAGAGAGAGAGGGAGAGGGAGAGGGAGAGAGAGGAAGAGAGAGAGGGAAAGAACATTTATATGCCATAGTAGTTAATAATTTATCAACAATAAAAATAACTTGAAAGAGCGTTCCAAATACCTTAAGCACATTAAAGCTTTTAAAGAGCTTTACATGTATATATTTTTATTTAAATCAAATTCATTTTGATGTGTTGCTTTTTCCTTAAATTGTTTTAATCCCTTAATATTCAAGAGAGTATGGAGCTTTGAAAGCCCAGTAAAGCTCCGAGAGGGAGAGACAGGGCGATATAGGGAGAAAACAATAAAATACCATAGTTTTTAATAATTAATCAACAGAGAAATGAACTTCAAAGAGCGTTCAAAATACCTTAAGCACATTAAAGCTTTTAGAGAGCTTTACATGCAAATTGCAGTAATAGAAAAATTTATAATATAAAATTCATATTTTGATGTGTTGCTATTTTCTTAGAAAAATATAACAAATTACAACTGAAACTTCATCATTTTGTATTAAAAATTTGATTAATTAAATTCTCTCTTAAGCACATTAACGCTTTTAGAGAGCTTTACATATAAAATTACATTAATAGAAAAAATCATAATGTAAAATTCTTATTTTGATGTGTTGCTTTTTTCTTAGAAAATTATAACAAAATACAACTAAAAACTTATCATTTTGTATAAAAAAATTTGATTAACTAAATTCTCGACTAGTAAGCGACTTATTTTAAACAGTTGCATTTACATTTTACACCAATTTTCACGACTTTCACAAAAGTTTGCAAAGTTTACTTTGCAAATGCGAATTTGTTTGTGCCATGGCCATAAGTGTTTGTCTGCTTTTTGGCCAAGAGATTTGTTAGCTGTCTGCTCACATTCTCTTCCCAGTCTCTCTCTCTCTCTCTCTCAACTTTGGCCCCTGCAGCTTGGAGTTGGCCGGGTTAACAGCCCCAAAACTCAACTTTGCACTTGGCCCAGGCTAACAGTTAGCAGCTGGTTGGCCATTTATTTGCGTGCCAAAACAATTTAATGCAAAAATTTTGTGCGCATTTAAAATATATGCAGGAAGTGCAGTTATCCTTTGACACAAACACACATAGAGGGCAGCCCAGACACACGTTTACCGTGGAAGTTGTAGATTTTGGTGCTGCAGGTGGTGCTGCGGGTTTTAGCCAACAGCCAAAGCATGTTGCCAACAAATTTCGCACTGTTTGCCGTTGTTGTTGTTGTTATCGTTATTGTTTACGCTCTTGTTTAAATAATGGCCACACAACGTGCCTCAATGTGTGCCCGTACGGACAGACGGACATTCAGACAGACTGTACATTGTTGCACATTGCAATTGGATTTTCAATTATTGGCCAATTTAATGGTCTCGCCCCTTTGTCCACTGTTAAATCAAACCACCTACACGACCATTTGTTTGAGTTATAAAATATTTAAGTTTTATATTTATGTACATGTGTCTCTCTCTGTGTTTTTTTTCACGTTTTATTAGTGCACTTTTTTACGAGTTTGTTTTTAGTTTTGTTGTTGTTGTTTTTGTTTTCTTTTTTTTCAGTTTGATCATCATTTTATGTTTTCTGTGCGTGTTTTTATTTCAAATTTTGCGCTCAAAGGATTTCAAGTTCACGTACACTAATTTTCCGATTTTCCACTCTTTTCGAATTTCCCACTTTTCACCACTTTTTCCACTTTTATTATGCATGCCACACTGCTGCAGCGTGTGTGTAAAACAATAAAAAGTTAATGCTTTTTTAATACCAGAGCTACAACTCTTTAATTTCGAAACTTTCACCACTGGCAGCTGGCCATATTATGTACGTCTGTCTGTCTATCCGTCTGTCTGTCTGTCCAACAAACTGAATTATGTTGTCAGCAGCTGGCAGGCCTCTAAAGAGCTTTAGTAGCTGCTGCTCTATCAATCTTCACTCTTTTTTCAAAAATATATAGAGCAAAATTTAATAACTTTGATTAAAGACTTTTAGCTATAAAAACGACAGATCTAACCTAAATTTATATTTACCCAAGACTAACAAAAACATAAAAAAAAACACGACCTCAACAAACCGAATAAACCATAAACTCAAAATCAGAGCAGTTTACATTTTTGGTTGCTCGGCAAATAATACGAAAAAATATCATGTTTTATTTGCTGCGAGTCCTTTGCGTGTTTGCCAAGTTGTTACAGCTAAAGATACAGATACAGCTACAGCTATAACTACATGCTAGCATAGATAAGATGTTAGAACTATGTATGGTATTTGTATTTGCCTATGACAATGTTTGCTCTCTTGTAGCCCTTGATAAAAGATATATTAAATTGCCTTGTCTTTTCAGTATCTACATATATGTAACAACATACTTGGCTGTAACTGTAGCTTGCACTGTATCTTCTATCTGAAATTTTGCTGCTCAACTATTCTTATGAAATCTACGTAGTTATCTACTACTTATAGTGCGCCTCTTCCCTGTGTTTTTTTGTTTGTACAGTACAAAGTGTTAATGGCACGTGCAGTGTGAGAAAATGGAGTTGGAGTTTTTGTCCAAAAAAAAAAAAACAAAACACAAGTTCAAGAAGAAGATAAAGAGCAGTTTAAATCACATTTCTGAGTTTTACATATTTAAATGAATTTGAACAATATTTCAATTTATATTTGAAAGCTAACTGCTGAAAATTTCAGTAATCAACTTTTTTTTATACCCTCTGAGGGGTATATTGGGTTTGTGAAAAGTATGTAACAGGCAGAAGGAGGCGTGACAGACCCCATAAAGTATATATATTCTTGATCAGCATCACAAGCCGAGTCGATATAGCCATATCCGTCTGTCTGTCTGTCCGTATGAACGAAAGGATCTCAGAGATGGTAAGAGCTACAAGTTCAAAGTTGGTCAGTATCCACAACATATTTAGTCATTCAATACAAGTTTGTTTTCTTTTTTTGATGCCACGCCCCATTCGCCCACTATAAGCAAAAAACCAGACATACCTCGGAAAAAATAGAGGTTTTTGGCAAATATCTCGGTAAATATAGCACCTATGGACACCAATTTTGGCATGCAGATTACTAGATGCAATATAAAGATAATGCCATCAAAATTTTTTGGATGCCACGCCTCGTACGCTCACCAAACGTACAATTTCTTTTTAACTTTGCATGCCGCTGGCTCACTTATTTCTTAACGTATAGTTTTGTAACTTAGCACATACTTGCAGACAAATTATATCAAACGATTGTGAAAATTGCATCAAAATCGGACCATAATTAAAAAAGTTGGTCATACAACGAAAATCGTTACTTTCAAGCAAGGCATAGCCATGTGCATTGCACTGTGCGAGCGAGACAGACATACAAATTTGTGTGCATGTTAAGTTCTTGCAGCAGCTACTTTAATTTGAACTCATATATGTAAATGAAGACGATGCTCAGAGGGTATTACACGGTCGGCATGCCCGACTGACATTTTCTTTCTTGTTTTCTTCCTAAATTTAAGTCTAAAAATATTTAAGCAAAACAACAAATTGAGATACATTTTTCGCTTCAAAGGAAATGTACAAAATGCTTCTTTAATAAAGCGAATGGAATTAATGCTGCAGACGCGGCGCACATGCGACACCGTGTGGCAAGAGATACAGATACGAAAACAAAGATACAAAAAAACATAGATACTACATGCAGCATAGGCACAGTTTGTGGCTAAGGATACAGCTTCTGTAGCTGTCCTCCAGCCTACTTTAAATTCAACGTGTGCCGCAATGTTCTGTGGTCGGTGCTTTTACACTTATTTGTCAGACCGTTTTCCTTTATGAATATAAATACACATTTTATCGATTTCTTGTCTGCAGCCATTTCTTTCTTTTGGGGATGTACTTTAAGTCACTTTAAAAAAAAACATGTGTAAGTATTTCAGTGCATCAGTGTATGGACTGGAAAAGAAAATCTCTGGAAAATTGCGCACATATGTCAAATGTGGTAGCAAAAACCAAAAGATCGTAATGCAATTGGCAAGCAAAAAACACCACATAAATTGCTGAGTGACCCCCAATGGATAATCACATGATTTTCGGTAACGCCCACTTTACCAGAGGAGGAAAAAGAGATATATATAAAGAGGGTGGTAAAAAGAGAGAGAGTGTAGCAAGTTGAAAGACAAGACAAAAACTGCCCATATATCAATGTGCTGGCAAGACAGACAACCACAGAGACATCATGTGGTCCAAGCAACGCCAGTTCCATTTCTTCTCTCTCTATCTCTCTCTATCTCTTTAGATGGCACTGATTTCGTTTATATAAATTATAATGTCATTATGGCAACCAGTCACCCTGCATAACTCTCTAACTCTATGGCAAAACCACAACCGCAATTACGACGCAACTGCAAAAGTTTGCAGAGACGGAGACAGAGCAGACAGCCATACGAACAAACAGACAGCGACTGACTTCCTTGTATTCAGTTGTATGTGGGGGGGTGGGTGGAGAGTTGTCGCCTCTTTCTCATTATCCGGTATCGTGCAATTTCGTAAAAATGTCGCATTAGAGATTATCTGAGGAAACAAACTTGCACGGCTCTGTCCCACTGTCTGTCTGTCCAACCGTCCGTTTGTCCGTTCACTCGGTTGGGTTTTGCGCTCGACCAAATTTTAGGGGGGCAAACCGAGCAAATGACCTAACGGCATCAACTGGAGCCAAAAATTTGAGCTGACAGTTGAGAAAATTACTACAGCGAAAAGAAAAGGCAGTGCAGTGGAAAACTACAATGAGTAGGGAAAGCAAAGAGTCAGGGACTTGTGTGTGTAAGAACGAGTCTGTGTTTGGTTGGACAGCTTTTGTGGGGTCGCTCTTCACTTCATGTCTTAGTCTTATCTGCTGCAGACCCTCGACTAATGAGCTTGTCCGTCCGTTTGTCCGTATGGATTGGCAGGACTTTTTGTACAGAGGGTTGCTCGGACTTTCGGGGGGCATGTCAATGTTATTGCACTGATTTTTATGTGAATGTGAGTGTATGTACGTATGTATGTGTTTTGGGCCAAGTTTTGCTGCCAAGCTCATTATATTGCCATAACCTCAGATTTGTTGGCCATTGTCATTGTCTGGCAACTACTAAAGGATTAACTTTGTAAATTGTTGTGTATAAAAATTAACTTGATTTTTACAGCAATGCCAGCTAATTTCTAGTACCCATAAGATATGCTACTTACAGAGGGTAGAAATGGCAACATATGGGCCAAATAATGCACAAAAAGAAAGAAAGAAAAACCTGTCGCCTATCAACACTTTTGCGTTGAGCAAATGTAGCGTGAAATTGGAAAATTAAAGATTCTTGAGACCGCAATGTTTAACCCTTTTGTGGCCAGTATTTATTTTGCACCCTTGCGAGTGATTTACAATAAAAGCAACTAATTTTTGGCAAATAGTTTGGAGAGAATAGGGTGGGGATAATGCACGATTTTACACTGTTAAAAAAATTTAAGAAAATTAAGCCATCTGAAAATAAAAATTCCTATTTTGTAAATAATCGATTAGTACGATATTTTAATCGTGCGATCATTAATTTTAGTGTTTGGCAGTAGTAAAAAAGAAAATGTTTTAAAATTAAGAAAATTAAGCCATTTGAAAATAAAAATTCCCATTTTGTAAAAAAAATAGATTAATACGATATTTTAGTCGTTCGATTACTAATTTCAGTGTTAGGCTACACTATTTTATTATAATGGATATCAATTAACTATTTTTCTAGACCAAAAAATCTTCGTCTTATTCCCACCAAACATTTGTGATCATATTCGAGCTCATTTTCTGATCATAAATGACTCCTTGGTCGGTAGAAAAAAATACCCTATTCTATTTTTGAGTGTTCTCGGGAAGTTAAAAACGACTCGCCAAATTCAGTTCTTACAAAATGATCTCCCAAACGCTAGGTGGGTTGTTACAATATTATTTTTATCAGTGTATTTTGGTGGGCTTTCCAGTATCAATTCAACTGTCACATTAATCGTTTGTTTTTGTTGACCAAAATATTGCAAGTCAACGTTGCCAGACTTCTATTCTATTCTAGCTATTTTGCCATTTTCCTCTTTTCCTTTTTTTTTTTTTTGTTTCGTACTGTTGTCTGTGGTGTCAAAAGGGCGTACGGACGAATGTACAGCTTCCCTTTCGACGATCCTTTTGTGTGTCTGTTTGTTTGTTTTGGATTTCTGGTCGAGGTTTGACAGTGAGAGAGTTGGGATAATTTATAGCTGCCTTTGGCTGTGTCGTGTGTCAAACGTTTTTGTGGAAAATGTTTATGAATGAAATGCGACAAATGGCCTGACTCTTTATGCTGTGTGTGTGTTTTGCTGTGATGGATATAAAAATCAAAATCATTGCTTAGGCAAACATTTATTTCTCATTTTGTCTGGCATTTCATATTTGCAGCATGATTAATAGTTTACCTTAATTTAAGGGTGTGTGTACATCTAACTATTGACTTTTGTTATGCCCCGTATAAAAAAACAAGAAAGAAAATGTCAGTTGGGCATGCCGACCGTGTAATACCCTCTGAGCTTCGTTTCCAATTAGATGAGTTCAAATTGGAGTAACTGCTGCAAAAACTTAACATGCACACAAATTTGTATGTCTATCTCGCTCGCACGATTTTCGTTTCCGTTGCTTGTGTGCACAGCTCAGTGCAATGCACGTGGCTATGCCTTGCTTCGATTTTCGTTGTTTGCGAAACTTTTTTAATTATAGTCCGATTTTAATGAAATTTTCACAATCGTTTGATAGTATTTGTCTCCCAGTATATCCTAAGTTACAAACCTATACATTAAGAAATAAGTGAGCCAGCGGCATGCAAAGTTGCAACACAATTGTGCTTTTGGTGGGCGAAGGAGGCGTGGCATCCAAAAAATGTCGATGGCATTATATTTATACTGCACCAAGCAACATGCATGCTTAAATTGGTGTTCCTAGGTGTTATAGTTACCGAGATATTCGCCAAAAAGCTATACTTTATGGGGTCTGCCACGCCTCCTTCTGCCTGTTACATACTTTTCACAAACCTAATATACCCCTCAGAGGGTATAAAAACAGAAAACAGAAAAAAATGTTCCTATTTCTGTATTTGCTTAAACACCTCTGCAAAATGGCCGAGTGCAAAAGTGAAAGCAAGTTTGACACTTTTTGTCACCGCTCGTGACATGGCCAAAATGTGTTTAAGACAACGCCCACCACAATATGCACAACTACCACACACAGTATTGGCCAAGATATATTGACACTTGCCACTCACACACATTCAGCTGGGGGGAAAAACCTTGAAAACACATTGTAAAACCGTCGGAAAACACCGTCTGGCTACAAAATGTCAACGCCAACTGACAGAAGACAAACAAACTTTTGGTTTTCCTAATTTTTTTGTATTTTTTTTCGGGTATTTTCTTTTGGTGAAAAATCAAATTCAAATTAGTAGCAAGCGAAACAAAACCAACACAAAATATTTAAACAAATAAAAATCATTGTGGTACGTGCTTTTCTCTGTGTTTTTTAGAGCGCATCGTTAAGAAAATATTTTTACATTCTTTTTTCTTGATTTTTTTTTTTGGAGAATTAGTTGGTAGGAGGGGAACGTGCGACCCATTTAAGTGGCACATGCTCAGGTTGAAATCTATCGAGCACAACAACAAACCGAACATCACAGCGGCAGCGGCTATTAAGCAGCATTTTTCCCATTTTCCGAACAGAGAACTGGGGAAGCTGTACACTAATAAACTTGACTAATCAATAGATGTCGCTGCAGCAGATTTTTCAAAAATAACCCACAGCTATTTTGGCAAAAAATTAATACAAAAAACTTGAGATTTGATTAATAATAAGGCAGGCTTTAGTATACAATTTTGTATATACACTAGTAGGCATATATATTTTGACAACACTGAAAGTTAAATCTACTTAAAATTTAAACTTACTTCGAAAGAAGTTTGCTATCAATGGATAGGTCACTTCAATTCCGTTTTAATAATACATAATGCTTCTTAACCCATTGAGTACACGTGGAATATTTTCAATTCTTGCAAAGGTCTAAATTTTAAACTTTTTCCCCCGGGCTAAAACAAAATAATGTTTGAATGCAAAAAGTTTCTCCAAAAGAATCTATTAGTGATGGAAAACAAATTTTTCGCATGTATTTTTTATGATTTTTTGAAAATTTTACTTTAAGTGTTGTCAAAATAAATATGCCGACTAGTGTATATATACATATATCTGTGTTAAAACTGGGCTGCAAATTCCTTAAACATGGAGTATGCCATTATTTTTCTATTCTAACCCCTATTTTGCTCCTGCTTTGATTTTCCGTAAATTTATAAATTCATGTTTATCCAAACAAAATAATATGGCTGTAGAGCAAATTTTATATGTATTTCCCAAATGATAAATGACATATTATTGTCATACTGAACTCTCTGTGGGATTCGTTAATTTCTATTAAACTGCTACTATGATTTGCTAAAAATATAACAAATAACAAGCTAAATTTTCATAATTAATTTTGAGCAATTTTAATTGTATTTTTTCCTGCCCAAAAACATAAATTGTAGAAAATGACGCGTAATTAATTGAGCTCAAAGACACTTGCCTACCATCTATGTAGGTAATACTCCATTTTGGGTAAAATATCGGCGGTGAAAAGTGAAAACTAATTGTCTCAAAATGTCGCTGCGGGTGTTTGCAGGAGGCAGTCAAAGTCACTGTTCTCGGTTCTCAGGGCACTTTTGAGAAACCACATAAAAACTCGACAACATGTGAAAATGCCATAAATTAGTGAGAGAGGAGCGGGAAGCAAGGAAGTCCATAGAAGATTTAAGAGTGCTATGGCCAGGAAGTCAAGACCTCAAGACCATATGGGCACACACCTACATAGACTATCAGTATCCAAGGGTCCAAGTATCAATTGTCTGGCCATAAATCTGCATTGGAAGTGAGATGTCAAAGTCAAAAACTAATTAATAGGAAATTGTGCATAACTAACTGGTGTGTGTAATCATTGCATGCCTCATTTGACTTGCCACAAGATTTATGTTTAAGAGCAAGAAATTTTCTTTGATTATCTTGCAGCTTATTGCGCCAAGTTTTGCCCCATAATGTGTACCCCTTTCATAGTCTATAGTCTGCCTCCTTTAATGTCTTCAATTAATGGCACTCAGTGTGCTCAACTCGCCGTATCCCCACAACACTTGGCTTCTTAATCGAGCTAACCAAAAGGCCATTTAAAACTGACTCTTCTACACTTTCTTCTTCCGCACATAAATCCTTTTTAAGCGCCTTTTTATAGCCTAGCAGAGAAGTTGTATCCAACACTACAATATGAATTGCTTTTTATACCTTTAAATCTATCTATTAAAACATTAATTTTTTTGTATATTTTTGTGTGCCCCTTTGCTGGTTTATTCTTTTCAGTTTGGGCCGAAACCGGTGATTTTCGTGATAGTCATAGCTCCATGACCGCCGTAGCAAATAGTTTGGATAGCACACATATTAACAACTTTCAAACATCTTCAACATCCAACATAACGAATCGAAGTCGGGATCGCAAAGATGGTAAGTCTACAAATATGATTTTTAACAGCATTTAATTACACACAGATAAGGTGCTAAATATTGTAATATTACTATTTTAGATTTAGTTCATTTTAAAGATATAGTTTCGGTAAATGATTTATATTTATTGTTTCTGTGTGATAAGATAAATATGTTGATGAAAGTTTAATTAGTTTTGAGAAGCTGATCGCAGTGCAACCCAAACATTAAAAGCTAGAACTGTAATATTTTCATATTTTATGAAGAAGTTTTTTAAATAAACTTGTAAATGATTTCCTAATACAATAATAATCGTTAACAACATTTGTTGCATAGGAAGAAAGAAACAGGAAAAGAGTAATAGTTAGAGAGAGATAGATGACTTAATATTTATTGTTTCTGTGCGATAAAATAAACATTTTGATGAAAGTTTAATTAATTTGAGAATCTGATCGCCTGAAACCCAAACATTAAGAGCTAGAACTCCAATATTTTCATATTTCATCAAGGAGTTTCTTAAGTAAACTTTAATATGATTTCCTAATACAATTCAAATTGTTAACAACATTTGTTGCATAGAAAGGAAAAAGAGTAGTGAGAGAGAGAGAGAGATGGGACTCGTTACTGATTTTCAACATGCGAGTACATTGAGATAAGAAACATAATTTATAATAATTTTCTAAAGCATGGCCAATGGGCGACGCTTGGGGACGTGTGTTGCCGGGGGTAGTTGGAATTGAAAAACGTGTGGGCGAAAAGGGGGAGGGGTGTGGGGTGTGGAGGTCTCTTGGCCTTTGTCGGCAAAATTTACTCGACTCGCGTCGCGTTTAGTTTTCGATTAGACTGCTTTGATTTGCGACACGATGACGACGTTGTCGAGCCACCGAAACTGATATTTTATATACATAGGCACCCACCCAGTCATTTAGTTTATTTGATTAAGTTATTGTTTTTTTTTTTGTTTTTTTTTTTTTCGGTGGCGTTGAAGCAAACAGCAATTACAATAACAATAACAACAGAGAAAGCACGCCGCCATGATCGATGACATGACGGGGAACAAACATTAACGGGTTGTAAATCTGGTAGCTGGCCGAAAAGAAAAAAAAATCAAAAAAAAAAAAAAAAAACTAGGCTAGCTCCGTCGGCAATTTCACTTTTGATGTTACCGAGTGCGGCGAGTTACCAGCTGATGGTTAGGGGGGGCGGAAAGGGGAGACGGTAAGGAGCATGGCGTCGTTTGAAGGTTGCATGGCAATAGCAATTAGTAACGCCATCGGAAATGGTTTGGAGAATGGGGGGTAGAACTGATTAGGCGGAGAGGTAGGAGAAGAAGTTGTGCAGTCGAAACTGAATTCAATTCCTTATCAAATGCAAACCAGCTAAAGACAAACTAGCTGACAAGCAAATTAATTATAAGAACTTCAAATGCAATTTACTTATAGCTGGCATAAAACTTGTATGATTCAAAAATATAGAACTTATTCTAAATATCTAGAATTTATAACATGATATTTTGATGTTTTTATACCCTCTGAGGGGTTTAATGGGTTTGTCAGAGGCGATTTGTATGTAACAGGCAGAAGGAGGCGTTTCCGACCCCATAAAGTATATATATTCTTGATCAGCATCAACAGCCGAGTCGATATAGCCATGTCCGTCTGTCCGTCTGTCTGTCTGTCTGTCCGTATGTCCGTATGAACAAACAGGATCTCAGAGATGGTAAGAGCTACAAGTTCAAAGTTGGTCAGTATCGACCACATATTTAGTCAGTCAATAAAAGTTTGTTTCCTTTTTTTGATGCCACGCCCCATTCGCCCACAATAATCGAAAAATCAGACATACCTCGGCAAAAATACATGTTTTTGGCAAATATCTCAGTTAATATAACACCTAGAGACTCCAATTTTGGCATGCAGATTACTAGATGCAATATAAAGATAATGTCATAAAAATTTTTTGGATGCCACGCCTCCTTTGCCCACCAAAATAACAATTACGTTGTAACTTTGCAAGCCGCTGGCTCAGTTATTTCTTAGCGTACAGTTTTGTAACTTAGCACATAGTTACAGACCAATAATAACAAAAACGATTGTGAAAATTTCATTAGAATCGGAACATAATTAAAAAAGTTTGTCATACAACGAAAATCGTTACATTAAAGCAAGGCATAGCCACGTGTATTGCACTGAGCTGTGCACACAAGCAACGAAAACGAAAAGCGTGTGAGCGAGATAGACATACAAATATGTGTGCAGGTTAAGTTCTTGGAACAGCTACTTCAATTCGAACTCATATAATTGGAAACGAAGCTCAGAGGGTATTACACGGTCGGCATGCCCGACTGACATTTTCTTTCTTGTTGTATCATAACTTATTGATAAATTTTGTGTTTTTTTTTTTTGGCAGGCAATCGCAGTGTCAACGAGACCACAATCAAAACAGAGAACATATCAAATTCGGGCCACGATGAGCCAATGACAACCAGTGCCGATGAGCCCAAGAATGATAAGAAGAACAAACGGCAGAGACGTCAGCGTACACACTTCACCTCACAGCAGCTGCAGGAGTTGGAGCATACATTCAGTCGCAATCGATATCCGGATATGTCCACGCGCGAAGAGATCGCCATGTGGACCAATCTAACGGAGGCCAGAGTTAGGGTAAGGCACAGTCTACCATACTCCATGCCATATACCAAACCAGATCATATATTAATTGCCGCCAAATTGTAAACAACAAGTACAGTACAGCGATGAGTGCAGCGACCACATGAATTGCCTGTGCAATTATGCGGCAATTACTGCGGCTCGTCTGCACTGCACTGCACTCTTTCGCCCCCCAAATGACCGCAGTGCAACCGCGTAGCACGTAGCACGAACAAACAAACAGAGTTGCTGTTGCCAAACTCGTAAATATATGTGTTTACTCCCCCTCCCCCAACTCCCTTTGCCAAATATAACCGTTTGAATTCGCGCGCGGCTTAAGCATGCTGACCAAAAAAAAACCGCCGACCATCCGCCATTTTGTGTACTGCAGTGTAAATTTATGGTGCAGTCGTTTGGGGCTGGTTTGGGGCTCTGTGTTGTATTTGGATTGTGTGTGGTTCGTTGTTTCGGTGGTTGCAGTGGCGCAAAGTTGCCATAAATTGCCCGCCTCGATTGCGGCTAAAACTCTGCTGCAGTTTGTCGTTCAGACTTTGTTTTTGAAGACCCTGTACTTGAAAAGGCTATGGTATATACACTAGTAGGCATAAATATTTAGACAACGCTTAAAGTAAAATCTACTTAAAATTTAAACTTACTTCGAAAGAAGTTTGGTATCAATGGATAGGTCACTTCAATTCTGTTTTAATAATACATAATGCTTCTTAACCCATTGAGTACTCGTGGAATATTTTCAATTCTTGCAAAGGTCTAATTTTTAAACTTTTTCCCCCGGGCAAAATCAAAAAATGTTTGAATGCAAAAAGATTCTCCGAAAGAATCTATTAGTGATGGAAAAAATTTCTTCCAAGTTTGTTTATGATTTTTTGATATGTGCAAAAGTGACTATTTTGATGAAAAGAGAAAAATGGTAATATTTTTTAAATTTTTTTTTTTTTTTTTCATGCACAGCAATCGCCAATTGATTGTACTGGGGACTGAAACGCGATTGTTTTAATTAGAAGACTTAGAAACAAGTCGAGAAACGAGTGTTTAAAAATATGACTCGAAAGTGAGTCGAAACTGATTAGAAAAAGGGGTCGTAGGCGACTCCTCAAAAAGAGTCGCGGGTAGGGTTTATTTTTTCTCCCGACAAAGGAGTCATTTATGATCAGAAAATGAGCTCATTTATGACTATTTAAATCAGCAAGGGGACGCTAAAGCGACTCGAGTATGATCACAAATGTTTGGTGGGATGTGTTTCATGCAGTATAGGTACAGGGTCTCTCACAGTTTAGTTCGTTACACTGTTAAATTGCTTACTAGTTTTATTTTTTTTTTACATTGTTTATGGTGCCATCAGCGCTGTAAACTGGGCCGAGACCGCAACACGGCAATGGGCTTATCAAATGTTCAGCTGTTTGTAAATGCCACGACAATTGCTACTGCTATTGACAGCCTCAAGGGTTCTATGGCCCAAGTGTAAACTTTAGATATGCATAGAAGATATCACACACAAGAAATATATAGGAATGGGAGTGGATTAGCCGTAGGGGAAGGGGGAAGTTTTTTTGTATCTAGAGGCAACAAACAGTTGTAATTGTTTGTAAACGATAGTTTGGTAAATAATTGAAGAGTTATGTATGCTTTTAAGTGGCGCCAACGGTACAAATACGAGTATGCGTTGGCAAATATAAACTCCAAGCGATAACTTCGATATCAATACATAGATCATAGTTATTTGTAGACAGAAGACAACAGACAAGCGATACGAAGGCAGCACATCAGCGATGTCATTTTTTTTTTTTTTGATCAAAAACAGCTAGTTTGACAAAAAAAAAAAACGGCTAAAAACCGCTGAGTCCCCGGGAAAAACAGCTGAAAAAAAAAGCTGAAACACCGAGTGCTCGCAAATCGCATAATTTTGCAGTAAAAATGCACTTAAAAATTAAATTTTAATACAGCTGAGTTAAATCTGTGGGATTCTTCCTCAGTCACTACCTAAACTACTTGTTTTACAGCCACACATCTTGCACTTTATGTTTCTATACTTCCTTCGGCATCGCAAATTTTTAATTATTTGTCAAACGAATTTCACAATGTTAGTCATAGAAGACGCATTAATATACAAATTTATAAATTATTAGTAAAAATTATTCAAAAGTAGTAAATATCGATACTTTACCAATAGAAACATATTTTTAATCGTCAAACACGAAAGAAACAACTCACAATTTTAGGAAAAAGTAATGTAAAAAAAATGTTTTTTACATTTTCTAAAAAAGCTAGAATTCCCGCTGCCCGCTGTTTTCAAATTTTTCCCGCAATAGCATTTTCAAAACATCCAGATCTGGCGGAAAAAAAGCTGAAATGACATCAGTGCAGCACATATATGCTAGTAACAGCTACCGATACAACTGAAAGATACATTTATGGTTTATCGACAGCGTTTTGATCGATTGATGATCGTCAAAGAGTTGATGGACTATGGCGATATGGGTTAATTGAAGCACAGCGGGTACTCAAAAGGTGGGACAGGAGGCAGTAGGCATGAGGCAAAAAAAGAGACATTTATCGTTTGCCTTTTGCCATTTGCTTTGCAATTAGTTGACAAATAAAAACAGCTGCCACATAAATATACATAACTATATACATATATACCTATCATATCACACAAAAACTGACAAATTGCTGCTCCCAATGCATTTTTCATGGTTTTTCTATGCAAATTTTTTCGGGTAACTGCGCATATGGCCCAAAAAACCAAAACCAGAGAATCTAAGCACTGACAGAGTCTGAACACTTGACAACAACTATAAAGAAATTAGCTGCGGCATATAGTCGAAACAAGTGTCAACTCTGGACTCTGTAGGGTGGGAAAATGATGTCAATCGAAACATGTGTTGAGCGAGAAAATGCATAAAATATTGATACAGTTTGTTTTATGGTCCATTATAATGATGACAAAAGGTTTGCGTTTTGTTGGCTTGACTACCCCAAAACCAAGTGGCAACTTTTCACTCTCTCTCTCTCTCCCTTTTCGAAAATGCAAAACCATGCGCCAGGCAATTTGTCAGCAGACTAGCGAGGGTTGTTTAATGAATTAGAAACCGCATGAGAATTAATGATCATGATATCTTACCCATTTGACTGCAATAATAGCAAAGGCAATAAAATTTAACAAATATACAAAAGGATTACAAACACAAACACACACATACATTTATCTGCGAGGGTTTAAAGTTGTCAAAAAAAAAATGAAAAACTGAAACAGAAAGAGAAAAACTGAAATCAGCCCTCTTCTGGGCAAACAAACTGTTAAGCGGGTAGGAAACTGCTGTCTTCTTGCACAACACTGTTAGCTGATAGCTGATAGCTACTAATCTGCTGATTAACATGACTTGGCAATTATGGCAATATGCTGCCATCTATCCACTTACCAAACTCACTTTTAAACGGCTGCCTTTTTTAACTATTTTATTCAATTAAACAGTTCAAGTTTAGCCAAACAAACAAAGTCATAAAAAAACATTTGTTGCTTCCACATTTTTCTTGTTCTTGTTGTATTGCTTTTGTTAGTCACTGTAGAATATACTGCTGCTGCCCAATGGAGCACAGAGTATATAAAAAGCGAAATCGTCTGCTTTTTTTATGGTCAGGTGTTGGCAATGAGCTGGAAACATTCAGTGCATTCAGTCTGTCTATATAGTTAAACCATTCGAACTGCTGCTACCATAAAAGCGAAAAAAAAACAAATAGAAATGGCCATAAAGGAGCCACAATATGAGCAGTTAGGGTCGCTGTATTTGGCGGCGAAAATACTCGTACATATCTATTACAATTCATGCTTAATGGTGTCAAAGGGCACCAAAGTTGTTAGTTGTGTGTGTGATTTTTAAAAGCAACATGGGAAAAATTGCCTCAAGTTAGATGTATAAGTAAGTATTAAAGCTAAAGCCAAAACTTTTAACATATACACTAGTAGGCATATTTATTTTGACAACACTTAAAGTGAAATCTACTTAAAATTTAAACTTACTTCGAAAGAAGTTTGGTATCAATGGATAGGTCACTTCAATTCCGTTTTAATAATACTTAATGCTTCTTAACCCATTGAGTACTCGTGGAATATTTTCAATTCTTGCAAAAGGTCTAATTTTTAAACTTTTTCCCCTTGGGCAAAAACAAAAAATGTTTGAATGCAAAAAGATTCTCCAAAAGAATCTATTAGTGATGGAAAAAAAATTGTGTTGTCAAAATAAAAATGCCGACTATTAATATCTTAAATGACATTTAAAGCTTGCTAATTGAATAAAGCAGAGATTCTGATTAAAGTGATTAAAATAAGCTGCTTTAAGCACTGCCCTTAATCCACCAAAGCTATAAAGCTTTCAAGTGCTTTAAAGCTTAACAATTGAACTTGATATAAGGGGTTTAAATCATAGCTTAAAGCACTGCTTAATTTTTAGATCTTTCAAGTGCTTTAAAATCGTGTTTATTTAATCCAATAAAATGCTACAAATCTAAAGACTATACAGTTTATATATATTTATTGGAAATATTTGAGATTTTACATATTAAAACCAAGCAAATTACTATTAAAATTCATAAATCTCTAGCGTCTCATTTTAAAGCTTTTGAAGTATTATCTTTTAGGTATTATCTTATGGCTAGACAATCAGCAAGTTTGCTGCTTGATAGCTGAAAATCTCGTCTGCTTATCAATTTTGTTGGCAATCAAAAATTTTCACTTCAATTTTGAGAGCGCAACCCCGGAAATGGGTAAAAAATGATAGAAGCACAGAAGAACAGAAGAACAGAGGGACAGCAGGATAGAATTAAGCAAATAAAAAACGTATTTAGCTGCAATTTGTGGCCATCAATCAAAATGGCAGCTCTTCACTTAGAAGACAGACCCTTAGAAATCAACGGGGAAAAAACGAACAACATCAGAGACTCAACCCGTAACTTTTGCCACATGTTCACTTTGGGCCACTCATATACCAATTTATATTTTTTTTGTGCCAACTTCTGCTATTTTAACAACTTTACCTGATGAAGCGTCACTAGCATAAAAAAAATAGGGAGAAATTGGTAGAGAGGAGGCTGCCAAAGGAGAAGGTGTCATCAAAACCAATTAGGATTTTTGTGCTTGAGTCAGCGGGTGACTCGTCTGACTCGTTGAGTGGAAAATTGCGATGGTTTTTTCTCACTCGCTTGGACGTTGAAAATTTTTTTTGCCATTTGTCATTTCCTTTTTTTGTATTTCTTCTTGCAGTCACATCAATTTTCCATCATGCAAACGTTGCAGCATTTTTTTTGTTGATGCCCAAAAACTTCAACAACTTTGCTAAATGATACGTGAAAATGACAGTTGACGAGATCGATGACGTTAGTTTCTCTCTAGCTAACGTTCCTGATGATGATGATGAGAATATAGATGAATGTTTGCTTCTGCTGCTGAGCAATGTACCTTGACAAATTGACACATTGCTTAAACCGTGATATTGAAATTTTTGCAGTAAACGCTTTGATTTATGTGCTAGCCAAGAACACTGATGTCATTTCAGCTTTTTTCCCGCCAGATCTGGCTGTTTTGAAAATGCGTTTTGCGGGAAAAATTTGCAAACAGCGGGCAGCGGGAATTCTAGCTTTTTTAGAAAATGTAAAAAAAAATGTTTTACATTACTTTTTCCTAATATTGTGAGTTGTTTCTCTCGTTTGACGATTAAAAATATATTTCTATTGGTAAACTATCGATATTTACTTCTATCGAATAATTTTTACTAACAATTCATACCTTTGTATATTAATGCGTCTTTTATCACTAACATTGTATAATTCGTTTGACAAAGAATTAAAAATTGACGATGCCGAAGGAAGTATAGAAACATAAAGTGCTAGATGTGTGGCTGAAAAACAAGTAGTTTAGGTAGTGACTGAGGACGAATCCCACAGATTTACCTCAGGTGATTTAAAATTTTATTTTCAAGTGCACTATTACTGCAAAATTATGCGATTTGCGAGCACTCGGTGCTTCAGCTTTTTTTTCAGCTGTTTTTCACGGGGTTCAGCGGTTTTTAGCCTTTTTTTTCGGCAAACTAGCTGTTTTTGCTCAAAAAAAAATTACATCACTGCCCAAGAGTTGAGAACTTTCTTCAACTTCCCACACGTTTGAAAAACCTTAAAAGTTACAGCTCAATCTGTGGACTAGACTCTCATGCGATTTCAATTAACTGCGCGCAACTAATTCGATTAAGCCAATTACCGGGCCAAATAAATGCGTATTAAATGCGTACAAGCGCCACGAGTCGCACATTTTCCAACATTTACTTTTTCGACTTTTCCCACAAAGCAAACAAAACAAACAGTTGCGTGGCATGTTTAGGCCCAGTTTGAACGCGTGGCCGAATTTAGTTTCGGTGTTGCATGCAACAACAACAACAACAACAACGGTGGCAGGACTATAAATTTCAACCCCTGGCCGATTTGTGCGCGTTGATTTAAAGTACATTTGTGGCAATGCGGCAACAAGCAAATGTGTTGCAAATGTGTCGCAAATGCGTTGCATGAACTGAGCTAAATTCAACTGGTAATTTAACATACCTAAACTTAATTTGTCTGAGAAAAAAACCTTTTCTTTGCTCTGCTTAATGAGTAAACTCAATGCAGGTTTTAGTGTAAATAGTGAGCGTAATTTTTGGTATACATTAAAAAAATGTAGCAAAAGAAGAAAATTTATAAATGCCACTTTAAACGTAATTTGCTTATACCCACCTAGCATTTGGGAGATCATTTTGTAAGAACTGAATTTGGCGAGTCGTTTTTAACTCCCCGGGAAGATTAAAAAATGATTAGTCTTATGAGCGATTCAAGAAAGCGTCCAAAATGATTCGCCTTTATGATCAAAATGCGATTAGTTCAAAGCATAACAACAAAATGCACAGCAATTGCCAATTGATCGTACTGTGGATTGAAACGCGATTGTTTTCATTAGAAGACTTAGAAACGAGTCGCGTAGGTTTAACAAGAAAGAAATGTCAGTCGGGCATGCCGACCGTGTAATACCCTCTGAGCTTGGTTTTCATTTATATGAGTTCAAACTGGAGTAGCTGCTGCAAGAACTTAACATTCACACATATTTGTATGTCTATCTCGCTCACACGCTTTTCGTTTTCGTTGCTTCTGTGCACAGTTCAGTGCAATGCACGTGGTTATGCCTTGCTTGAAAGGAACGATTTTCGTTGTTTGAGAAACTTTTTTATTTATAGTCCGATTTTAATGAAATTTTCACAATCGTTTGATGTTATTTGTCTCTAATTACACACCAAGTTACAAGTATTCGTAAAGAAATAAGTGAGCCAGAGGCATTCGAAGTTTCAACGCAATTGTGGGCGAAGGGGGCGTGGCATCCAATAAATTTTAATGGCATTATATTTATATTGCAAATAGCAACCTGCATGCCAAAATTGGTGTCCCTAGGTATTATAGTTACCGAGATATTCGCAAAAAACATGTATTTTTTCCGAGGTATGTCTGGTTTTACGCTTATTGTGGGCGAATGGGGCGTGGCATCAAAAAAAGGAATCAAACTTGTATTGACTGACTAAATATGTGTTCGATACTGACCAACTTTGAACTTGTAGCTCTTACCATCTCTGAGATCCTTTCGTTCATACGGACGGACAGACGGACAGACGGACAGAGGGACAGAGGGACAGACGGACAGACGGACATGGCTATAACGACTCGGCTGTTGATGCTGATCAAGAATATATATACTTTATGGGGTCGGAAACGCCTCCTTCTGCCTGTTACATACTTCTGACAAACCCAATATACCCCTCAGAGGGTATAAAAATATGACTCGAAAGTGAGTCGAAAGTGATTAGAAAAGGGGGTCATAGGCCACTCCTTAAGAAGAGTCGCGGGTAGAGAATTTTTTTCTCCCGACGAAAGAGTCATTTATGATCAGAAAATGAGCTCATTTATGACTATTTTAATCAGCAAGGGGGGACTCTAAAGCGACTCGAGTATGATCACAAATGTTTGGTGGGTAGTGAGCGTATTTTTTGGTATACTTGAAAAAAACTGTAGCAGATGAATTAAATTTTTTAAATGCAACCTTAAACGTAATTTGCTTATAAGTTAGTTAAAGCAAAAGCATAAACTAAGCGGATAAAAGCTAATAAAAGTTATAGGAAAAGAAGTAGAAAGGGAAGTGAAAGCAGGAGCAATAAGAGGAAGTAACAATAATGTGTGGGCAGGGAAACTCATCAGAAATGCTGGCAGCGTCTGCATGGAGTGCTGCTGCTTCGCCTTTGTCATTTGGCCTTAAGAGCAGCAGTGGCAGTGGCAGCAGCAGATACTTATGTATCTGTATCTCTATCTGTAGCTGTAGCTGTGTGCGCTGCGCAAACTTTGGCAATAAATTACAAAGTTGCCATTTTGTTTTTTATCTACTTGCTTTTGCTCTTTTGTTTTCTTCTTCTTTTTTGTGTACTTTTTTGTGTGCAAAATAATTTTGATTTATTTTTTACCCCCACACACTCACAAAGACAACTTTAATGCTGTTTACTGGGTTTTGTTTTTATACCCTCTGAGGGGTATATTGGGTTTATTAAAAGAATGTAACAGGCAGAAGGAGGCGTTTCCGACCCCATAAAGTATATATATTCTTGATCAGCATCAACAGCCGAGTCGATATAGCCATGTCCGTCTGTCCGTATGAACAAACAGATCTCAGAGATGGTAAGAGCTACAATCTCCGTTTTCAGTTTTGTTTTTTTGTTTCCTTTTTTTGATGCCACGCCCCATTCGCCCACAATAAGCGAAAAACCAGACATACCTCGGAAAAAATACAGGTTTTTTGTGAATATCTTGGTAACTATAACACCTAGGGTCACCAATTTTGGCATGTAGGTTGCTAGATGCAATATAAAGACAATGCTTTCAAAATTGTTTGGATGCCACGCCTCCTTCGCCCACCAAAAGCTTAATTGCATTGTAACTTTGCAAGCGGCTGGCTCACTTATTTCTTAACGTATAGTTTTGTAAATTAGGAAGTATATCCTAAGCAGACAAATAATATCAAACGATTGTGAAAATTTCATCAAAATCGGACTATAATTAAAAAAGTTTGTTATACAACAAAGATCGTTACTTTCAAGCAAGTCATAGCCACGTGCATTGCACTGTGCGAGCGAGATAGACATACAAATGTGTGTGCATGTTAAGTTCTTGCAGCAGCTATGTTACTCCAATTCGAACTCATCTAATTGGAAACGAAGCTCAGAGGGTATTACACGGTCGGCATGCCCGACTGACATTTTCTTTCTTTTCTTTTTTTGGCTGTTGTTGTTGTTGGTGGGGTTTGGTTTTGTGTTGAGTTTATTTATATAAAGCTCTCCATTAAAAAAGTAACGGCAACGGCAGCAACAAGAATGGCGGAGTATTTATGTATATTTGTATATTTATAATTACTGCACATGCGTATTACGAGGCGCCCTTTAGAGCTGCCGTTGGGGGTTGCTTTTGGGGGAGAGGGTGGGGCACACTTTTTTTGGGGAGAGTTTTTGGGCAAAGACAGACAGACATACAGACGAATACATAAATTTTCAAGTTGACGGCAATATAATAAATTATGCGCCATGGCGACGCAATAAAAGAAAATGGCTGCCGCTAAAAAAACAACTTTAACTAACTTGCAATCTCTCTGTCTCTCTCTGTTGCAGGTGTGGTTCAAGAACCGACGTGCCAAGTGGCGCAAACGTGAAAGGAATGCGATGAATGCGGCTGTGGCTGCGGCCGACTTTAAATCGGGCTTTGGGACACAATTTATGCAGCCATTTGCCGATGATTCACTCTATACATCATATCCGTATAACAATTGGACCAAAGTGCCATCACCGTTGGGCACCAAACCGTTTCCCTGGCCAGTGAATCCCCTTGGCTCAATGGTAACCAGCAATCATCATCAGAATTCGGTTAATTGTTTTAATACTGGAGCGAGTGGCGTAGCAGTTAGCATGAATAATTCCATGCTGCCCGGCTCTATGGGCTCCACACTGTCCAACAGCAATGTGGGCGTCGGCGTGGGCGTGGGCGTCGGAGTGGGTGTGGGCGGTGCTCCCTGCCCGTATACGACACCCGCCAATCCGTATAGTATGTATCGCACCACAGCAGAGCCCTGCATGAGCAGCAGCATGTCATCGAGCATTGCCACATTGCGTTTGAAGGCGAAACAACATGCTACGGGATTTAGCAGTCCATATTCGGCATCGCCATCGCCCGTATCGCGCTCCAATTCCGCCGGACTGTCTGCCTGCCAGTATGGCGTCACCGATGTTGTCTGAGAAAACGCACTCGGTGCTCTGCTCAATCAGCATCAGCACCATTTGCAGCATTTCTCCAACCAGCATAATGGCAATGCCATTCAGCAACATCATCATCAGCACAATAGCAACAGCAACAGCAGCAATGGCAACGGCAACAGCAACATGTTGCAGCACAACAGCAATGGAAACGCTAACAACAACAATCATTTGCTGCTGGATCATAGTGATTTGGGTTTAGGGGGAGTGGGTGTGGGAGTTGGTAGTGGAACTGCAGCTGGCACTGAAGACGGCGGCACAGTGGGTAGCAACGATGACAACAACAAGTCGCCGCTGGGCAGCAATGGGTTAATGTCAGCTGCAGCTGCAGCTGCTGGTGCCGCCAACAACAACAACAACGACAATGGTGACGATGTCGACGAAGATATCATCGATTGAGCGATTAAAACCCACATATATATAAATAGTACATCTAGAAATACATACACTAGTAGGCATAAATATTTAGACAACACTTAAATTTAAATCTACTTAAAATTTAAACTTACTTCGAAAGAAATTTGGTATCATTTGGATAGGTCACTTCAATTCCGTTTTAATAATACATAATGCTTCTTAACCCATTGAGTACACGTGGAATATTTTCAATTCTTGCAAAGGTCTAATTTTTAAACTTTTTCCCCCCGGGGCTCAAACAAAAAATGTGTTTGAATGCAAAAAGTTTCTCCAAAAGAATCTTTTAGTGATGGAAAAGAAAATTTTTCAAAAATCTCTTCGCATGTATTTTTTATGATTTTTTGAAAATTGTTATTTAACCCATTTTTAGCTACTTTTCATCAAAATAGTCACTTTTGGCACATTTCAAAATCATAATCATAAAAAATACATTTTTGCATTCAAACATTGGTATCCATTGATAGCAAACTTCTTTTGAAGTAAGTTTAAATTTTAAGTAGATTTCACTTTAAGTGTTTTTGAAATATATATGCCTACTACATAGTGTATATAAACACACAAAAAAATTAAGTAAAAGCGCATATTTAAATCAAGCTACTTATAACATATAAATAATGAACAATTTGTTATCGTAAAACTGCAGTAAAACACAGTAAATAAAAAAACAAAAAAAAACAAACAGCGGAAAACCAAAAAAAAGTAATCTAGCATTAAGCGTACTTAATTCATATTTTTAGCTGGCAAACAAAAAAAAAAAAATAATACAATAATTACATTTACAAAAAATGAAAAAAAAAAATATACGAAAAAAAACGAATTGAAATTGCTGACTTTTTGTGGGCAATTTTAATTAGTTGGCAGTCAGCAAGGCAGCAACAAAATTAATTACAAATTGATAATTGTGTTTTATGTGCTATGTGCCGATTAAATGCCAATTATGTTTCAACCCCCCCAAAATAAAAATAAATTTAAAAAAACATTAATGTATAATGTTAAGTGTTTTGTATATAAAAAAAGCAAATATTTTTAGCTATAGACAGCAAGCTGTATGTATAAGAAAAACTAAGCAAACATAATAAGCTATATCAAGTAAATAAAATTAAAACAAGTTCAAGTTACAAACCTTTCGATAAAAATTCACAAATAAAAAACAAAAATAATATTTTAAATGAAATAAAGAGTTTTCTTTTTTGTTTGATTTCATTTGCAGCCATATACCAAATACTATAAATAAACAACTATATATATATATATATATATATCAAAAGTGTATTGTAAACCGAAAAAAAATATAATACAAAGATTGTAGTACAGTTTTTAAGGAGTTGTCTAGTCGTTTAAACGAAAATATAATAAAAATAATGAACAACAAGTTGGGAAACTACAAACAAAAATAAAAAGTAAATAAAATTATATAAATATATAAATACTATAATTAATAATTGTACACTTAACATTACTAGTTATAGAAATTGAATCAAATGAAACCAAAAAAAAAAAAAAGTGAACAATAAAAATTATGGAAAAACAGAAAACCTTTTGGCTTGCAAATTTATGGGCAAGTTAAATGAATGACTTGGCAAAAAAAAGTTTAAAATTAAAAAATCAAATTGTTATTTATGCAGAGAACCTGCTGCAAAATTATTAATAGGCACTAAAGACATGGACCCTGGGGGGACGGGGACGGCGGACTTGGCCACAGTTATTGCGGTTTAATTTGATGCTTTTATACAAATGGTTTGGTTTGGTGTGCTGAGAAATATCCATCCATCAATTTATTCATTACAATGAAATTATGTCGAATTTATATGCACCCCACCGACCAAAGTGACAACCCCCTACCCTCCAACATCTCCCCCTTTATTTTTTTTTTTGGTGCGGGGTTGCAGGGAAAATCACCGCACAATAAAAATAATAATAAAAGGACATGCTCCTGCTGCCTGCTTTCTATGCAAAAATCCACAAAACACAAAACACAAATGCCATTGTCAGCCAATGGGGGGTAGTTTAGCCACTGCCCTTAGACCTCTAAGGGTGACATTTGAGAAAGGAGAAGGCAACGCCTGGGTGGGAGTAAGAAGAGCGCCAAATTTGAATTTCATATGCTGGCTGCCGTTGTTCACTTGCCCACTGATTGAAGGCAGGCTAATAAAGTGCCTCAGTGAAGGCGGAAGAACTCCCCCCCCCCCATCTTTCCCGCCACCACCCGCTGAGCTAAGCGATAAAGCGGTAGTGGGGGGGGGGGGGATAGACCATTTGATTTATTTTATTTCTCCTGCTGCCCTGCCCGCTGTTAATGTTTTAATAAGATTGATTTTATTGCGGCCGCTGCTCAGTTTTTAGCCGTGTGGGTGTCAAAGGGTTAATAAGCTGCTCGCCTGTCCTCTGTCTTCTAGCTTCTGTCTTCCCGCTACCCGTTGCTTTCTTCCCGCTGTTTAAGCACTTTATTAGTGGCCCGAAAGAGCAATTGCAATTGCCATGCACAAAATTAGCAATTAAATTGCTTGAAAAAACAGATACACAGTGGAAGCGTCTAAGTCTAAGTAGTAGGATGAGCAGCTGTCGAAATGTTAAACATTTGTGTATACCCTGTATTCCAAAAAAGATTCAAGGGTGTGCTTAAGCATTCAAGAGCAATAGGAACAAAATTTTTTCAATTATCTCTTCGCATGTATTTTTTATGATTTTTTGAAATATGTCAAAAGTGACTATTTTGATGAAAAGTAGGTAAAAATGGGTTAAATATCAATTTTCAAAAAATCATAAAAAATACATGCGAAGAGATTTTTGAAAAAAAAATTTTTTCCATCACTAATAGATTCTTTTGGAGAAACTTTTTGCATTCAAACATTTTTTGTTTTAGCCCGGGGGAAAAAGTTCAAAAAGTAGACCTTTGAAAGAATTGAAAATATTCCACGTGTACTCAATGGGTTAAGAAGCATTATGTGTTATTAAAACGGAATTGAAGTGACCTATCCATTGATACCAAACTTCTTTCAAAGTAAGTTTAAATTTTAAGTAGATTTCACTTTAAGTGTTGTCTAAATATATATGCCTACTAGTGTAGATAAAATGAGAAAAAGATGAATAAAAAATAAATAGTTTAAAAATACAATTTGGATTAAATTGTAACATTTTATAATTTATGCTAATAGCAAACAGTGGGAACTATAGGGAACAATTTTGCATTTGTTGAAAACTGGTTTAATTTTAACTATATTTTTTTTATTCTTTTCACTGCAAAATCGATAAATTTATGGGTTTTCAGAAAAAAAAAATTTTTTTTAATCGGATAAAAGATAAATATAAATAAAATTTTAATACTTTTATTTTAAATGGATCAATTTATATATATAAATAAAAAAAATTGTAAATATATAGAAATTTACATGATTTTTTGACCAAAAAGATCGCAGCACTTTGTAAAAATTCAGAGTGCGGCTTTTTTTTTGTCGCTAAATCAGAAACAGATAAATATGATTTAATTCATATGTATTAGGCTTAAGGGAGTATATATTGAGAAAGTCTTTTCTGTAGAATCATTGCATGGAAATCATCCCTACAAAATAAGTACAGAGTATCTTATAGTCGGTTACTGTAGCTTATAGCTTGCTCTACTAGTTTTAGTTTTTTGAAGGAAAGGATAATTTCCGCTTGAAAGTAAACTCAACTCGTAACTTAATTCTATTAAAGAGATAACTAGTGCTCTGGCAAACCTAGCGAAGCCAATGATAACGTTATCACCAACTCGACACTCGACACTCGACAAAAACACGAATGACATTATTCTTTGGCAATGCGTAATTAACTTTTTGGCGTAATTAATGCCAAGTCTAATTATTGTTAATCATGCTCAGCCTGGCACAACGAGAGCCATATATATGAGCTTCAATTAAAATCAACAGCAGTACATATGTACATACAAACATTCCTGTACATATTTACAATGAATTCCGTTTGTAAGTGGTTCTGTGTTTTATATAGAAATAATGACAGCAGCTTTAAGTGACAGATTAATCGTGAGCTACAATAAACAAGCACCAGAAATAACTGTGCGAGCTTTGTGAGCAATATAAGCCACTTCTAGTAGTGGGTAAAGTTGTGTAATGTGTGTAGTGAAAGATACAAATATATTTTAAGTTACTTTTAAAACTCATCACCTAGAAATAAGTGAGCCAGCGGCATGCAAAGTTACAAAGAAATTGTTCTTTTGGTGGGCGAAGAAGGCGTGGCATCCAAAAAATTTTGATGGTATTATCTTTATATTACATCTAGTAATCTGCATGCCAAAATTGGAGTCCCTAGGTGTTATATTAACTAAGATATTTGCCAAAAACATGTATTTTTTCCGAGGTATGTCTGTTTTTTCGCTTATTGTGGGCGAATAGGGCGTGGCATCAAAAAAAGGAAACAAACTTGTATTGTCTGACTAAATATGTGGTCGATACTGACCAAGTTTTAACTTGTAGCTCTTACCATCTCTGAGATCTGTTTGTTCATACGGACAGACAGACAGACAGACAGACGGACGGACAGGCGGACATGGCTATATCGACTCGGCTTTTGATGCTGATCAACAATATATATACCTTATGGGGTCTGTTACGCCTCCTTCTGCGTGTTACATACTTCTGACAAACCCAATATACCCCTCAGAGGGTATAAAAAATTATTTTTCGTTTATGAAGTTTACTGCTAAATTTTATTACGTGTGTAGCTTTATAAAAATATAAATTTCTGCGCTTTAAAGCACATTTTTTTTACGATTACAATGGTTAAGAGTGGATTACGTTAACCACGATTAATCAAAGGCTTGATTCAGCTGCTGTCATTGCATGTAGCATATGTATTTGCTACTTATGTACGTACGTACATATGTATGAAAGCTGCGCCATCTTGAAATATTCTTAAGACAAAACATGCAGCAACAACAACAACGTCAAGACACTCCATGCGCTGTCAGCCATTACTTATTTGTCTTGCCACAACCTTCGAGCCCTTTTCCCCTCCAACGTCTACGTTGGGGAAATCAGTGAAGCAGCAACAGAGGGAGAGTGAATAAAGGGGGAAGGGGGGTGCGGAGGGTAAATCAGGGCACATCTTCAGCTTCGACTCGTTGGCATCATTCTCCATCATTTGGTTTGTCAGTATGCGGCAGCTTCATCATTATTATTTCAGCTTGTTTCCCATTGTGTTGTACATAGAAACTCGTCATCGTCATCATCATTTGTATATTGCTGTTTTTATACCTTCTGAGGGGTATAATGGGTTTGTCAGAAGTATGTAACACGCAGAAGGAGGCGTGGCAGACCCCATAAGGTATATATATTCTTGATCAGCATCAAAAGCCGAGTCGATATAGCCATGTCCGCCTGTCCGTCCGTCTGTCTGTCTGTCTGTCCGTATGAACAAACAGATCTCAGAGCTACAAGTTCAAACTTGGTCAGTATCGACCACATATTTAGTCAGTGAATACAAGTTTGTTTCCTTTTTTTGATGCCACGCCCCATTCGCCCACCATAAGCAAAAAACCAGATACACCTCGGAAATAATTGAGGTTTTTGGCGAATATCTCGGTCACTATAACACCTAGGGACACCAATTTTGGCATGCAGGTTGCTTGATGCAGTATAAATATAATGACATCTAAATTTTTTGGATGCCACGCCTCCTTCTCCCACCAAAAGCACAATTTCTTTGTAACTCTGCAAGCGGCTTGTTTCTTCACTTATTTCTTAACGTATAGTTTTGTAACTTAGCATATATTTGTAGACAAATAATATCAAACGATTGTGAACATTTTATCAAAATCGGACTATAATTAAAAAAGTTTGTCATACAACGAAAATCGTTACTTTCAAGCAAGGCATAGCCACGTGTATTGCACTGAGCTGTGCACACAATCAACGAAAACGAAAAACGTTTGAGCGAGATAGACATACAAATATGTGTGCATGTTAAGTTCTTGCAGCTACTCCAATTTGAACTCATTTAATTGGAAACGAAGCTCAGAGGGTATTACACGGTCGGCATGCCCGACTGACATTTTCTTTCTTGTTGCTGCTGCTGTTGTTGTTGCATTTGTGCCTGGCGTACTTGTCTTTCTTAACTCATTGCGTTGGCCATAAATCTTAGTTGCCCTTATCTTGCCACGCACACTTTGGTTGGATCATTGCCCCAACGGCTTGCCTTTGCCGCTCAGAGTGTTTCTTAGCCATGCTAGCCAGCTCTTAGCGCCAGTTGCACAGTTTGGCTGTAGGCCTGGTTAAAATGTATGACACCTGCTTAACGTTGGCATTACAAAAGTGTCATCATCTAATGAGTTGGCCATCAGTTTTCGACCAGCTAAAAATTCAATTTGCAACACTTTTTTACGAGCCAATTGCAGCAGAAGTTAGAGCCAAGAGTTTTAGGGCTCATTAAATGCAAAAGCCAAAATAATTCGCAACTTATAAACGGAATGAAAGGGGGAGTGTTAGAGTGAGAGAGTGAGAGAGAGAGACAGAGAGAGAGTATGTGAGTTAAAGCAAGCTTATAAAAATGCGCACAATAAAGAAACCAAAACTCTAAATGTTATTGCCTAAATGTAGACCCAAGGTCCAAAACGGGCAAATACCATATATATATATATATATATATGTATGTTGCTTTTTATGGCCAAAAGGGCGCACATAAAACACGACACCATTTTGTTGCCGTTGTTGGCCAAGTTTATTTATTTCAAATTTACTTTTGGCCATTTTATGTTGGCAAATTTTGACCTAAAAATCATAAAAATTGTAATCAAAATGCAGCCGCGCACACAATTTATGAGCAGAGAGAGCGAGAGAGCAAAGACAATAGAAAGAAACAGAATGAAAGCAGAAGTGAGTGGGAAAGAGATAGCTAGCGGTAGCTGGTTCTAATAACGTTCTAAGCGCGAGTCCAGCCCGGAAGCTCGTAGCTAGAAGAAGCAGGCAGCAGCTTGAGGCTCAACGCTTATGGCTTTTTAATGGTGCCCCGTGTGTCGGTTTTGTGGCAAATAAAATGGCGCACATTAAAAGCATGTTACGAAGAGACCGACTTTCTCCCAGCCCCAGCCACAATGGGCGAAATCTCCGATATTTTTGGCATAAATCTGAACATATTTTTTCAACAAATCTGCAACTATTTTGTCCGTCTGTCTGTCTGTCTGTCTGTCTGTCTGCTTGTCTATCTGTCCGTATGAACAAACAAAATTCAGAGATGGTAAGAGCTACAATATCCGTTTTACCATGAAAAAATAGTATTCCTTTTGGAAATCCGTAAAGTTTTGACACTGTTATGGCATTTCAAAAATAAAATTTTATATATTTTTAATTTTTATGTAATTTTTTAAATGCCTTAATAGCGTCATATCTGAACCGATTTCCACGAGGAATATCAATTTGTTCATGATTTTTCTTTTAAAATGTTTCTGCATTTAAAATTATTTAATTTGAAAAAGAAGAATGGACTCTTCGATATTTATGTGAAGCTTTAATCTCTATGAAATTAATAGTTAAATTAAAATACTTAACATTTAGATAGTAAATGGCTTTTAATGTGTTCTGAATCTATATACATGATACTTGACCAAAGTTTAAAGTACAACTTAAAAATATAGAAATATTTTTCTCCTAATACAAAGAGTGCTTTCCAGTTTTATGCAGCATACTCTACAAACATTTAGGTGTGTATTTAAAAGTTGTGGGACAAAAAAAATACGTTTTTGCCCATAGTTGTGCTCCCAAATGCCCATTCCCCACTCCACTGCCAAAGCAAGCAGCAATTGCATTGGCCTCTTGTCCTGCCATACTATATGTATGTATATACAAGTATATTGAGGTCATGCATGGCAGGCTCTCGGTGTAAATAAAAAATACATAAAAATATTTTACGAGTTGAGGCTAAATGCTAAATGCAAGAACGAACCGGAAGGCAAAGACGAGGACAAAGACGAGAACGAAGAACGAAAACGAAGACATTGACTAAGTCAATGGAATCTGCAATAAAAAGTCGGCCGGCGGCAAATAAAACTGGCAATATTGTTGTGTGCAATGATTTGAGGACCGCACACAAAATTGACTAAAAATTTTAATTTACTTAAAAGGCATAAATAAAAATCATTAGAAATTGATAGCGTTCGCTCTGCTATAATTCGCTTCCTTACTCTCTCTCAGTGTTGCCATATTGGGTTATTTTAAGCTATTTATTATTTTAAATTTCGTATAGCTTATTTCGGCTTAAAAATATTTAGAACAAAACAAGTTTTGTTGTTTGATGAAATAATTTCCTTACTTCCATAAAATTAAAAAATAAATTATATTGGTGTTTTTATGGTTAGCTTATTTTTCAGGTCTTTTTTTTTAATTTTTAGCGTATTCGAGCTTATTTTTTTCCTCAATCTAGCTTATGGTGCCTCTCAAAATCTGGCAACACTGCTCTCTCTGTGTCTCAATTTCTCTCACTCTTCTTTTTACGCTCCCTGTCTCTGTCGCTCTGTTTGGGTTTTGTCATTTCAATTCGCATTATCCTTTGCACTTATTTTACTACTTTGCCCCTGCTTCACTCCCCCCCCCTCCTATTCAAGGTGTGTTGGGGTGTGTTTGCGTAATGGCGGGTGTGTAGTCGTTGTCGTTGTCGTTTTCGTTGTCGTTGTCTGCCGAGTAACTCGTATTGTCATTGTGCAAATAAAATATGTCACGACTCGCCCACTCCAAAACACACACACTGCAGTGCTTTTGTTGAGACCCTGTCCCTGTCCCTGACCTTTTCCCTGCCCTACTCCTGTGCATTTTCCTGCCGCAACCGAAACACGCCCCCTTGCTGAGCTGTGTGTGTATCTAACCTTTTGTTGCCCATTGTAGTCATTCTACACCATACACAATGAGCCACACTATCGCTTGTATCTTCCTTCGTTCCTTCGTTTCTATTCTACAGCCAAAAAGATACAAAGATACAAAAAATGAATTGAAACGAAAATCGCTTTTATATAAACTTGAATGAATGAGTGTAGAGAATGTAAATTGGATTGCAGAAATGAATGCAGAGCTAGTGCTACATAGTGCTAGTGCTAGTCAAAAAGGACCCCAAACACACAAGTTTATGTAATCGATAGAAAGTCGTGCGATTAAATTATAATATAAACAACTCAGTGGGTATTTCACAAAAATACAAATTCTTTTCTTCATTTGCTAACTGAGTTGCAGCTATGGATTTCTATTAAAAATATATATTAAAAGTTGATGAATACGAAAACATTTTTATTTAGTCTTGTCTAAAAGTGTAGTTTTTAAGTGTTTTAAATCAGGGACTGTAGTCATTATGAGTTATATTTTAAAAATCATAAAATAATGATTAAATTTAATTTTAAGATTTTCTTCAAAAATAATCATTATTTTTGAGTAATTCATGAAAAACTCACCCATAATGATTATTTTGATAAAAAATAAAAAAATCAAAAATAATGATTAAAAATGAATTTTTATTTAAATATTTTTTTTTTATTTTTTTCGCTCAAAATAAAACTCAAGAGTGACATACGGCTTCTGTAAAATACTTCTCACCAATGTGATTGCATATTCGTTTTCTATCTAGCACCCCGCAAACCCCTCATACGAGTATTAATTTTTGTAATTAATTAACTAAAAATTAAGCCTTTTGTAGAAGCCGCTGGGTAGAACTAGGCTCATGCCCACTTCTTTTCCCAATTTTCCGTCTATTTTTGAGATACAACTGGCTATTTGCAGCTAACAAAATCATTCGCTTTTCACCTTTAGCTAAAAACTATGTAAGAGCTAAAAACCAAAGCCATGAATTTAGCTACAAAATCCTTTTCCAAAGCTTCCGTCAGCTGAAAAATAAGAGAAACAGACAGACATGAATAAATACCTGTATTTCTCATATTCTATATATATATTTTTATAAAAATGTTTTCCGCAAAAAATAAATGCAATACACAAAAGGAGCAAAAACACATTTATGTATGTATGTTATATTCGGGTTAACTCTAAAGGATATTTTCAGCTTGTAGTTTTCTCCCTCCTACATGTCACTATCTCTCTCTCTCTCTCTGTGTGTGTCGAGTGCTTTTTGGCTAAATGCGAAATCGATTGGAAAACAATTTCCAATTTTTAAAGAATTATCGCCGCCATATTCGCGCATGCTATACTAAATCACACATAAGCAACCTCTAAATCTGCTCTACCCGAGACACACAACTGGGAAACCTTTTTAGCGTAGCTTTTCCTTTTTGCCTCGTTTATTTCTTTTTTATTTCGCTGCTTTTGCTCGTCGCAATATTTTTCATTTCATTTTCTGCGCGGTTTAGCTTTGGCTGCAGGGTTGACTGCTTTTCACACACACAGTGTACATGTGTGGAGTGTGTTATCTTTACCACAGGCATATACACATACATATTAATACACTGAAAGAAAATCTTTAAAACTTATTTTAAGTTTCCTTGACATAATGAAGAAAAAGCTTAAATATTTTAATATTATATTTAAAGGTATAGAAATATATGTTTTAAAAAAAATTAATCTAATTTAATGATTTGTGATGCTAAAATACTATACCTATTTTTGTCTACCTTGCAGTGCACCTAAAATGTAGATTTTCCATATGATTTGAAGACCAAAATTCAAACTTAAACAAGAAAGAAAATGTCAGTCGGGCATGCCGACCGTGTAATACCCTCTGAGCTTCGTTTCCAATTATATGAGTTCAAATTGAAGTAGCTGCTGCAAGAACTTAACATGCACACATATTTGTATGTCTATCTCGCTCGCAATTTTGTTCAGTGCAATGCACGTGGCTATGCCTTGCTTCAAAGTATCGATTTTTGTTGTATGACAAACTTTTTTAATTATAGTCCGATTTTGCTGAAATTTTCACAATCGTTTGATAATATTTGTCTACAAGTATATGCTAAGTTACAAAACTATACGTTAAGAAATAAGTGAGCCAGCCGCTTGCAAAATTACAACGTAATTGTGCTTTTGGTGGGCGAAGGAGGCGTGGCATCCAATAAATTTTGATGGCATTATATTTATATTGCAAACAGCAACCTGCATGCCAAAATTGGTGTCCCTAGGTGTTATAGTTACCGAGATATTCGCCAAAAACATGTATTTTTTACGAGGTATGTCTGGTTTTTTGCTTATAGTGGGCGAATGGGGCGTGGCAACAAAAAAAAGAAACAAACTTGCATTGACTGACTAAATATGTGATCGACTAAATATGTGGATATTGTAGCTCTTACCATCTCTGAGATCCTTTCGTTCATACGGACAGACAGACATAAGACGGACAGACGGACATGGCTATATCGACTCGGCTGTTGATGCTGATCAAGAATATATATACTTTATGGGGTCTGCCACGCCTCCTTCTGCCTGTTACATACTTCTGACAAACCCATTATACCCCTCAGAAGGTATAAAAATCTAAATTTAAAAAACGATATCGACTGCATAAATTTTGTTTTCAGTGTACATACTATACTCTTATAAAGTCTTTTATATAGAGAGAGAGACAACCCGCAGCCATTTGCTTTTATGCTTCTTTGGGTTATTGCACCTTTGACTTTGAGTTGTTGCGAATTCCTTTTCTTTTTTTCTTGTTTTTTTTTTTTGGCAAACTCCCCCGCAAGTGTCCCCCGCTCCCAAGCCTTTGTGACTTTGCAGTCGAATGGCGGCAGCTAAGCAACCATTTCACATGTCCCATTTATTGTTATTTCCCTGTTTTAACCAGAGAAGCTGAAAGCAGCCGCAAGTATTTCCTAATCAGGTTTTAACTACTATGTAATGGGATTCTGAGACTTTGGCATCGTCCTTGTCCTCGTCCTCGTTGGCAGCTGAAAGGTGCCAAATCGTAATTTACATGGATTTCGTACAGATACCCAACGAATTGAATTGAAAGCCAGAGCAAAGCTACCGCTAATGTATTGTAGATTATGCCAAATCCCGCAGTTTCTTTCTTATTTTGCCACACGCATGTGCATTAACAACATCTTCAACTGTATGTTTTGTCCTCACTTTTGTTTTCTTTTCCACGGTTAAACAGTGCTACTGCTTCGACTGCCACTGCTGCTGGGTCTAAAGTGTACATAACGCATTTGTCGCCGTCTTCGCAGGCAACTCCTCAATTCATAGGCCAAATTGCAGCTTATTAGGCTCAACATTAAAGCAAATATCAGACCAGCAAAAATGAGTAGATACCAGTGAAAGTAACAGGACATGGTCACAGGGCGACTCAGCCAACCATTCCAACTGCCCACGGTGCATTGCTCCTCCACACATCGACCCATGGCATTTCGCACACACCCCTTGGCACAACAACCATTGGCACTGATCTTGCCACAGTCTGCCAGCTCAACGCTCTTCGACGAGCAGTTAACACTCACGACACTCGTTATTGGCCACAACAATAGGCCAAGCACCAGCAGCGAAGTCAGCAATTGAAAAAGCATTTATCAGTTGTAGTTAAACGCTGGAAATTCTTTGGAAATTTTAAAGAGCTTTCATCAAAACATTCTAATTTTAACTGCTAAAAACTCAGGGCTAACTTTAACTCAACTTAAATAAGGTAGAAAAAAGATTTTCTTCAATAACAGCCGACTGCCAAATACATGCCGACCGTGTAATACCCTCTGAGCTTCGTTTCCAATTATATGAGTTCCAATTGGAGTCGCTGCTGCAAGAACTTAACATGCACACATATTTGTATGTCTATCTCGCTCGCACAGTGCAATGCACGTGGCTATGCCTTGCTTGAAAGTAACGATCATTGTTGTTTGGCAAACTTTTTTAATTATTGCCCAATTTTTATGAAATTTTCCACAATCGTTTGATATTATTTGTCTGCAGATATATATTAAGTTACAACACTATACGTTAAGACAAAAGTGAGCCAGCGGCATGTAAAGTTACAACGTATTTGTGTTTTTGGTGGGCGAAGGGGGCGTGGCATCCAAAAACTTTTGATGGCATGGTCTTTATATTAAAAATAGCAAACTGCATGCCAAAATTGGTGTCCATAGGTATTATAGTTTCTGAGATATTCGCAAAAAACCTGTATTTTTTTCGAGGTATGTCTGGTTTCTCGCTTTTTGTGGGCGAATGGGACGTGGCATCAAAAAAAAAAAATTCTTGTATTAACTGACTAAATATGTGGTCGATACTGACCAAAACGGATATTGTAGCTCTTACCATCTCTGAGATCTGTTTGTTCATACGGACAGACGGACAGACGGACATGGCTATATCGACTCGGCTTGTGATGCTGATCAAGAATATATATACTTAATGGGGTCTGCCAAGCCTCCTTCTGCCTGTTACATTCTTTTCACAAACCCAATATACCCCTCAGAGAATATAAAAATATCTCAAAGATATGTAAATATTAAAAATACTTTAACAGTGATTTCGTTTATTATACCTTTAGAACATTTATATAAATGTATGTTCATAATTATACTTTTGCTACTTAAATAATCACAACAAGTAATGAGCAGCTGCTATTCCGTGTGTGCCTTAGTACTATCGGCCTTCTTGGTACTATCATCCGCTTTTGGTGTGTACTTTGGTGGTGGTCTGGGTCCAGGATACATATTGGGCATATCGGGCATAACGAGCACATCCGCCTCCAGTGACCCAATGACACGTGACACAATTGCCTGGAGTTTCCGCTGGTGACGCTGCTCGCGACAGCGTCCAATGGCACAGAAGACAAGTGCAATAATTGCCGCCATCAGCAGAGCAGAAAGTGCACCCAAAATTGCTGAATTTACTTCAAGGTATATGTCCATATTATTATTATTCTTGGCATTGCAGCCAACTGCCAAGATTTCATCACAACACAGCAACAATAAAAGCATCGCGATTTTGGAAATCGCTACAAAACACATTTCAGAGTATTGAAATTATTTTAGTATGAAATGTACAACTCGACGTTATTTCTTCTACTGAATTGGTGCTCAGCTTTGACTTTAATTTTTATAGGCATAATCGTTTAAAGTTTTTAGAATTCCAAGGGTTTTTCCAAATGTGATAAGCACTATGCTATAAAAAAAACATTTCTCTAGGGAATCTGTTTGGTATCGCAGTAACAAATTACACTTTAAATCGAAAACAAAATCAAAATTATTCCATTAAGAGAGAGAGAGAGAGAGAGAGAAAGAGAGAGCGAGAGAGGAGAGAGAGAGGGAAACAGGGAGTGTAGAACATGAAACTCAAATCAACATTACAAAGTGATTTTAATGCAATTCGTGATTTCGCATAATTATTAAGTAAATAATTAAAATTTGTGTGAGCACAAAACCGAAATGAAAACATTAAAATTTAATGTTGCCCCCCAAATGTGTGTGCCACAATTGTTGGCAGGTGCATAGGGCATTTACAGCTGGACTTAGGTATGCTTATGCATATATATCAAACCCCTTGTCTACCTTTACCTCTTCCCATCATCTCTATCTCCTACGCATATAGCTAATGCGTAAATATTAGCAATTGCTCGCAATCCGGCTCTCCCTCTCTCCCCTCTCCCATCACCCATGAGCCTAGTAGCTAAAACATATAAATTTGAGTCACATATGCAATATGTCCGACTCTTGTTGTTGCTTAAACCAGTACCAAAGAAATGAAAAGGTATTTTAGGCAGGGACCGTAAATAATGATTATTTTTTTATTTGTTAATAAAAAAATCATTCACTTGCAACGGACCTAGAAATATATCTAGTATACCAAAATTATTATTATTGCATAATCTATGCATTTCTGAAATGATTTTTAAATTTTTGATTTTTATCGAATTGTTCAAAAATAATCATTATTTTTGAGTAATTCATGAAAAACTTACCCTTAATGATTATATTTGATAAAAAAAAAAGGCTTAAAAGGCTTAATTTTTAGTTAATTAATTATTTTTTTTAATTAATTACAAAAATTAATACTCGTATGAGGGGTTTGCGGGGTGCTAGATAGAAAACGAATATGCAATCACATTGGTGAGAAGTATTTTACAGAAGCCATATGAAACTGTTGAGTTTTATTTTGAGCGAAAAAAATAAAAATCATTTTTAATCATTATTTTTGATATTTATTTTTTTTTATCAAACAAAAACATTATAGTTAAGTTTTTCATTAATTACTCAAAAATAATGATTATTTTTTAAGAAAATCGGTCAAAAATTAAATTTAATCATTATTTTATGATTTTTAAAATATAACTCATAATGATTACGGTCCCTGATTTTAGGTATATGGGAAAAATTTAAGACAAAAGTTTATCAGCTTAGGAACTGAGGCCAAAAACATTACTATTGACTGTACAATCCGTTGATATATTCTAACTCACTTCTCTATATTGAATTATTAGCTCAAAAGTTATTTCCAATATAATTTGTTCTCCTATAAAAGTACAGGGTTCTATACAGTCAGTTTGTCTTAACCTAAACGTTTGCTACCATCGTTTGTTGTTTTATTTGTAATAAGCAATCAATTATCATTATTGAATTTAGGCGCGGTTTGTACAGGCACAAAATCGTGGGGGCGGGGGGCGTGGTCAGGTGCCTGAGTTACGCCTGGTCAGTTCGACTAATGCGCCTAATGAGAATTTAAGCATTTGCACCACCATTTGCCCCCCTTTTGCCAATGCGAACGGATTTGTAAAACAAACACAAATACAATCAGACGTATGTACACATAACCTCACATGTGTAAATGTGCACATAACCTCACTTACACACAAAAGTACAGTTGCGTAAAATACCATTACATTTGGAGCTCATTTAGATGGTTTTTGGTTTCAAATTAGTTCAAAGTATATAAATCTATATTGCATTACACTAAAGTGGATATTAAATAAGTACGAGTTAGCATTTTGTATTAGTAAGTGCGTTATTTTAACTCACTGTTTTTGTGGATTTTTGAAATTGTAGTTTCAAAATAAATATTAGGCATAAGCTAGTTAGAGCTGCATTTATGGGAGAATAATATTATAGTACTATAAGCACTAAAAAAAAGATAGTCATTTCAGCTGTTTTTCCCGCCGGAGTACCTCTGAGCTGGTTTCGAATTAATGCGATTGCGGGAAAAATTTGAAGAACAGCGTGCAGCGGGAATTCTATGCTTTTTTAGAAAATGAAAAAAAAATTTCGTACATTACTTTTTCCTAAAATTGTGATTTGTTTCTTTTGTGTTTGACGATTAAAAATATATTTCTAGTGGTAAACTATCGATATTTACTTCTATCGAATAATTTTTACTAATAATTCATATCTTTGTATATTAATGCGTCTTCTATGTAATAATAAAACATTGTGAAATTCGTTTGACAAATTACTAAAAATTGACGATGCCGAAGGAAGTATAGAAACATAAAGTGCAAGATGTGTGGCTGCAAAACAAGTAGTTTAGGTAGTGACTGAGGAAGAATCTCACAGATTTACCTCAGGTGTACAAAAATTTTATTTTTAAGTGCACCATTACTGCAAAATTATGCGATTTGCGAGCACTCGGATGCTGTCAGCTTTTCCATCTCGAGTCTGTTTTTCAACGGGGGATTCAGCGGACATGGTTTTATCGACTCGTTTGTTGATTTTCGTCAAAATAGCTGTTTTTGCCTTTACATAAAAATATGACATCACTGAATATAAGTACTAAATACAAATGTTCTGTTAGTAAGTCAGATTTCATTAATTGTATTTTGAGATATGCTTAATATACTTCTCTTTGTTATCCTACTTTTCTCTGTAAGTTAAATCATAAAGATCTTCCTAAGTTTCTTAGTCAAAAATTCTGCTTTAAGAAATATAGTTGCTGCCATTTATAGTTACACTTACCACTAACTAAGGTCACGCCCCTTGTGAGACTTGGTAGTTACCAGCTGGGCCAGTTGGCCCGATCTCGCAATTTGGAAATGCGTTAATGATAATTTAATTATAGTCCCGTTTGGGGGCGTGGCATTGGAGGCGGTAAGCGGTAGGCGATAGGCTTAGTTGTTGCTTCACGGGTTGTGGCAAAGCCAAACATAATTGCAGCAAATCTGCTTTGGGGTCAGTTAGCCACTTCTGTGGACAGTTATGAGGCCAATTGGACGTGGTCCAAACAGTGTGCGTTATTAACTGTTAATTGGGCAAATGTGCGCGCGGCTTTTGCATTGCCAACGGCCAGAAGGGTAAAAGGGAATTTGTACGGGTGGCAGCTGTTTGGATGGAAGAGAAAGAGAAACTCTTATCAAAGCATTAATAATGAGCACAGTTTTTTTTCTATAAATGTACTGTAATTTAAGGGCACTTGTGAAGCTTGAATTGTTGATGATTTGCGTACACAGCACTACAAACACTACGAAGCCGATTTTCCAATACATTTTGCAATACATTTTCAAGATAACACTAAAAACCAGCGCTGACAGCTCTACCGATATGAGCAATAAATAAAATATATTTCACAAAATGCAAAAACAACAAATGAGAAATGAGAAATGTTGTACTTGGCGTTGCGTGACTATAAGATACTCAGTATATTAGATTTTTATACATTTTTAAGTACTTTTTGTTATGTTTTTTTAAATAATTCAAGATAACGAATAGTCGAAAAATTTTAAGTAAACCAAATCAAGTCACAAGATAATACCTAAAAATCAAGTAAATTATTTATATTGCCAACTAAGTTACCCAACTATTTAATCATTTATGAGTACTATTATGATTAATATTTATACATTTATTAAATCAACGATTATGATTAAAAATGTTTTTTTAAATAGTTCAAGCTCAACGAATAATTTCTCACAATGTGATTACATAATCTTTTTAACTAGTAACCCCCAAATCAAGTCACGAGGATTAATACCTGTAATTAATCAAGTAAATTATTTAGAGAAATGTTTGAATGTGTATATTTCCAACTAAGTTACCCATTTATTTAATCATTTTTATTATTATTATTATTTTAACAGAATATAATATTAAAGTTAAGTTATTCAAATCAGATTACTCAAAAATAATGAATCTTTTTAAGAATCAAGTAAAAATCTGAAATTTAGAGAAATGTTTGCATGTGTATATTTCCAATTTAATTTATTTAATCATTTGCAGTATATTAGATTTTTATACATTCTTAAATACATTTTGTTATAATTTCTAAATAATTCAAGCTAACGTTTTTTCTATAGAAATATTTTAAAGTAAACCAAATCAGGTTACAAGATAATACTTTAAAATAAATAAATTATTTAGAGAAATTTTTGCATGTGAATATTGCCAACTAAGTTACCCATTGACTTAATCATTTACAGGGTATTGCAACTGTCAGGCAATGTCACTTTGCAATTCGACAGATGCCGATGCCGGCGATGTGAATACAGATACGGATACAGTTATATGAAATCCATATTGAAAATTGATTTAAATTTTTAATAGGCATCTCTTTCGCTCTCTCTCTCTCTCTCTCTTGCTGTCTACTCTCGCTCTCTCTCTATCTCTCTCTCTTGATCTGCGCCCAATCAACTTGCCACTATCTCTCTGGGACTGTGCGAGGCGCTTTGATAAAAATGCAATGCACGCAACAATTGAAGGCTTATGAAAGCAAAAGATACGATACATGAAGCGATTGGGGCTATAGTTAAATATGGAAACAATAACGAAATGCCAAAATAAAATCGGGAGATGCAGAGAAAAGGAAGGAAATATATGAATATAGTACGACGTACATGCATACAGAAATATATATATGTATATATATATATATATAGTACATGCTGTCAAATCATATTTTAATCTGTTTTGATTGCTGACTTTTGTGCAAGGGATTTGTGCAACTGCAACTACAACAGCATCAGCAGTTGCAACACCAACTGAATATGCAACATACAATATCATGAAAAAACTGCATTTTTATTTTATTTAGCTTGAGTGTGTGGGTGTGAGGGGGTGTGTATTTTTGCTTCATTTGATGCTGCCAAAGTTAAGCAACGAAATCCTCTTTTTACGACCATACGAGTTGCTTGATGTAACTCATATGTGCAGATATGTACCATACATACCTATTTATAGCTACTATATTCATATATTGTAAATGAAAAAACACAAAACTCTAGCGGAATTTGTTATTAAAAGATTGCACAGTTAACGGAGCCGTGCAAAACAATAATTTCAGTAAGAAATCTCAGTTGTATGGGAATAACCAAAGTGAGTTAGTTTCTAATTTAAAAATTATATTTTTTTAATTTAATAATTATTACACAGTAGATTGTTCAATATTATAGATAGATATGTTTATTATATAGTTTCAGTAGTAGAATAGGCGAAAACATATTTTAGGAGCTAAGAGAGAGATATAGGGAAAAAGAAAAGGTTTGAGTATAAGATTTCATTATTTGTATTTTAAGATTTGCTATATACTTCTTTTCAGTTATTCTACATTACTCTGAAATAAGTTTTGTATCAATAGGAAGATCATTTCAATTCCGTTTTAATTAATTCATTTTAGGAACACGAGAGATTATACTCAATTCTTGCAAAGGTCTAATTTTTAAACTTTTTCCCCCGGGCTAAAACAAAAAACGTTTGAATGCAAAAAGATTCTCCAAAAAAATCTATTAGTGATGGAAAAAAAATTTTTTTCAAAAATCTCTTCGCATGTATTTTTTATGATTTTTTGAAAATTGATATTTAACCCATTTTTACCTACTTTTCATCAAAATAGTCACTTTTGGCACATTTCAAAAAATTTGTTAAGAAAAATTTGGAAAAAACTTTTAGATATTAAAACAAAACTATGAACTTTTAAACTTTCCCCTATAGACTAGAAGAGAAATCAGATTTAGATTTAACAAGACACGCAACTCAATATTGTAAGAAATTATATATCTACATGTTAGCATTGATTTTGCACATTGATTTTGTGCTAGAAGCACTAACTGATACCCTAGAATTTGTGATTTAGCTACTTGCGTGGAATTGTTAAGTTTTCTTAGCACACTAGCACTAGCCCCTTCCATTTCCCTTAGTCAGGGGCTTTGGGCAGTGACTTAAATACGCATAACCATAGATGGCGACACTGTGCAGGCGATGTGGCAGTGGCGATGGTGTCAGCAGCGACGACGTCGTAGACAGAGGCGAGAGGCAGTGTTAGAGAGATTGTCAACATATTAGCTTCAAATTGCTAAAGTTCTGCGACTTTTGCTGTTGCCTCATTTTCTCTCAGCAGCACACACGCAGCACTGTGTGTGTGTGTGGGACGCTGTTTAATGTGCTGTTGCCAACTATTTTAGCCAAAGCTCACACGGGTTGGCAGCCAATGTTTGCCATGGGAGCGAAGAGGCGAAAGAGCGGCAAGAGCGAAAGATTTGCTTGCTTAGCTTAACATAGGAGCAGCACTGGGACTGTCCATCTCTCTCTCACTAGCTCTGTCTCTGTCCGACTGTCCAACAGACCGACCCGCTTTTGCAAACGGCCAAAATGTTGAGCTACTTTGCTTGCGTTCGGTTGACATTCGTAAAATCTCAAAATCCCGAAGGTCGTTGCCAGGGATTTTCTCAGATTTTGTTAGATTTAAATGAATTAGTTGCGTGGCCGATTGATTTTTTGACCTTTTTTTTTGTTTTTTTTTTTGCTGTTGCTCGTTTTTCATTGGCTTAAATTTGAGTGTGTGTAGTAGTAGGCAAAAATGCAGTCTGTGCTACGCTGCAATCAAAACCGAAAATGAGTACAAATGTGACTCAAAATAAATGACAACAAATTTGTTTGCGTGCGAATTTTATTTTTCATAATTTTCTCGACATCTAAATCCAACAAAAACAAGAAAGAAACTGTCAGTCAGGCATGCCGACCGTGTAATACCCTCTGAGCTTAGTTTCTTATTATATGAGCTCAAATTGAAGTAGCTGCTGCAAGAACTTAACATGCACACATATTTGTATGTCTATCTCGCTCACACGTTTTTCGTTTTCGTTGCTTGTGTGCACAGCTCAGTGCAATGCACGTGGTTATGCCTTGCTTGAAAGTAACGATTTTCGTTGTTTGAGAAACTTTTTTAATTATTGTCCGATTTTAATGAAATTTTCACAATCGTTTGATATTATTTGTCTGCAAGTAAATGATAAGTTACAAAACTATACGTTAAGAAATAAGTGAGCCAGAGGTATGCAAAGTTAATATGTAATTGTGCTTTTGGTGGTCGAAGGGGGCGTAGCATTCAAAAAATTTTGATGGCATGGTCTTTATATTATAAATAGCATACTGCATGCCAAAATTGGTGACCCTAGGTATTATAGTTACCGAGATTTTCGCCAAAAACATGTATTTTTTCCGAGGTATGTCTGGGTTTTCGCTTCTTGTGGGCGAATGCGGTGTGGCATCAAAAAAAGGAAACATTCTTGTATTGACTGACTAAATATGTGGTCGATACTGACCAAATTTGATACTTGTAGCTCTTACCATCTCTGAGATCTGTTTCGTTCATACGGACAGACAGACAGACGGACGGACGGACAGACAGGCATGACTATATCGACTCGGCTGTTGATGCTGATCAAGAATATATATACTTTATGGGGTCTGCCACGCCTCCTTCTGTCTGTAACATACTTCTGACAAACCCATTATACCCCTCAGAGGGTATAAAAAATTGTGCAATGTGCGTTTAGCAAGTAATTAAAATATGAACCCAACCCAGATGAGCATGAAATATGTCCAAAAGAGTCAACAATAAATGTTGATCAGCACAAGAGGGGAAGGAAAGTGGATCATGGGCAGAAGCAGAGTGGGGGGAAAGGCAAAGGACAGCAAAAAGGATGGCTAACGTGCTGGGGCTTAAAAATGCATCAAATTTCATATTCAAAATGGCATTTTACATGTTGAGCATAATTTATAAATGCACGCAGTCCGGCAACGTTTACTGCCAACAACAACACAACAACAACAACCACAACAACAACGACAACAACAAGGACAACAAACAAACAAGCGAGCAAGGACATGAAATGTACTGCGGCTGCAATATTTTTGAAGCGACATTGTCGACACTCTCTCTTTGTGTGTGTGTGCCCCATCGATGGGGCATGCCACATTGCCACGTTGTCCTTGTCGTTGTTGCCATTGTCCATGTCCATGTCCATGTCGTCGCTGCGGACTCGCAAACAGCAAACAAGCCACAGTCCCAGGGATGCCAGACCCCCACTCCACCATCCATACCTGTGCCTCTTTCTGTGCCCTTTTCGGTACCTCTCACCTACCTCGTTTATACGCAACTATTTCAAGTATTCGAAAATACGCAAATAATCGAACTGGCATCCCGTTGAAACAGCATTCTTCCCTCAGATCTCCCTGTTTTGAATATGCGATTTCTGGAAAATATTAGTAAACTGTAGTTTGGCTAATTTATAGCTAGATTTCCATGTTTTAAATTACACAAGCTATCAAAAATAGAAAATATATATACTATTTACTAATAGTTGTTAGTTAGTTTCAAATTTGTGTTTGTATGATCTAACAAACATTATTTGTATTTGTGAACTATCTATATTTACTGCATTGAATAATTTATTACTAATCGTCTACAACTTTGTATATCAATGCGTACTTCTACGACTAGCATTTGGGAGATTCATTTTGACAAATAACTAGAATTTGACGATGTCGAAGTAAATATTCAAACATCAAGTGGAAGATGTGTGGCTAAAAAATAAGTAATCTTAGGATGAGCGATTCAAAGAAGCGTCCAACATGAGTCGCCTTTAGGTGATCAAAATGCGTTAATTTTAAATGCACTAACAACAAAATGCACAACAATCGCCAATTGATGCGAGTACTCGGGGATTGACAAGCGTTCGTTTTCAGCTGTTTTTCCCCAGAGGACTTACAAACGAGTCGTGTAGCTGTTTTTTAAATCATCAGACTCGAGAGTTGAGCTCGAAAACTAATTACATCACTGCAGGTCATAGGCTACTCACTGCAAGAAGAGTCGCGGGTAAGATATTTTTTTCTCCCAACGAAAAGTTGAGTCATTTATGATGCAGAAATTGTTGTTCATTTAACAAACTATTTTATATCTGCAAGGGGACTCTAATAGCGACTGCGAGTTTGATCACTAATCGTTTACAGTGGATATTCAAGCCTATTCAAAATGTGTCGACTTTATAAACATAACGTAAAATGTTCATCGTATCAACAATAAAAACCGAATTCTCCATTTTTCCCTTGCTCACTAAATACCTATGACTGTTCCTGTGCCTCTTTCTGTTTCCTGTTTCCTGGTGCTTCTCCATGGCGCGTTTCCTGTGTCTTTTAATGGCCTCTGTTGGACATGGCCAACATGTTGAAAGGATTGCGTCGAGTTATGTATGCCTGTGTGTGTGTGTGTGTGTGTGTGGGGCTGCCACAGTTGATTGGCTGTTATTTTTGGTACGCGAACTGAAATTTGCATATCAAAAACGTCGAGAGAGAGACAGAGAAAGGAACGTCGAGAGACAGAGAGAGAGAGTGAGAAGTAGGCAAAGGACATGCCTGACCATTGTGTGTGCAGATTGCTGTAATAGCCACCCAAAAAGTCCAAGTTCCACATCCCAGTTACCAGTTACCAGTTCCCACCGCCTGCTGCTCTATGAATTTATGAACATAATATAAATTTATTTTTGTGCAACTTCTCATGTTTTTGTTTGGGGGCCGAAAAATCTGCATGTGCACTGCCAGCATGCAAAGCCTTTTTTCGACCAGGCCCAAACGAATGCAACCGGAGTCATCCAGGCCAGGATGAGGCGGAGCGGAGCGGAGCAGCACAACAAAGGGATTGTTATGTCATGTTTCAATGTGTGTGTGTAAGATAGTGTACTATATACATATATATAGATATGTACATACATATATACAATGTCTGCTTTCGAGCACGTTCAAGTTTATTTATGCGTATGCAGAATACTTAATGAAAATTTAAATGTAAAAGTTACTCGTAGCATTGCAGCCTGCTTCAGATAATGTTCTTTACCCATTCCCCATCCTGAGCAGACCCTTTCCCCATAGAGAAACCTCCTCCACTTACAGAGAAAAATGCAAAGCTTCTGCACTGACCGAGCAATCAGTAAAGGATAGCACAAAAAAAAGAGTATTCATAGTTGTTCTTCAACTTTGCAAACACTTAAATAAATGAAAATTATGCTTGCATGAAAAGCTCTAAACTTTATACAAGTACTTAATAATACCTGTGATCCAAAAAGGGAATCTTTTCACAGAGCATTACAAAAATCAATCAATGTTATTGTTAATATACGAACAAATAGAAAACCCAAAATAAATTTAATATAAACTATAATTTTTGTTAACATTTGTATTCACATAAGTTTTTTAATTTTAATTTATTTAATTACAGCATTAACTGGATACTCTTAATCAGATCTGAATACTCTTAGACAATACATTGATGTTCTCGTAGGTACCCACCAAACATTTGTGATCATACTCGAGTCGCTTTAGCGTCTCCTTGCTGATTAAAATAGTCTTAAATGAGCTCATTTTCTGATCATAAATGACTCCTTCGTCGGGAGAAAAAATAAACCCTACCCGCTGCTCTTCTTGAGGAGTCGCCTTTGACCCCCTTTTCTAATCAGTTTCGAATCACTTTCGAGTCATATTTTTACTTGACATACGCGACTCGTTTTTAAGTCTTCTAAATGAAAACAATCGCGTTTCAATCCACAGTACGATCAATTAACGATTGCTGTGCATTTTGTTGTTATGCTTTGAACTAATCGCATTTTGATCATAAAGGCGACTCATTTTGGACTCTTTCTTGAATCGCTCATAAGATTAATAATTTTTTAATCTTCCCGGGAAGTTAAAAACGACTCGCCAAATTCAATTCCTACAAAATGATCTCCCAAATGCTAGGTGGGTTATAGCAAAAACTATAATTTTTGTTAACATTCGTATTCTTAATAAAAATAAGATTTGTAGTTTTTGCAATTTAAATGTATTTAATTACAGCTTTAACTGAATACTCTTAATCAAATCTGAATACTTTTAGACAATGCATTGATGTTCCCGTAGGTACATATAGCTCACATAAAATGGAAACTAATAAAATGGTAAAATCTTGCATCTAAGCTGGGGATTGAGCTGCTGCTGTGTCCAGTTGTAGCTTATTATGCAAATTCAAATGCCTTCGGACATTTTCTTACTCCTTTTAATATGATTCTTTCTCTATGTATCCTTCCCCGCAATTTCTACCCGTTTCTACTTCCGTTCTGTAGCATTCGATTTAGATGCAAATTCATCATATAGCCAGACATAATGCGCTGACCAAAAGGAAACAATAAAATAAGTTACAAGTTAAGCAACAGCGAAAAGAGACTTGAAGTTATCCTATAAATACAAAAAGCGATATACTTAAAAGTAAATTATTAAACATAACTGTATTGTCTGACTAAATATGGACTTTAAACACACTAATTCAGCTTTTTACCTTTTACCATATCTAAGATCCTTTCGTCTTATGCCTATCAAATACTTTTAACAAAACCAATATACCCTTTAGAGGGTATAAAAACAATCCCTAAAATAGCCCGTTTAATGTATTGCCAACTCAAACTACTTGTGTAGTTTATACTTACAATCGAAACAGCAACAGAATTTTCATTCCTTTGGATTTTACATGCAAAAAATAGCGAATAAATTAGAACCTATTAAAGAAAGTTGTTTAAAAGACAACTAAAAACTGTTTTCTAATTTATAATATGTAAATACATAACTCAAAAATCCAATTGCCATAAATAATAAGTAGCTTGTCCCCCAAAAAAAAAAAAAGAAAAACTTTTGCCTACTGGGAAAAACTCGATGCTGACTCAGCAAAAGTTTTGGATAGGCAAACCGACGCCTAACTCGTAACTCATAACTCGTAACTCCATCAAATGATGTACAACTTAACACATTTGCTGTATAAATCTTGTTCTCACAAGTCGAGTTATTCAAAAATCGCTTCTAAATTGGCAACAATATACAGTTGTTGTTTTTTATTGTTGTTGTTGTTGTTGTTTTGTGGCATGTTTTTTGTTTTGCAGTTTTTTGTGCAGCTTTCGATTTGTGTGTGTAGATTTCGTACACATTTATCTTGAGGGCAGCTTATGGAAAAAGTTATGAAATATGCGCACGAGCATCGCACAAATTGTCTATGAGCCAAAAACGTGGTGGAAATGGGAAATGGGTAAAAAAGCCGAGCAGTTACAAAGTAGAACTGCAAAGTTATATCTATTGCTCTATGTAGCTATGCCACTGGACTCTGGTTTCTGCCCCAAAATGCTCCATGCTCCGCTTGTCATGGCCACAAAGCAAATTGTCGAAAAGCTGTTTTTTATGACTGCCCAGAGTCATTCACATAACCATTCACATTCCTATTCACACTCATTCACATACGCCAACTCATGCTCATTCTCAATCGCATTCACATTCACATTCTTGTAGTGACGTGCAAATGTTTCTGACAACACTTTTCCAATCCCTTATTTTCTAATTTTTTGGGTTTTTTTTTGGTTTTTGATCTTAGAATTTTCAAACACTTTTAATGATGAGCTTTAAGCAACTTTGCTTGTGCCATAAATCACCAACTTTGACTAGATTATTCACAGATTTTCGTTAGCAGCTCAAAATTTTATTGTAATAATTTCCTTATTTTAGCTTACTGTTGCCCTAAGCAACTTATGCCAAAGAGAAGAAGAAACATATTAAGCAAAAAAAAACAAATAGCCAGGACATCAGTTCAAAAATAGTATGGTTTCATAATTATAAAGTTCTTTTTTTTTAGGTCTATTGGATCAATTCTTTTTAAGCGTTTTCTTCATTTATTTTTTGTGGAGATTTTTTGACAAAACATTAGGATGATTTTTTTAGTTTAGAGGAATATCTCCTGGCTTGCTTGTGGCGAATCGCTTAAATAACTTCAGCTTGTGCCAAATAATATCTTTTGAAAAAGAGAAACTTTAAATGTTTACAAATTATTTATTATTTACTTTTAGTTAACTAACTCTCAAGACATATCCATGATCATACAGGGTGTCGTTGAATACTAGTTTAATTTTATTTAACATTTTTTATGGAGCTTTCCCTTTAACTTTGGACTGTATCAGCATAAATAAATAAATATAAATCTAAATTACATTTGAATATCTACAGGCAATTATAGTTATTATGTTAAGTATAGCGAAAGTTTTAATAATTTTACAAAATTTAATAAAAAGTTTTTTTTTTTTTTTTAATAACGAGTGATTCATTAATTTAACCTTATATATACATATATTATAAATCCCATCTTTATATTATTTAGTTTTCTTCAGCTGCTTAGCAGGCTTCGTGAGTTTTTCCGGACTTTTCCACGTTCCATGCACTGAAGCGTAGTTCCAGCTTAGCACACAAAATCTCATCTTTTATCTATTTGGATATTCTAATATTTGTTGTTCGATTTGAAGGCGTGTGCAATGACAACAAACATGAACTACCCCCAAAAAAGAAGAAAAAAAAAACTAAAATATCTATAAAGTAAAATTTGAATACGATTGCAGTTTCAGCTGCCTGACTTGGCAGCTCGTAATCCCCAGCTTAAGCAGAAGATTCGAACATGTTGGGGGAAGGAGTTCTTTACGTTTTCCACTTTTCCCACTTTTCCCACTTTCACTTCTAATTACGTGGCATGCAACGCAGCCACAACTCAGTGACGTAATGAGGCAACTCACGAGGCAATTTGCTTGTCGTCATGCCTCAATTGTATTCTAAAATTGAAAAGATTTTCTCGCGGAAAATGTTGTTGTTGTTGTTGTTGTTGTAGGGAAAATCAATGCTCATATTTTGTAGAGACACGCGTTTTGTGGCAGTGCGTGAAATTGTCGATTAACTGGCGGCGGGTGCTTTGATCAGTGCTGCCATTTTAGCTAGAACCTACACTGAAAGGCCAAGAAAATCCCATTTTAAAATCACAAACGCGACATATTAATTCAATAATTTTCCAACATGCTTAGAATCGGAAAATTAATAATATTGAAATACATTGAAATAACAATTTCCAATTTTGATTTAATGATTTTTCATATTAACTTTGTAAAATATGTTTAAATAACTTTAATATTAATAATTTTTATTTAGAATTCTATATTGTTTCTCTTTTAAATCAGCTTAAGCTACACCTACTTTTAAGTCAATAATGCGTTACATATTGATTGGGGTAATTTGGAAACATCTTAAATCGATAAGAATTCAATATTGTTTTTAAAATGTTTCCATATAAATATGGTGAATATTGTGCAACATTAAATTAAGGTTGATTTTTCTCTGGGTGTACTTATGGAATGCTAGCTACATTCAGATCAAGTACAAGGCAAAAGGCAGATGAAGCCATCTCCGATACCATATAGTATTTATATTCCTGATCACCAATGTTTGCCAACATGCGATTAGAATCGGACAAATTTTTCATATAGCTACCATAGTAATGACATGTTAAAACTCTGTGATATATGCGAAAATGATTTTAGTTTTGAAAACGTCGCTTAAAATTAATACCAGAATAAATTATGGTCTTTGAAAGTCTGCTAGTTTTACTGTCTTTTTTTAAAGCTAGCTACTTTTGCTCATTAAATTGTGGCAACACTGAAGTCACTTGATAGTGAGAGTATAACCTGCCACCGCGTCCACTTGATCAACTGAAAGAACTGATCAAACTGCTGCTGACTGCTGACTGCAGTTGATGATGATGTGCAACAGATTACAATCTGAAACAGATTCTTAGCTATATCTTGCGTATGCTATATATAGCATACTTATACTGGCAATTGGACTCTTTGTCTGACAGTCAGGCAGCAAATGAACCCATAAGTCAAATCGAACAGCCGCTCGACTGTGGCAGCAACATCTCCTCGTCTGTTGCAACTTCCACCGTTTTTGTTGCAGCTTCCCCTCCGGTTTCTGCTGCTGCTGTTTTTTAGGGCTTAAGTGGGCTTAGCTCAAACGACAAATGGCGCGACGTTGCAGCGTTCTCAATGCTGGAAATGAAGAGAGAGAGAAAGAGAGAGAGACAGAGAGCAGTTTTTAGTTTGCTATGTTGCATGCCACATGCAGCATGTAGCATGTTGCATGGATGTAGGCTTAACTAGGCTTAACTTGCGCCTGCATTTTATTTTGGGAAAAATACTCGTCGCATCATTTTCTTTCGTTTCGGTTGTTGTTGTTGTTGTTGTATCTCTGCATCATTTTCACTTACAGTTCATAATTTGTGCTGCAGTTTTATTTGGTTTTAATTGGGAAAGCGGAAAATGCCAGAAAAAAACTGTGAAAATGTGAAGAAAATGCCAAGTTCAGAGACTTAAAATTCAAATTTCACTCTCAATCGGTTGTCTACACTGCGAATAAGTGATGTTATGATAGGAATGACCTTGATTTAAGCATTTCTGATTCTTAAATCTGGTTCATTGTTGAATTTTTCATATACCTATATTTTGTTGTATATTATTTTTATATATATTATATATTTTGTTGTTCGAATCAGCAATTCTATTATTTCGAAAAGCAAAAGTAGAGTTAAAACTATCTGAAATGATTTAATTTACAGGTATGTTTACCTATATTTCGAATAAAGTTAGTAAGATATAAATATGAATTTTTCATTTACCTTAATTTTATTCTATAGAATCAGCAATTCTATTATTTCGAAAAGCATTACCAAAAGTAAAATAAAGGTAAAACTATCTGAAATTTCTTAACGTGATCTAAATTAAATGATGCAAGTTACAGGTATGTATACCTATATTTCGAATAAAGTTATGTACTTAAGTAATTTCAATCTTAGTAAGATACCAAGTTGGAAAATTGTTATTTTGAGTACAAAAGTACTTAATTTGTTTTTCTCTGCATAACATTAAATTAATGTCCTTTCATTTGGGCTTTGAGTGAAATTAAAGTGCTTTCTTAACATTTACATAGAACATTTAACAAACATATGGCTGCCAAGTAACTTCATTTATTTAGCGAGGCATTGATAGCGGAGGGGTTGAACAGGGGAGAGGGGGGGTGTGTGATGGGGAACTTGCCACATTGAAAAGCAGGCCAAATGCTTGCCAGTTGTGAGCGCAATATCCATAAAATGCGCAGATAACCATAAGTCCTGTTTAAGTCCCAATGTTTTTGGCATACAAGGGGTGTGTGCCTAGAGACAGGGCAGAGGGGAGGGGAAGGGATAGAGTGGGGGTAGCTAGAGTTACGTATGTGGCAAGAACATTGCTGTTGCTTCCACGCTTCCACGCTTCATCTACATAACAATAAAATAAAAGGAGACTTTGCCTTTTTCGTTTTTTCGTTTTTTTTTGCCTTCGTTTTCTGCCAAGCATTAACCTAATTTTATATACATTTAATTTTATTTAATTTTAACATACACATACACACACACACACACTCACACTCACTCACATACATAAACGGTACAACAATTTTGTGCTATCAACGCTTTTCTTATCGAATTCCCCTTGGACTAAAACGTAAATTCCCAGAAAACAATTGGCATTTGTTTATGCAAATGCCTAATAACAATAGCTATAACTTTGCTGTTTGCTACAAATTATGACTAATAGTCTGCACAAATTTTGTATATTATATATGCTGTTTTTATTACATTAAAAAATTAAATATTTATAGTATAAATCAATGCTCGATTTTATTGATTAATCGAGTGAGTGTATTTTGAGTTGCTAACGAAAATCTGTGTATATATGAAGCTACTGATAATTTGCAGGAGTACTCGTATTTGGCTTTGTATGAAAAATGGACAATGGACTGGAAATTTGCTGTTAATGTGGCAAAATGTTCCATGGAGGGATTCATCACCTGGAGTTTTTTTGGAAACGAACTTATTCCCCAAGAAATCTCGCAAAAATATCTGGAAATATTCTTGGATAGAAGACTGACTTTTGCTCGTCATGTTAATTATATGTATGTAGCTAGGTCTATGACGCATAAAGCAAGGAAGATGAGTTGATTGCTTAATGCATGCAACAAACTTTCATTAAAAAAAACAAAAGCAACAGCAACATTTATAAAAGCATCATTGCCCCGATTTGGAGATATGCCATTCAAAATGTCATCTCAATAAATTAAGAATTGCGCAAGCAAAAATCTTAAGACGGTTTAGTGGAGCCGAGTGGTTCTTACGTACACACGAGATTTGTAAGTATTTTGAACATTCCATTAATTAGTGATACTATAAACAAGCAAGCCATTAAATATTCCTCTAAACTAAAAAAACCATCCTAATGTTTTGGCGAAAAATCTCCACGAAAAAAAGACGAAGAAAACGCCTTAAAAGAATTGATCCAATAGACCTCAAAAAAAAAGAACTTTATAATTATGAAACCATACCATTTTTTGAACTGATGTCCTGGCTATTTGTTTTTTGCTTAATATATGTTTCTCCTTATCACTTTGGCATAAGTTGCTTAGGGCAACAGCAAGCTAAAATAAGGAAATTATTGTTTAATAAAATTAATTAATTATAAAAAAAAAAAAGCGATTCGCCGTGGAATGTCTCTAAGCCTGTAGCAGAAATCTCAAGTGCCTCCATTAAAACATCATTCGTATCGCCATTATATATTTATATTAATTTACTTATGATAATACAGTCCAAAGTTTGTTGCAAAAATTGGGGAAAACTCCAGCATAAATGTTAAATAAAATTAAACTAGTATTAAACGACACCCTGTATGATCATAGATATGTCTTGAGAATAACTAAACTATAAGTAAATAAAAATTAATTTGTAAATATTTAAAGTTTCTTTTTTTTTACAGATATTATTTGGCACAAGCTAAAGTTATTTAAGCGATTCGCCGTGGAATGTCTAAGCCAGTAGCAGAAATCTCAAGTGCCTCCATTAAAACATCATTCGTATTCGCCATTTTGTTGTTGGTGGTGCTTTCAATTGTTGAGTTTGCTGGTTGCCGGTTGCTGGTTGCTGGTTGCTGCTACTACGAACAACAATAGCAAAACTCTTGCTTGTACAACCCCTAAAAAAAAGAACAAACTAAACTCCAAATTCCCCGCCCATCGCACTATGTTATATATATATTTATATAGATTTTCCACCCACCCACACACCCCTTTAATTATGATTCAGTGCACACAAACTTTTGTTGTTGTGTGCCTTACGCTTTGTTGTTGTTTTTATACTTTCTTTGCTCTTGTTGTTGTTGTTGTTGTCCTTTTGTGCTAACTTTTCAATTCCTAATTATAATTAGAGAATCGGTTGTGTTCATAAATATTAAAAAGGGTCCGTACTACGTAACTCCCACAGTGCTTCACTTGTTTGTCGTTGTTGTTGTTGTTTGTTTGTGTTGCTGTTGTTTTTGTTGTTGTTGTTGTTGTTGTGCTGGCAACGACATTGCATGAATAATTAACTCAAGTCTTTATGGGAGTAACTCCCCACCCCCACCCCCACCCCCACATTCTCCATTCTGCCCCTCACCCAACCCCTTTTGACTGCTGCGCAACCATTTGCCATGCGCCATCTTGTTTGGCAACAAAGGCGCAACAACAACAATGAACAGTGCCCCAACAAGACGTGCGGCGGCGACATGTCATGAATTTACTTATGAATATTTGCATTTTTAATGTAATTTGTGCGATGCGCTTGTTGTGTGTGTGTGTATAACGTTCGATAAGTCCAAAAGTGCTGGACATTATAAATAGCTGCTAAACATAAACTTACATAAGTTAAAGTGCTCATTAATAAATGAAAATTACTTTGCTGAATTTTAAATAAATTCTTAATATTTAAATGCATTTATACACAAAACCGTTGAGACAGCCAATACACACTCCATTTCCACTTTAATCACAAGCGTTATATTAACGAAGATAGTACAGCGAATACAAAACCCCACTAAACTTTCGTTAAAATTCCTTAGCAAGTATAAAAACCATTTTGAAACGTATAACAGTTCAAAGTGCGTAACACGAGGTGCGTGACTTTGCTAATAAATTTCTGGCGCAAAATATGCAGCACATTTTTAAACTTCTTGAAACAATATCTAAAACTGTAAACTTCGCATTTATATAATTTTGTTTGAATTTTTATACATTTTAGCAATATAGTTTAGAAACTTAAAATGCGTAAACTTTATCACAAACACATTTATTACTGCTTTACTTAGGCAACCTACCATTTCCACTTTAATCGCAAGCGTTATATTAACGAAGATAGTACAGCGAATACACAGCCCAACTCAACTTTCGTTAAAATTTCTTAGCAAGTATAAAAACCATTTTGAAATGTATAACAGTTCAAAGTGCGCAACACTTCTTCGAGGTGCGTGACTTTGCTAGTAAAATTCTGCCGCAAAGTATGCAGCACATTTTTCAACTTTTCGAACTGTCGTCGAAATTTACAAAATCTGAAACTAAAAACTTTGCATTTATAAAATTTTGTTAAAATACGTATATATATTAGAAAATAGTTTAGGAACTTCAAATGCGTAAAATTGACAACAGACATATTTGTTAATGCTTCATATATCGCTGGAATAATGCTACACTCGCCTGTGTGGCTATCATACATAAAAGTGTACGCCTCAAGGTAGGCAACACTTTTCAAAACTCCAATAAATAATGCAGTTGCAAATTGTAAAATTTTTGTTTAATATATTTTGCATTAATATATAGTATGTATATATAAGTGAATTAAAAATTGCTGTTTTAACCAGATTCAAAAAAATTTCTTCATGGCCATAATAGAAAAATATAACCTTTTTTTGTATAAATCGATCGATTATCGTGTAATAATTAAACTAACAAGAAAACCCTAACTACATAATAGCATGTCTGTCTGTTTGAATGTGTTGTGTGTGTGTGTGGGTGTATGTTTGTGTGTGTGTGTGACTGTTTATACATAAATTAACAATAAATCGCTCAACAGCTACAACTAAATATTAGTTAAAGTTCTTAAAGCTTCTAAACTATATACATATATTTTGGGGACACGAAAAATTCCCTCGCCTCGGAAATTTGGGGTAGGAAAAGTCCGTGTCCTTTTTTAAGAGAGCATTGGTGCACTGCAACCGTTATTTAGACGATACTCGGCATACACAATGCCCGTGTTGTGCCAGTGATAAAAGGCGGCAACAATAATCAGATGCCACCAATTATGGGAATGACCAACAAAATCCACTTTGCCATTAAGCCAACGCTCTGGTATCTTTGCGGCATAAAAGACAAATGCCACCAAACAAAGTCCATACATGACAACAATGCGTGGCACCATCAAACCAACCAGTTCGTGTTCCAATCCACCCATTGCCACAGCCCAATGGCCCAGTGGCAGTATGCCATATGCCGACCACAGCAGCAACACAGCAACTTTGCCATTCATTGAGACATTCAGTTTTGGTATCTGCACCGCAATGGCCAAACCAAACATACCCAGCGCAATTGTCGAGTACAGGGTCTGCAGGAACTGTAAAAACACAAAGCAGAAATTTAATCAACAATTAATCAAAGTGTATTTCATTCCTACCGTATGACACCAAAAGGCATAGTACATGCCACTTATATAGATGGCCACCAATGATAGGGATATGCCCAGAAAGTCCACCGATAGAAAGAGTTCATAATGCTCCTCGGATTTACAGGAGAATATATGATATATGGCCGACAGCAGCATGCACAGACAGAAGCAGACAAGCAGACACACGACCAACACTTGATCACTAAACTCTGCATGTTCGCGCAGAAATTGAAAGTCAAAGATCGTCAGTCCAATGAAGAGTATACAGCCAGCCAAATGACTCCAGATGTTGATCTATTTTAAAACCAAAAAAAAATCAATTCGATTAATCGCGATTTGATATCAATGTATTAATTACCCCTTTTTTTTTTATTTAAATCAATGAAATCTTAAGAATTACCTCGATAAGGCATTAATATTCTTAACCTACACTAAATTTCTAATTGATTAGAATAGTTTTTAGAAAAAAAAATATTTTTGGGATATTTTTTAAAAATTTTTAAATGGTATGTATAGAAAAAATTTGAAATAAATATAATTTTCAAAAAAAATTTATAAGTACACTGAGCCAAAAATCCCATTTTAAAATCACAAACGCGACATATAAATTCAATAATTTGCAACTTGGGGAAATTGGTAAGGAAAGGGGTGGTAAAGGAGGGGGAGGAGGTCTAGCCTTGCGCGTTCTAAAATTAATAACGTGGGTTTTTAATTTAATATTGCGCGTTCTTAATCCAATAACGTTTTCATTTAATATTAATAATTTTTATTTTGAATTCTATATTGTTTCTCTTTTAAATCAGCTACACCTACATTTAAGTCAATAATGCGTTCATATTGATTCAATTTGGAAACATCTTAAATCGATAAGAATTCAATATTATATTTAAAATGTTTCCATATAAATATGGTAAATATTGTGCAACATTAAATTAAGGTTCTTCTATATTGAAACAAAAATTTTCAACATTACTAGACTATCGTTAATGTTTCTTATTGAATCAATGTGGTTTTTATTGTTTTTAGGTTGATTTTTCTCTGGGTGTAAATGTAGAATTCTTAGTGGGGTCAAATGCAGTTCAAAACGCTATTCCGCTTAAAAATCGCTGCAGATTTGATAAAGTTATCAAAGTTCTAAGTTTTAAAGGAGGTAAAACGGTACTTAAACTGAACATAACAAGCTAAAAACTCTTATTCGACCCCATAAAGTATATATATTCTAAATCGATTTAAGTTATGAATTGCATTCATTAAGGATAGTTAGCTTCAAACTATATATCGTTAGATAAAACTTACCGTCTCATTGGTCCACCAAAATATGCTCTGCAGACACAGCTTATTGGACAGGAATGTACGATATCCACGACGTATATAGGGATTAAACTTTAGATGGGTTGGCGCCTGCATAAAAGAAAAAAATGGGAATATGTCAAAGACCTGTTAGTTTCATTTGGCATTTCATGGTCAATTGAGACATTCAATGAATTTCAAATGAGAAGCAATGAAAACTGTGAAACACACAATAGTAATAGCACACTGGCCAAAGAGCGAAGAGTGTTTAGGTCACACTGGCCACACGCCAAATTCAAATACTCAAAGACTCAATTGCACAATTAAACAAATTAATTAAACGTTCAGCAAAAAAATCCAATAACAAATAGCGTACAATTGTATGCGAAAAGTTTCTAAAAAGTTGCAACGAAGTGTGTATGCTCTGCAGGTAATTGAAATGAATTAACGAAACTTTCTAAACTAACTTAACGAAACACGCGTAGCCTCATCACTGATGTCATTTCAGCTTTTTTCCCGTCAGATCTGGCTGTTTTGAAAATGCGATTGCGGGAAAAATTTGAAAACAGCGGGCAGCGGAAATTCTAGTTTTTTTTTGAAAATGAAAAAAACAATTTTTTTACATTACTTTTTCCTAATTGTGTGAGTTGTTTCTTTCGTGTTTGACGATTAAAAATATATTTCTATTGGTAAAGTATCGATATTTACTTTTATCAAATAATTTTTACTAATAATTTATAACTTTGTATATTGATGCGTCTTCTATGACTAACATTGTGAAATTCGATTGACAAATAATTAAAAATTAACGATGCCAAAGGAAGTATAGAAACATAAAGTGCAAGATGTTTAGATAGTTTAGGTATTGACTGAGGAAGAATTCCACAGATTTACCTCAGGTGTATTCAAATTTTATTTTTAAGTGCACTATTACTGCAAAATTTGCGATTTGCGAGCACTTGGTGCTTCAGCTTTTTTTTCAGCTGTTTTTCCCGAGGATTCAGCGGTTTTTAGCCGTTTTTTTCGTCAAACTAGCTGTTTTTGCTCAAGAAAAGAAATTACATCACTGGCACTGTCTCAGGTCAAATAATTGTGCTCTCACTTGCTCTGCTGCTTGTTTCAAAAATATATTCAAATGTAATACTATTATAAATATTTCATTGTTAAAATTGGTTTACTTTAAATCAAACTAGCTATTAAGCGGCTACAATTCTGGCAGCACTATTTGTAACTTAACGAAGCGCGTGGCTGACGTGGGAAAGCTTTTACTGTAACCGGTTTGAACGATTTAACCTCAGTACATTATTCAGCGTTGCCACTCTTTTGACATATGTCTTCTTCAGCCAGCGTTTCTTTGCGGGTTTTTCTCGCTACGTCTTTCTTTATTATTTTGGTTTTTTTTTTGGCTTTTGCTTAATAACAAAATCGACCTTGATTTAGTTCGCTTTTGGTTTCTGTGGTTGTCGCTGTCGCAGCGGTTGTTATAATATTTATTATAGTTGTTGTTGTTGTTTTTCGTGCCTATTTGTATTATTTGGCAATTGTTGCCACGTTTTGCATTTTTTGGCGTCTTTTGGCTTTTACAACACGCACTCGCAAATAGTTTGGGCACACATAAAAGTTATATCAGATTCACAAAAATAGTTATGGGGGATCTTGAATTGAATAGTTGTAAATTGAATGCCAAAAGCGATTTCTGCGTCAACTTTTTGGCCTTTTCAACTTGTCCCTTGCCAATTGAAATGAATTGACTTTGAATTGAACTACTTACTATATACTATATACTAATATATAAAATTTGTGTACTTACATCATCAAAGTTGCACAGCCATTTGAATTTGGATAATTTGTCATCAAAGTCTGGGCCATGGCCCAAAATATTGGGCTCCTCGTTGGCCGGAAATTGATGTGATATATCCGTGGTCAATTCACCGCTCAGTTGACCATCGACGAGCTGCAAGAAAAGGAAGACGAAGAAGAAGAAGTTATTGAAGAAACACCGTGATAAGCAATTAGTCAAAACGTAATTTGCATTTGGCCAAAAAAAAAACTTCCGTCTACAAATTCTACAAATCAAAATCTTTCTCTCTATTTTTTTTTGTTGTTTTTGCTATTTTTAATGCACTTGTTGTTGTCAATAACTATTTGAATACAAATTATATAAATACAAAAGCGTTTGGGGGCTTGACTTTAATTTGTTTATCCGAATTTCTAATGCAAAACAAAAGAGCAACAAAAACAAAAGCGCAATTTTATCTACACGTGTCGCCAGCTGAGTATAAATGTGTGTGTGTGTTTATCTGGCTGTTTATCTGTTTGTGCTTTAACAGGTTGATGACGTTTTGTTTACATTTACAAGATGCACTTTTTCATTGTTGTTGTTCCTGCATTCTTAGCATGTTTCGTTAAAAGCTCTCTAAGCACAAGCGGATTGAGAGAGAGAGAGCTTACAGCCAGAGCAAAAAGTTAGTATAGCACTCAGCTGTTAAATCCTTTACGTAAACAAATATGAATATATTAATGAGAACTACTAAATATTTCTTACGCTTTACTTCAAGTACTTAAAATAAATAATCAAATATTATAATTTATATCTATATATATTCAAATAAGCAACAATCAGTGCTTCAGACCAAAACAAAATAAAGCTTACTAATAATAATTATTCATAGAGTTTTTCAGGTTTATAATTGCAAATTTGCTTAAAGTTTTTGTTTAAAAACAAATGCATTGTTTACGGTGCCTGCCATTTTAAATGTAATACTATAAATTTCCACTTTTCAAGTTACTCAAAATTTTACCAGACTAAACTTAAACTACTAAACTAAAATTTCAACATTAAAACGGAAATTTGTAGCTACTTATAGCTAAATTTAGCTACTTTCTAATGTCAAATGCCACAAGATGTCGTATCATGCAGAATTAAAATAAAAAAGATTCTTAAGAGAAGATACTTAAAATAATTTTAAAAAAAACACTCTTTGTTCAATAAACCTATTGCTAAACTAAATTAAATTTAAAATTAAGTTAAGCTTTAAGAAAAGTTGACAAAAATAAAAATATCTGTTTAGCTATTATCAATTTTAGCACTTTCCAGCTATTTAAACCCATTAATTCGGTTTCATTATTAATTTCATAAAGGGGACGATTTAAATACCAGAATGTTCTTAATATAAATATAATAATAAAAGTCATAATAGTCAAAAAATCTGCTGCTCGTCTAAAAGTGCAGACTTAACTTTTTTCCAAGTAATACGTCTGTGCATAAACAAATATAAATTGTTTTTGTTGTTGTTTAAAAAGCTGCTCAAGTTTCAATCTGTGGAATCAAGATGCAATTCCAGCTAATTTGTTGTATTAACATTTCATATCGAGTCTATAGCAGTCATCACTGTTGTTGTTGTTGTTGTTTTGCGATCAGGTAAATGTAAACAAAAGCCGATCAGCTGCTGATCGAGTAGCATTACGAAGTGCATTGTCCAATATTATCACAAAAACTCAGTACTTATGTTTTTTTTTTTTTTTTTTTTTTGTTTGCCTCGCCTTATTGACAGACTAAATAGATTTAAAGTCATTGTCAATTTTAGTCAAGTCATTGAATAACAGGATGTGCAATTAAAATTTAGTCACTCGATATTTCGTAATGTTTTAGCTAAAAGCTTAATTTGTATATTATGTGTGGGGATAGGGGAATATTTCAGTTCGAAAACGTATGTATTTTATTTTTTAAATTTAATCTTACATTTTTCTTTTTGTTGCGCTTCAATTCTGCTGCTGTTGTGGTTGTTGTTGTTGTAGTGGTTATAACTTGACTTTCCATTTTTCAAAATAACGTATTTTTTTTTTAATTATTGACTATTTCAAAATTGACAGTTTAACTAGTTTTTTTTTTATCAAAATATGTGTCGCCACTATATGTATTCAAATATATATTTTGTATAATTGTGCAACTTGTTTACAGTTTCATTTTTTTCAAGTTTGAAAAAAAAGATTTCAAAACTGTTTACTATTTTATTTTTCTTGGTTAACACCGTAGTAGATCGATCGGTTATCACAACCGTTTCGTTGAATAACTTGAACGAAACTAAAATCTACGCTAGCCAAATGCTCACACAAAATGAACCCCAAAAAGCTGTCAGCAAAAGCTCGCGCCGCAGCAGCCTTCATGCTGCAAAGAGAGAGAGAGAGAGAGAGCGCGCGTGCCAAACTATTGCAAAACAGCAACATACAAAAAAAAGCTCAATCAAGCTTGAGCAACTTTGAGAGTTATGCGAAAATTTCGTTTCGTTGAGCCGGCGGCAGCTTTGCTTTGGCTTTCGTTTTGTAGTTGTTGTAGTTGTGCAAGCCTCTTATTTTTTGTTGTTGTATTGATCAGTCCCCACCCACATTATATAACTGTAAAAAACAACAAGTGTGTGAGAACTGCATACGAACATTTTTTTACGAATGGCAGACCGAACAATTTTTGGACAACCGAAAACCAGTTTTCAATATCAACTCACAGCTTTCGATGAACTTCAGCAGCAAATTCCGCTATTTAATGCCCTCGAGAGTTGCATACATACACTTGCTTTGTAATTGCTACCCAAGCTCTGACCTTGACTTCATTTGCAAGCTCAGCTCGCGCGCTCTCTCTTAAGCACGCACGCCGCAGCAGTCTTTTCCCTTTGCTGCTCTTGCTCTCTTTGTGCTTGCCATGCACACGTGTATGTTGCTGCTCAAGCTCAACTCTTATCAATTTTAGGTAATTTGTTGTTGTTGTTGTCAACTCACCCAGTTGTCAGCATCCTTTGCAGCGCCTTTGCGATTGTAGACGCAGCTTATCTCACAATCTTCCAGAAGACTTTCGCGTGGTCGTGGACTCATCTAATTTTGGTACAGAATCGAAATAGTAATTTAACAATCTATTTAAATAAAAATCGTGTTGCTAATTGCAATAAAGTGTGAAAAAATATGAAAACTAAACTTTGACTTTCGAGCTGCCGTTAAGTTGTAAGCGACAAAATTTAAATATTTTAAACGGTTTTTTTATTGTTCTATTTCTGTCTCGCTTGCGCAGTGGTGCAGAGGGCCTGGCAGGGGCCAAGAGTGGACCAAAAAGAACGCGTAAGAGACATTAAAAATAAATTTCTTTGCTCTTTTGCTGCTGCTGCTGCTGCTGTTTGTTTACATAACCAAAGATTTTTGTGCTCTTTGACTTTTTTTTTCATCTTGGCAGTTCAGTTGTACCGCGGGCCAAAGTTTATAACAAAAAACTAAACGATTTCAATTTCTTTTTTCAATCACTTGACGAAACTCAAATTGATTTTGATTTTGATTTGTATCTACATATATATATATATATATATATATATATATATTCACATACTTTGTGATCTGTACTTCGGCGCACACACAAATTTCTCACTTTGCGCAAAGAAAATTTCTCACGAACCACTCGCGTGGCAGCCAAAACGCAACTGAAGACGGCAGCGGCAACTGGGGCAACAGAGCAGCAGGCCACCCGAAGCAGTTTGCTAGGGAGCCAAAAAAAAAAGAGAGACAAACACAACTACAACTGCCGGTGAAATGCGACAAAGAGCAGCAACAAGGAGCGAGTTAAAGCGTGCTCACACGCATACACACACACACACGCAGAGAAAGAGTGAGAGAGCGTGAGAGAGCGCCCCCAAAAGAGCAGCACATGCGATCGATCAATGCTGTCAAATGGTCTAACGCATGCACATTGCTCATGCGTTTCATACACGACATTGTGACGTCACAAGCTCTCTCACACTCGTCACTTTAACTTTAAGCGCGTGACGTTTGGCAGCAAGAGACTTGTGCTATTTTACTTACCTTCTCGTCTCGCCACGATTGCTAATTGTTACCGCACGAGGAAGATGGCAAACACACAAAAATGAAAAAAAAAAATGAGCATCGCACAGTTCGACAGCGCTGTCGCAGTTTGGCTTCGACGACGACGACGACTTCAGCGTTTGCCGCTGCTTATTAATTGAGTCGCTGAATTGATTAAATGTTTATTTAGCATGCTGCGGCTGTTGTTACCAGCTACTGCCAATACACGCGTCGTAGTCGTTAAAGCTGAGTATGCTTTTTTTGGTTTGTGCCACTTTCATCAGCGAAAAAAAAGCTTTCGTTTCGCTCTGAATTTTGAATGCCCTTTCCATTTAGCCCTCTAGCAGCAACGGGTGTTATAGTTTCGTTACGCAATTTGTAACACATTAACGGCATAAATAATATAGAATTTTGTTTCTTTGTAAGCTTATTCCACAGTTCTACATAGAACTTGATATGGAAAGTATCGCTGATATATGTATTATACAATATATTAATTCTTTGCTTAGAATCGGTGGACTATATCATAGAGCTGTCATAGCAAAAAACTATTAAAAATCAAAAATATATTCCCAATTACTTTCTTGAACATAGGAAAATACATTCTTGACAAAATATTAATAAAAATCTTTGACATCATATAGCTTCCGTGGGAACAGTAGGTCTAAATCAGTTTTGCACTTATAGAAAAACATTTTCTATAAGAGATCTTAACCAAAATAATAGTATATTTTATAGAAGGTGGTATCCAGAGCTGTTACAAAAAGCATTCGAATATAAAATGGATATGGTTTTAATGGTTTTTTTTTTAACAGCTCTGGTGGTATCATATCCCATATCATAGCCACTCTCATTAGAATCGCCTGAAAATCAATATTCAGTATGAAATATTTTTTTAGTTTTTCTAGTTTCTTAACAAAATGTAAGATTGGTATATACACTAGTCGGCATATTTATTTTGACAACACTTAAAGTGAAATCTACTTAAAATCATAAAAAATACATGAGAAGAGATTTTTGAAATTTTTCCACATCACTAATAGATTCTTTTGGAGAATCTTTTTGCATTCAAACACATTTTTTGTTTTAGCCCGGGGAAAAAGTTTAAAAATTAGACCTTTGCAAGAATTGAAAATATTCCACGAGTACTCAATGGGTTAAGAAGCATTATGTATTATTAAAACGGAATTGAAGTGACCTATCTATATTAATACCCAACTTCTTTCGAAGTAAGTTTAAATTTTATGTAGATTTCACTGTAAGTGTTGTCAAAATAAATATGCCGACTAGTGTATATATTACAGTACCTAAATTTGCAAATTAGTAAAGTTATTTAATATAATAAAAAAATGTCCTGCTTTTTGAAATATGCCAATTTCTATAATAGTACTTATAGATTATGAAGTTTGCTATTGTTTCTGATACCCATTCTCTATTTTAATATATCTTTTAACTAGTAACTACAACCAAAAAGGCCTTTTTGGTTTCCGTGTTATCCCAACTTTTGTAAACTTTATAAATCAGCTAAGTTCCACTTATAATACTTGATTCATGCTACTTAGTAAGCAATTTTAACTATATACTTACCGCATACTTATACATAAAGTTACAAAATATTAATCTAACAATCGATAACTATAGCTTTTAAAACAAAAAATCGTAAAGTATAATTTGTAGTTTTTGTAGCAAGAGCACTTAAAATAAGTAGATTTGTAGCTTAAACTTAAACTCAAACGTAAAGCAACTTTTATAAATCGGTTTTATTAACTCTTGATACGTTTTTCAGATTTTTTTAAATTTTTATTATATTTTTGTTTTGTAGTAGAAATCATATATAGCCTATACATACACACACAATAGATTGGAGTCCATTAAGCCCTATAAATATATATTCTCATATTAACCATCAAACTACTACTTGTTGTTTGCCCCACTGTGCACATCAACTGAAACTGAAACTATACGCGCGTTTGTCGCTTAAATCTTTTGCTTCAATTTTGCTTTTTCCAAGCCACAAATTTTTAAGAAATAAATGTAATAAAGAAAAAGAGTACGTGTGTTTTTTCTGTCAGTGTAGGCGTTTCGCTAGCAAGACTTTAAAGCGCACGAGGGTTGCTAGGCATGTTTCTCAGAAGTTATTGAATTTTTCGTAATTTTTATTTTTCCGGTTCTTTTTTTTGTGTTTGTTTGTTTTGTTTTTGTTTTGTTTTTTAAATATAATATAATAATAATAATTTTCCAGCTGATCTTTTATTATTGTAGTTATTGTTGTTGTTTAAACTTATTATGTGTTCTTCTTGTTGTTGTTTTGTGGGGATGCTGCTGCTGTGTTGTTGTTGTGGCTCACGCTTTTTGAAATGTTTTTATGCTTACATAATTGTAATTTCTTTTTTTTTTCTTTTTGTTTTTTATTTTTATATATATTTTTTATTTTGTGTTTTTCTTTTCAGTAATTATTATTAAATTATTATTTTTTGTTTTCTCTTTATGCTGCTGCTGCTGTTGTTGTTGCTGTTGCTGCTGTTGCTGTTGCAGTTGTTCCGTTCCACTCGTGTTGCTGTTGCTGTTGTTGTTGGTAGCGGCAGTAGCAGCAGCAGTTGCTGTTGTTGCTGCTGCTGCTGTCCTTCTTGCTGCTCCTCTTGATATTGTTGTTGCCACCTGCTGCTGCTGCTGTTGCCGCCGTGGACAACAACATAGGAGTTGTTGTTGCTGTTGTTGCTGTTGTGGAGAATGCAGCTGTTGCAGCTGTAACTATTGTTGTTGTTGCTCTTGCTGTTGTTGTTGTTGTATTATTATTATTGTTGTTGTTTGCTGTTGTTGCTGCTTTACTTGCTGTTGCTGTTGTTGTTGCTGTTGTTGTTATTATTGGACTGTTGTTGTTGTTGTTGCTGCAATCTGGAACGCATCACATAGCATACTTCCTAGTCCATTCCCTAGCCAGCTCATTATATTTTTCCCGATCGGTTTTATATATTCTGGCAATCTCTGGTACAAGCGGATCATCTGGATTGGGATCACAGAGTAGAGAGCAAATTGATAATAAGACTGAAAAAAAGAAGAAACATAAAATTAGTACAGTTTTTGGATAGTTTTCTTAAGGGGGGAGGGAGCCTGCTTTAGGAGGCTCAAAAAATCGATTTTTTTTTTGTATTGCTTAAATCTGTTTCTAATATATCTAAGCATATGTCTGTCAATTTTGGGAAAGACAATTCGGATTATTTTCGAATTTTAAAGCGCGTTCTCTCGAGTTTTCATTTTTGGCAATTTCCAAAACTGGCGGGCAAAATTACAAAAAAAAAAGTATTCAACCAATCGTAAAAAACCAAAGCTTATTAGATTCAGTTTTTTATTACCTCCTTTGTGAACCTAAAAAGTTCTTAAAAAAAAATCCTAAACTATTTTTTTTTGGTAAATTGAAGTTAGGTTTTTTTGGTGAAAAATGCAACTTTTTTTCAAATCTAAAAAAAACTTTGATTTTCGCGTTTTTTTTGGGTTTTTTTTTTGAGGTTCACATAGAAGAAGGACTAATGAAAATATATTATTCATTTGATTTTTTTGTTTCAGACAAAAATTGCGACCTACATTTTGCCCGCCAATTGGACACTTCAATTGCGTGGTGGTGCATAAAAGTAGATGAAATTGGGCTGTATTTCGATATTTTAAATTTTAAAAAATGTTTTTTTTTGTAAGTTTAAATATGTAATAAAATGATGTACAAAATTCATTAAATTTGCTTGTTTTTTTCTATCCTAAAAAAAATCACGAAAAACTGCCTTTTTTATAGGCCTCCTAAAAAGCAGGCTCCCCCTTTAAAGCCAGAGCCATTGTTTTTTACCTTTTGAAATAGTTAATGCTGGCGACCACTGAGATCTTAATATATCGAGGCAAATCGATCCATTGCTGTTAATGTTTGGATGGTATATGCGTGTTGTAAATGCCACTTTTGGTGGCTTAAATGGATAGTCTGTTGGAAAATGTATAGTTAAGAAAAATACACCTCCTTGATAAGGGCTGTCCGGCTGTAAAAAATAAAATAAAAAACAAAATTAATTTCAAGTTAATAATAGTAAAAAAAACCATATAAAAATTTAGTTGAGAGTCCCTTGTACTACCTATTAAAGTTCTAGTAATTAAAGTCTGAACCTTTTCGGGCTACGAAAATATATATGAAGGCTACAAAAGGCTTCATTTTTAGTTAACTAATTATTTTTTATTAATAAATTAAAAAAATTAATACTCGTGTGAGGGGTTTGTTACTGTTGAGTTTTATTTTGAGCGAAAAAAATAAAAATCATTTTCAATCATTATTTTTGATTTTTAGTTTTTTTGATCAAATATAATCTTTATGGGTAAGTTTTTCATAAATTACTCAAAAATAATGATTATTTTTCAAGAAAATCGTCAAAAAATTAAATTTAATCATTATTTTATGATATTTAAAATATAACTCATAATGATTACGGTCCCTGATATAAACATTTAAGCAACAGATAACAAATACAGATTTGTACGCTACATAATCTATATGCAAATCTATTAACTGACAATTTTTAATTTGTTTTTAGCTTATTGAACTATAAAAACATTAACTTGATTAATTTAAACAGTTCAAAGTAAGCAGAAACATTTATCTTTAGTTAATCACAACATTATTATACATATTAAAAGATTCAGTTTCAGTTTAAGTTATCTTGAATTCATCCCACCTAGCATTTGGGAGATCATTTTGTAAGAACTGAATTTGGCGAGTCGTTTTTAACTCCCCGGAAAGATTAAAAAATGAAAAGAAAGGTTCTAAAATGAGTCGCCTTTATGATCAAAATGCGATTAGTTCAAAGCATAACAACAAAATGCACAGCAATCGCCAATTGATCGTATTGAACGGGGATTGAAAAGCGATTGTTTCTATTAGAAGACTTAGAAACGAGTCGCGTATGTTTAAAACAATGACTCGAAAGTGATTCGAAACCGATTAGAAAAGGGGATCATAGGCGATTCCTCAAGAAGAGTCGGGGGTGGGGTATTTTTTTACTCCCGACGAAGGAGTCATTTATAATCAGAAAATGAGCTCATTTAACTACTCATAAATGAGCTCATTTTCTGATCATAAATCAGCAAGGGGACTCTAAAGCGACTCGAGTATGATCACAAGTGTTTGGTGGGTATATACTAATCTAATATCTGACAATTTCAACTAGTTTTTATCTTATTGAATTATAAAAAAATCAACCTAATTAATTTAAACAGTTGAAAGTAAGTAGAAACATCTATTATATCATTATTATATGTACAATAATGATAAATTAGATGTTTCTGCTTACTTTTAAAAGATTGAGATTCAGTTTAAGTTTAAGTTATCTTGAAATCTTTATACATATTTTCATATTCTTTATCGCTTCTATATAGTTTAGTTAGATATACAAAATCTCTGAAAGCTCTCTTTAACATTCATTATAGAGATACAAAAATTTTAATTCTAAACTGTTTTTATCTCTATGCATTAAAACTGAACAAAAAATCTCAAAGTGGCAATTTCTCAACTAAATGCTAGATATGGTGTAGTATTATTTGTAGAATTCCTGCAGCTGTCTGTCAGTCTTCTTCTTCTTTTGCTGCTGCTTCTGATTCTTACCGGGCCCATTATTGTAGCTTGCCAGTGAAATACTGAAAATAGAAAAGTATTAAAAACAATTTTAGTGAGTTTATTAATTAATTCATTTTTTAATTTTGTGTTTTAAAGAGTTTAATTAAGCTTTCCAATACTGAATTAAACTGCATTCTCTCTCTCTCTCACTCCCCTTCTGTGTCTATCGTTAAAGAGCTGCCTTGAGTGCGCTCCTTTACGCCTCCACAACCTCGTCGTCGTCGCTCTCTGCTCTTTAGCTCGCTCACTCCTCAAGAACAAAAACAAACAATTGCTCAAAGAGCCTTGGCACCGACTACAGGCAGCGACGCAGCGCAATAACAATAACAACAACAACAACAAGAGCTTACTCTTGCGCTTAGCTTGCCGTCTCGTTTTGACACATGTATTAAGTGTGCCTCTGCTGCTTGCTCAATGTCACACCACGACGTCAGCGCAGTCTCTCTCTTTTGGGCTGAGAATTGGGACGACGACGCTGAAAGTGAAGTAGGCAAATGAGAGAGGGAGCAGAGCAGAAGAGCAAGAGTTGGCTACACTTTACTCTCTGCGGTGGCTCTGTGTATTTGTGTGTGCATTTACAATAACTGTAATTTCATTTGCTCAGTTTCTCTGCATTAGTCAGAGTTAACCGCAAACTCGTCGCCTTCCATTTATCGATAACATATTAACACTCATTTTCTACCTCACCTTCGCTCCCCTCCCCACCCATCAAACTGGCCAGACCATTGGTGAGTCTTTGTTTTTGGTGCGAGTGAGAGGGAAACACATTCACTGCACTTGTTTATCGCCACGTAATTTCGTTTATTTACTTTTCAAAGCTGATTAAAATGCAATCGGCAATCGGCGACGGCAACGGCGACTGCGAAGCAAACAGCGGAAATGCACAGAGAAGATAATGTAAAGTTATCTTTGTTAGCTGCACAAAAGTATCTTTTTAGACACAATTCGATTTGCAGTATTTAGATTTACTTCCTTTGCGGTTGACTAAACTTAAATTTTTTTAATACCTTTATAAATTTAAATAGTATATTAAAAAATATTATATGAAATCAGATATTTTAGCATATTTATTTAGATTGGAAATCATTAGCGTTTTAAAAAATACAACATACTCCATACAGCTAGTAGAATTTTTACCAAACATCTTGTTTATTATTTAATTCACAATTTGCAAATCTAGCTACAAACTAGCTAAACTGACAACACTGCTGACCAATTGGTTAATGTCATGCTGGCGTGGCAGAGCTTTAGTGTTATCTTATCTATTTCTTGCATTAGCTTTTAATCACCCAAAAAATATAGAAAAATTATATCGATTATTGATATATACAGTACACTGTCTGCATTTGTGAGAAATCCAAAGCTGATTTCTATATAATACTTAGTAATAAATATTATTAACTCATTTTCTCTCTACTTCCTTGTATATATATCACACAAAACTCTATAAAAAAATATATACACTAGTCGGCATATTTATCTGTGACAACACTTAAAGTGAAATCTACTTAAAATTTAAACTTACTTCGAAAGAAGTTTGGTATCAATGGATAGGTCACTTCAATTCCGTTTTAATAATACATAATGCTTCTTAACCCATTGAGTACACGTGGAATATTTTCAATTCTTGCAAAGGTCTAATTTTTAAACTTTTTCCCCCGGGCTAAAACAAAAAATGTGTTTGAATGCAAAAAGTTTCTCCAAAAGAATATTTTAGTGATGGAATAGAAAATGTTTTTAAAATCTCTTTGCAAGTATTTTTTATGATTTTTTGAAAATTTATATTTAACCCATTTTAAGCTACTTTTCATCAAAATAGTCACTTTTGGCACATTTCAAAAAATCATAAAAAATACTTGCAAAGAGATTTTTGAAAAATTTTCTTTTTATTTTGTTCTCGATATGATTTAATACTTTATTCAATTTGTATATGCGAACGACCTACTCAGCCAATGACTGTGACCCTAAAAAAAAAAAAACAGTAAACTTTAATTGCAAGCGATTTCACTTTTCAGTGACGTCATATACAGTTGACCACGTTAACAACTGAGTCTTGGCTTAAACGGTTAACTGAAATGTATGTGTGTGTGTGTGTGTGTGTGTGTGTGTGTGTGTGTGTTGTACAGTTAAACAGCTAAACTTAATTGCAAACTGAATAGCGTGCCCCCAAAAAAACTATATAATCCAGTCTCTGAACGATCGTGAGTAATAAAAAATTGACTCGCTATATATTCTATATGCAAATCAGTCTAAAGAAATAAAGCTGTCAAGTCATGCTCTTCTGCATCTATGACGTGACAAACAAACTTGGCTATAAATAAATCCATATAGAAGAAGCCAACTAATTATAGAACAGTTTTTTGGAGCGAGAGGGAGAGACAGAAATAGAGAGAGATCGGGAGATCGCATAGCATTAAAGCATTACATAATGCAGTTAATGTTTATTTGTTTTTTAAAATATATGTTATAAACTAAATTAAACAGGGACCGTAAATAATGATTATTTTTTTATTTTTAAATAAAAAAATCATTCACTTGCAACGGACCTAGAAATATATCTAGTATACCAAAATTATTATTATTACATAATCTATGCATTTCTGAAATGATTTTTAAATTTCTAATTTTTATCGAATTCTTTAAAAATAATCATTATTTTTGAGTAATTCATGAAAAGCTTAAACATAATGATTATATTTGATAAAAAAAATATAAATAAAATATAATGATTACAAATTATTTCTATTTTTTTTCGCTCAAAATAAAACTCAACAGTAAAATACGTCTTCGATTATTTTTTTGATTATTTTTTTTGATCAAATATAATCGTTATGGTTAAGTTCTTTATTAATTACTCAAAAATAATGATTATTTTTAAAGAAAATCGGTAAGAAATTAAATATAATCATTATTTTATGATTTTTAAAATATAACTCATAATGATTACGGTCCCTGAAATTAAATTAAATATTTTTTTGTCAATATACTCACAATCATCTCCAACTGGTCCAGCTGAACATTGTGCAGGTGGATCTCTGCCCAGATCTTGCAGTTCCTGTTAACAATAACAACAACGGGGAAATGTTAATTAGTTGCAATTTATATAAAAGAAATATATTAAAACTGTGTTTATTTATTTTATAGACTCTTTAGCAAATAATACTATTTATATATTTATTATTTATTTCATAAATATTTCCTGTCAACGGGAAATATTAATTAGTTGCAATTTATAAAAGAAATATATAAAGTATTCAATTTTGTTTATTTATTTTATAGGCTCAACAATATTATTTATATATTTATTATTTATTTCACAAATATGTATTGCTTATATTTTATTTTATTTCCTAGTTTAAAACGAAAAACGAACAATTTCTTCCGCTATTTTCTTTTTGCTCTCTTTGTTTTTTCTTTGCTCTCTTTGTTTTGTTTTGATCCGCATTTGCAATGCAAATGATGATGTTAATTTTTTAAATGCACAAATTAAACAGCATTTTTAAAAATAAGATAAATATGAAAATTTGCGAGAGAGTGAAGAAGAAGAAGAAGCAAAAAGAAAATCAAGTTCGTTGGCCCGAACGGGAATGCCACACACACACTACACACACACACTACACACAAATAAGCACCCAAAGCTCGCTTGTTCGCTCTCTCTCATTCGTTCCTTCTCTTTTTTGCGCCCTTGCGCCAAGTCTCCCCTTTAACGCCTCTCTCTCTCTCTCTCTCGCTTACACGCACACAGCTGAGCGGCGGCTGCTGCTGTCTCTGCCTCCGCGCCCTTATTAATATCACAGCTGCCAAAAGCAAACCGGCCAAAAAAGAAGAAGAAGAAGAACACGCAAAAGCAAAAAGTTGAATTTTGGGCAGGGTGAAAGAGAGGGGAAAGGGTAAAAAAGATAGAAACTTTAGTGTCAAAGTTTTTGTTTTATATATTTATCGCACTTTTTTCTCTCTTTATCAGTGATGTCATATAATTTTTAAGCAAAAACAGCTAGTTTGACGAAAAAAAAAAACGGCTAAAAACCGCTGAATCCCCGGGGAAAAACAGCTGAAGCACCGAGTACTCGCAAATCGCATAATTTTACAGTAATTGTGCACTTAAAAATAAAATTTTAATACACCTGAGTTAAATCTGTGGGATTCTTCCTATATTTGTATACTTCCTTCGGCATCGTCAATTTTTAATTATTTGTCAAACGAATTTCACAATGTTAGTGATGAAAGACGCATTAATATACAAAGATATGAATTATTAGTAAAAATTATTCGATAGAAGTAAATATCGATACTTTACCAATAGAAATATATTTTTAATCGTCAAACACGAAAGAAACAACTCACAATATTAGGAAAAAGTAATGAAAAAAAAATTTTTTTTTTCACATTTTCTAAAAAAGCTAGAATTCCCGCTGCCCGCTATTTTCAAATTTTTCCCGCAATCGCATTTTCAAAACAGTCAGATCTGGCGGGAAAAAAGCTGAAATGACATCAGTGCTCTTTATGCCGTTCTTCTCTCATTTAACTCCACCTCTCCCTCTCCCCTCCATCACCTACGCAAATTGTTCAGCTAGCGCGACAATTTATTTACCGACGGCACGAACACACATATGAAAAGTGTGTGAAGAGGAATACAAAAATATGCCGGACGCAATTCAAAAATAGCCAACAAAAAAAACGATAAAATAACAACAACAACAAAACGTCAAACGCTTTGTGTGCTCTCTCTCTCTCTTTCTTCACCATCTTTCGCACTTTCATCTTGTACCTGTTGAGCAAAAAACAATTTCAAAAAAAAAAAAAGCTAAACGAAACGCAAAGCAAAAATTGTAACACAAAAGGGAAAACGCAAAACAACACCAAAAACTCGAGGGGGACTCGAGGGGGACAGTCACTGCCCACTGCCCACTGCCCACACCCACACTCCCCCCTCTGCTGCTGACGCTGCTGACATGAGTCACAAAGAAAGGCAGCAGCAAAAACGAAATGACACATGTGATGTTGTTGTTTTTGTTGTTTTTGCATTTACTTCAGTTTTTTGCTTTTTCTGCTTTATTTCAAATAAAAACAAACTAACGGTTTGTTGGCTCGTAAACACAAATACAACATACACACACATACACTAGCACATGGCTAGATCAATGCGCCTGCAAATAGTGAATGAGTGAGCGAGAGCAAGCTAGAGCCCGGCTTAAAAAAAAGAGCGAGAGCGGCGCGTTCTCTTTGTTTCTCTTTGACAACAACAACAACACTGCGAATATTCCAATAAGAAAGCAATTGTTGTTGTTGGTGTTTTGAGAGAGTAGAATCAATCAAACCAAAACAATTTACTTTTAGCGCTAAATTGCTAATTGTTACATTAAATTAAATTGTTATTACATAAAACATAAAATGCAAGAAATTAACATTTATACATTTGATTTAATTCACTGTCTGACTTGGCATTTCCTCATTTTCATTTTCATTTTACGAATACAAATTTATAACAAACAGCGCGAAAGCAAAAAATTCAATGGCCATGACGCTGCTGCTTGTCGTGACGCTGCTGCTGCTAGCTGCTTCTGCTGCTGCGGCCGTCGCTGGCGGTGGCGACGTCAACGCTCTGCAGCTATTGTTGCTTAAGCGACGACGAGACAGAGTCAGCAGACCACAAATACTAAATATATATGTTTAATTTTGAGTTAAAAATTAACAAAAACAAAAAAGAAAAAGTTTACAAATTTAGTTAGCTATATTAGCTAAAATTTAAACTTTTTTCTGTTTTTTCTTTTTTTTTGTTTTAAACTAATTATTGGTTCGTTCTCTACATACAAAAAACGAGCGTTTTCCAACACTGCATTTTAAGTTGCCATCGCGCACACACACTAACACTCACACACCCTCCTTAGCACTGCCCCATTCGCTTTAGTTTAGCGTGCAAGAAAGAGACAAACACTGTGCTGGCAGGCAGAGGCAGCAGCTGCTGCTGCCGCTGTCTCCGCCGTCGTCGTCAGTCGACTTTTTTGCCATTGCGCTCGCTCTGCTTGGGCGTCTCAATTGGGGTGTGTGAGCGAGACGGCGCTATGTGGTGTGGTGTCTCTGTGCAAAGACAGCGCATATATATATATATATATATATATATATATTTGGGGGGCTATGACGGTTGTGAAGAACCGGCGGCAGCACTAAAAATCGAAACTTTAATTCTTAACATTTTTTTATGCAGATATTTTTGAATTTTTTTTAACTTGTTTTTAACAAATGTAAATATATAATGTAAGGAGCTTTGGAATAAAGTGCTTTAATGAGCGAGCGAGATGGCAAATAAATGCAAAAGCAGCGAATGAAGCAAACTAAGCGAAAAAAAAAACAGATATGAACGAACAGCCGATACACTGTGGCAAATGCAATTTAATTTGAGTGAATTAAATTGAGAATTGTTGAAAATTGTAGAAAGTTGGAAAAAATGCACACGCGAAACAACAAAAACACTTTAAAATGCAACAATGTGTATATAGATAAAAAAAACTCAAATGAACAGCCGATACACTGTGGCAAATGCAATTTAATTTAAATGAATTAAATTGTTGAATTGTAGAAAAATCGAAAAATGGAAAAAATGCACACGCGAAACACAGAGCTGTTAAAAAAAAGCATTCGAATATAAAATGGAAATTTAAATTTTTTAATTTTTATTTTCTTTTCCCCCATTTCCATTTTATATTCGAATGCTTTTTTTTTAACAGCTCTGGCGAAACAACAACAAAAACACACTTCAAATTGCAACAATGTATATGTATATAGATAATTATATATATAAATATATTTTATATATATATATATATATATATATTCTGGTGTGTGTATATGTAATAGACGGGCACTATTTCTGAATTATCAGCGTAGAAAAAGTAAGGTTATGTCGCTTTTTTCCCTCTGCTTTTTTTATTCGCCGCCGTGTTGTATTTTTTTTTTTTTTTTTGCTGGATCTTTCTGCGGCGCTGGCAGCGAAAAACACCAACAATGCACACACACACACACACACACACACACATGGACATGGCAGAGCCAAGAGTCAGTGGCGTGTGCGTGTGTGCTCTGCTATACACACGCATACATATATGTACAAAGCAGCGTGTATTGGGTAACACATAGCGGAGCCCCAGAGCAACTCTGAGACTTGAGACTCTGCTGGCCAAAAGCTGCTGCGGCTGCCGCTGTTGCTGGCGCTGCTGCCCAGATGACGACGACGACGACGACGTTGACCAGGTGCCCGGCTTGCACACAGACAGACAGTCACACGCACACATAGGCCACCCGCACAAATTGCACTCACACACACACACACACAGTCATGCTACATAAGTAACGGAAACGCAGACCGTACACGTTGCCTACACACACACACACACACACACACACCAAAAGGATATGTCTAATAGGAAATTCCATATATAAAAAAGCTCGTTTTTTTTCTTCCTTTTTTGCACTTAATATACAACTAAAATAAAACTAGTTTTTTTACTTAGTTTTAGTTGTTAATTAATGCACGTCGTCGTCGTCGTCATCGCCCATTTTTTTTCTATGCTGCTCTTTTGCTTTTTTTTTTTTTAATTTTTTCTCTTTAGCTTTTTTTTTTTTGCACGTTTTCTTGCGTTCGTTTCGCTTTTTCGCTCTTTCTTTGTACTTTGCCGTAGTTCGTTTCGTTTCGTTTCTACGTTTCACATTTCTTGCATAAAATTTTTTTTTTTTTTTTTTTTGTCGCACATAAAATTTTTTCGAGTAGAAAACGAACAAAAATCGTTTGCTAACTAAAATGCGCTTTAAACAATTTCATTTCGATTATTTTAGCTATTTTAGCTTTATTTTTTGCTTTAGTTTTTGCTATTTTTCTTCGTTTTTTTTCACATACCTTATTGATTCTTTTTAACGCCATTTTCTGATTGAAATTTGATTTTTCTTGTGTGTTGGTTTGTGTTGGTGTGTGTATTAGTGTTGTACACGACGTTTCTTTCGTTGAGTTTTTTTTTTTCTTTTTTTGTTCTTTGTCGATTTGCACACGAGAAACGAGTAACGAGAGAAATTGGTTAAAAATGCTATATAGAAAAACCAAACGAAACACAAAAGCTGCGATAGGCTGGCTTTCTATATATATGTATGTTTTTCTTTTTTGGCTATTTTCTGCTCAGCGTTTTTTTCTTCTCCGAATTACAGTCCCTTTTTTATTTTTTTGTCTAGAAATATTGCAGCACTGCGAGTAGAACGGCGCCCCGACGACAACTACGGCGACGACGATATATTTTGCTGCTGTACAAAGCCCGAACGGAACGGATGTGTGTGAGAGAGCGAGAGAGACCGACACGATGACGAAACGAGTGGATTTAGCTTAGAAGTGCAGCGAGTGCGATAGAGACAAGTTGAGTGTCAAAGTGTGTCTGGTGTGTGTAGTGTTGTAAAATATTTTGTTGCGTATTATTTTCAACACTAGTCAATCGGAGAGCACAGCACAGCTACAGCACAGATGTTTTGCAAATTTTATCGAGTGGCCAGATGTTTGATATATGTAGAACTGTAGAAGTAGAAAACAATTAAACAATGTGGCAACGTTGAAAGTTTTATAATTTAATAAATAATTTTACTTACTTTTAATTTTTATTGCACACTTGAACAGCAACAATTTAAGCAATGAGACGAAATTTAGCTATCGATAAATCCACAATTTATCGACTTTGGGCTACCGTACAAAAAAATTCAAACCAACAACAAAAAACTGTTTTCAAACCGGCGGCGTTGCAAATTTGTAATGTGTTTATTTTTTTTGTGTTTTAGTCCACTGCGTGTTTTTTTGGCTGCTGCTGTTAGCTATTTCTATATTAACTGATTCACACAACGTGTTGCTTGCTGCCGGAATGTTTTTACTGATGAATTTTGATGAAGTTGTGCTATGTATTTTTTATGTATGTGATTTGATAATGTTGCAAAATGCTACGCAGTTTTTTCAACTACTCTGAACAGCTGTTTACTGCGGCAGTCTGGCAACGCTCGCAAGTGCGGCAAAGTGCCCAGACGTAATGCAGTATTATTTTTAATGCGCAGCGCTGCCAGACTTGTGAGCAGCATAAAAATACCATGTGCTGTGTGCTGGTCTTTTTTTGGGCATTTTATGAGTATTAAAATTATTGTCTGCAAATCAGCAAAGCAAAACTTGTAGCGCTGCCAGACTTGTGAGCAGAAAGAATACTACTTTGTGTGCTGGTATTTTTTTTTTTTTTTTTTTTTTTGGCATTTTGTGTGTATTAAAATTCAGTCACATTTGCGCTGTCTGCAAATTTAAACAAAAAAAGCAAATTAGCAAAAAGCAAAACTTTTAAATGTTTTAAGTAAATCGGTAATGCAAATAACAAAAACGCAACGCGTCAGTTTTGCACGTAACAAAGCGACAAAACGTTTCGTATTGGCGGCGACACGGCGACACGGCGACTTGTGCAACTTTTCAGTGTTGTTGTTGCTGCTGCTGCCGATTTGCAAGGCGACAAAAAAAAAGTGAACCCCTGTGTGTGTGTGAGTGTATGTGTTGAAGATTATTTTTTTGTTAGAGGTCATTTCTATGCGTAAGCATTTGCAACATGCGGCGGCCAGTTGATGCAACCGGTACCGTTATCTTTACATACACGCGCCACAATAGCCACAACAAAGGACGCTCGCAGCAGCAGCAGCTGTACGCCGCCCACGCCCACGGTCACGCCCACATTTTATAGTACGCGGCGGCGGAGTCATGCCAACAACAAAAGCAACAACAACAACAACAGCAACCAAAACAGCAACTGAAGCCGAAGAGGAAGAAAGAGACGAAAATTGCGATACACTAATGGCGTCCATACCAACAAAAACAACAACAACAACATTAACTACAGAGGAACAATCGCTGTCGCATCCGCAGTCAGCGTCAGCAACGCCGCCGTCAACTACAGCTCCAGACGCTGCTGCTGCTGCTGCAGCACCCGAGTCGCTGTCAACGCCAACGTCGCGGCCTACGCCAACGCCCACGCTGCTGCCACTGCTGGCCTCAGCAGCCTCATGCAATAAACAGTTACTGTTCTGCCGGCGCTTTAAGGATGCCGCAGCCAATTCAATGGACAATTCCGGTGGATTTTTGCGTAATTTCAATTCATTGCCGCTGTTTGTGTACGCGACGTCGCCGTCAACGCACGCCAGTTCGGCCGATGGTGTTGGCGTTGCCAGAGAAGCGGCGGCGGCCGCTGCTACTGCTGCTGCTGCTGCTGCTGCAACGGCATTTACTCAAAAGGTAAGTTTTGAAGCGCTTACTGTGTTTGTCCTTGTCGCACGCTTTGTTCTTGCCTATGCGTAATTGAGCATTTCCGTTGCACTGTTTTAAAGAGAGGGTTGAATGGTGGGAGTGGGTGGGGAAGAGGGGGGGAGGGGGGGGGGTTCTGTGCTTGGCTTGATCGTGCTTTTAAAAATTTATTATTATCTATTTTATGCTGGCTGCTGTTGGCTGTGTTCTGCTTGGCTGCTAAAAAAAAAAAAGCTCTGCGCGACGCGACGTCGCTGCACTTGTCGGCCGAACCCCCCCTTGGCTGCCGACATGTGCGGAAATTGCTGGACAACAACAACAACAACAACAACAACTTGCTCCCATTTTTTTATTTTCATTTTTCTTTTTTTGCTTTTTGTGTTTCGATTCGTGGCTTAAGCGGCCAACAAAATATGCGTTTTTAATGTTAATAATAAAATTGTTATCGTTGTTGTTGTTGTTGTTGTTGGTTTTGGTGATCGCTCAAACGTGTCGTCATTAATGAACCCAACAGCAGTTAGTCTGAGCGTAACTGTGCTTTTGTCTCTCTTTGTGAGGGAGACGGTGCAATACTTGTGTTGTCTTTGTGTGTTTGCTGCTTACAGGTGCAGTCCACTGATGTCATTTCAGCTTTTTTCCCGCCAGATCTGGCTGTTTTGAAAATGCGATTGCGGGAAAAATTTGAAAACAGCGGGGCAGCGGGAATTCTAGCTTTTTTAGAAAATGAAAAAAACAAAAATATTTTTACATTACTTTTTCCTAATATTGTGAGTTGTTTCTTTCGTGTTTGACGATTAAAAATATATTTCTATTGGTAAAGTATCGATATTTACTTCTATCGAATAATTTTTACTAATAATTCATACCTTTGTATATTAATGCGTCTTCTATGACTAAAATTGTGAAATTCGTTTGACAAATAATTAAAAATTGACGATGCCAAAGGAAGTATAGAAACATAAAGAAGTAGTTTAGCTAATATCTGAGGAGGAATCCCACAGATTTAACTCAGGTGTATTAAAATTTTATTTTTAAGTGCACTATTACTGCAAAATTATGCGATTTGCGAGCACTCGGTGCTTCAGCTTTTTGTTCAGCTGTTTTTCCCCGGGGATTCAGCGGTTTTTAGCCGTTTTTTTTCGTCAAACTAGCGGTTTTTGCTCAAAAAAATGACATCACTGGTGCAGTCATGGTTCTGCTATTGTTATTGTTGCTGCTTATTGCGCTGCGTTCTCTCTCCCGCTCTCCCTGCGTTCTCTCTCTTGCGGTCTCTGCTGCTGCTGCAACGCTTCACTTATGCTTTGTTGCTGTTGCTGTTGCTGCTTTTGCAGCTCAGTGACTTGTGACGTGCGCGCGCTGCTGCTCATAAGCTTCATTAACACAAAGCAGCGGATCAACAACAGCAGCAGCAGCAGCGGCAGCGGCAGCCGCAAAGACTTTGACGCCAATTCGACGCCATTTTGTATGTGCGCTGGGTTCACAATTGAAGTTGCTTTGCTCTCCCCAATGCCAATGCGCTCTTTTCAGCCTCCCCCACTCTCGCTCTCACGCTCTCACACACATTTTGCATTCAATTTAGCGCAGATTTTGGAGCTTTTTTTGTGAACGCACAATGCTCACAGTTATTTTTTTTTTTGTCACTTTCTACAGACTGTTGTTGTTGTTGTTGCTGTTGTGTGGCGTGTGGGTGAGCAAGCAAATTTTCACTCATATTTTTGTGCAATTACTAGCTATCTCGCTCACACTTTAAAGTCCTCAAAGCTGCGTTGTTTACATTTCAAAATTTAAATCAATTTTGGTTTTTTTTTTCTGATTGCATTTTAAGTGGCAGTTTACAAGCCACCCCTTCATTCCTTGTCTTGTATATGCTTATATAGTGTGTGTGTATATCAGTGTTGCCAGATTGGCTTATTTTAAGCTAGATTTAGCTTAATTTAAAATCAAATCAAGCTTGGAAAATAATTCAAAATGCTTATTGCTTGAAATATAGCTTATTTTTGTTTATAAATAAATTTTAAAATAAATTTTTTTTAATAAAATAAATAATTTCCTTACTTGCATAAAATTAAAAAATAAATTATTTTTGTGTTTTTATGGTTAGTTTATTTTTCAGCTTTTTTTTTTTTTCAATTTTTAGCTTATTGTAGCTTATTTTTTTCTCAATCTAGCTTATGGTGCCTCTCAAAATCTGGCAACACTGGTGTGTATCTGTATCTCTTTGTTTTGTCTTTTATTTTCCGTCCCTCAGTTTTTCAATGCGCATATAAATCTGTATCTTTTATACATACTATAGTATATGTATCGTACGTACATATGTTTGTATCTTCTTCTTCTTCTCCATTGACAATTGTTGCAAGCACTTTCCATCTCTTCAGTTATTTATATCATTTGATATTGTGTCTTATATGTGAAATGTATTGCTTCTCCCTTGGGGGAAGCACCCTCGCGAAACCCAAAATTCAAATCCAAGCTCATTCCCACGCCTGTTGAGGCCAATTTAGTTTGTGTTTTCACAGTTTTACCATCAAATATTTGTGTGTTTTTATTGATTTATTTAATTTAAATATGAAAAATAATGTGTTGCATCTGTATTGTATTTGTTGCAGCTTTAAAAGCTTTTGTTTTTGAGTCATTAGAGCTCGTATTATGCGTCAAAAGCTGTTTAAGTGCATTAAAGCTTTCGTTCTAAATAACAGTTTGGCTTTTTAATTTGAGCTTGCTTGCTTTATGAATTTTAGGTTTAAAAAAGTACTTTTAAACACATGTTGTGCTTTTTAAGCTCTTTATTTTGCTTTAAATTCATTAAATCTGCACTTTAAGCTTCTGAAAGCTAGGAAATGTTTTACAGTTGCTTCTAACTGCAGCGCCGGCTACTTTCTTTTTAGATAGCACAGCTAAGCGAGTAGTTAACAGTCTACAAAAGCTACACTTATCAAATTTTATATAAATTTTTCCCATTTTGTTTGATATATGTATAAAACATTTTTAGCATTAGTGTGATAGTAAGCAATAAAAGTAGTTTAATGGGTTGACTCAATGCACAAAATTTGCATAAATATCCAAAGCGGCAAATGCCAGCAGTGACTTTTTTCTTCCTCCTCCACTCACAGTGCTTTATACTAACCCCCCACCACCCCTTTTGCCGTCACCGTATGCCCCGTCAATTTGCCTAGCAGCTTTCATTGATTAAACGTTGAGGAACTTTTCAAGTTGTTGTTTTTTTTTTTTTTTTTTAGCGTCATGGCAACAATTTTGTTGTTGTTTTGTTGTTGTGGCGCCCTTGTCTTGTGGTACGCATATTCTCTGTCCCTCTCTATCGCACTCTAGCTGTCTATTTTTGCTGCTTCTGCGTTTAGTTGCAATTAGGCAGAGAGATAAGCGCCAAGTGGACAGTAGGTCATTTTCCAAGTGTATCTTTGTTTTTTTTTCTTTTACCTCATTTGAAGTTGCAGCTAATTACGTACTTACTTGGTCAGCATATTCTCTCTCGCTGTCCCTTTCTCTTCGTCTTCCTCTCGCTCTCTCTTTCTCTGTTATATTCTGTGTGCAGTGCATTACCCTTTGCCACAGTTTGTGGCGTCTCGGCGTGCTTTGAAGCACGCTTATAAAGTACTTAATAATCACCTGTCAATTGATTAGCTGCTGCTTGTTTAATTTGTTTAATTGTGTGCTTTTGTTTACCTACACATTGCTTAAACAAATCACAATAAACATTAGAAGAACTTGCAATCACCCCAAAAAAAGATACATTTGTATCTTTTGCAGCTGCTCGTTGTTTTATTTTCTTCTTCTTCTTCTTTTTCGTTTCATTTCTTTTGTTGTTTTGAACTGTTCAATTTAAGAGAGCGTCGCGCTCTCTCAGTCTGCCGCTCTTTCACTCTGACTCGCTGACTCGCTCTCTCTCTGCATTCAGCGCAATGCACTCAGCTTGGCTAAGTGTTAGAGTAGACCTAAACAGCAGTGTTGCCAGATTTTGAGAGACACCATAAGCTAGATTGAGGAAAAAAATAAGCTAGAGTAAGGTAAAAATTTAAAAAAAAAAGCTGAAAAATAAGCTAACCATAAAAACACCAAAATAATTTATTTTTTAATTTTATGAAAGTAAGGAAATTATTTCATCAACCTCATTTATTGATTCCGCATATTTGGCGGATGACTTAATTTCTTCCAGGTACTTTTTTTTGGCAGATTGTAATAATGACAACACTTGCCTTGACGTCGCAGTCCATATCTATAACATTCAAACGCATATACTTATTATATATTAAACAATTTAACAATTTGACAACACTTAAAGTTAAATCTTCTTAAAATCATAAAAAATACTTGCAGAGAGATTTTTGATTTTTTTTCCATCACTAATAGATTCTTTTGGAGAATCTTTTTGCATTCAAACATTTTTTGTTTTAGCCCGGGGGAAAAAGTTTAAAAATTAGACCTTTGCAAGAATTGAAAATATTCCACGTGTACTCAATGGGTTAAGAAGCATTATGTATTATTAAAACGGAATTGAAGTGACCTATCCATTGATACCAAACTTCTTTCGAAGTAAGTTTAAATTTTAAGTAGATTTCACTTTAAGTGTTGTCTAAATAAATATGCCGACTAGTGTATATATACCATTTTTCCAACATTTTAAAGTGCTAACTAATATATAATTAAAATTAAAATTTATACTTTATGTTGATCTTGAAGAGTGCCTTAAAAAAACTAAAATTATATTTTTTCTTTTTGTATTCAAAAGTGTGTTAGCTATTTTTAGCTTTTTCAGTGCCAGCAGACTCGGCCAGCACTGACTGACGCTAGACGCTGAAGTTGCTGAATGAGAGCGAGCGCAGTCTCTCCGTCTCGCTCTGTCTAACCCTATAACGACGAGAGTCACACTCAATTGTGTGAGTCATGCTAACTGTTAGTTGCTAGCTAGTTTCACTCACTCTCTGTGATCTCTCGCGCTCTTGTGCTTGCACACTCTCTCTCTCGCGCTCTCTCTCTCACTGCCTGTAGCTTAACAGCGCTGTCCAGCAATTGTGGTACGAAAAAAATACACAACAGCTGTTGTTGTTTGTATTGTAAAATTTGCCGTTGAAGCGTGCGGTCGGCCTCAACGCAAACGCGCTTAGTTGAAGGCAAAAAAAAAAAAAAAAAAAAGTATCTGACAGATACACGCGTCCGTCTTATTGTGCTGTGGTGCTGTGTGTTTTTGAATTGTGTGTGCGTTTTTATTATTATTTTCGGGTATTTTATTATGCCAACTGAATCATCGTCAAGCTGCGATCGATCGTCTCTTCCTGAGAAATCAATTAACTGTTTTTCAAAGAGTATCGCGTGCACTCTTCCTCTTCCGACTTCCAGCAAACCAAAAATATCGAATCAAAGTTTCTAATGTGCGATATTATGAAATGATTTTCGCAAAAAAAAATATAGAAAAAACCGGTCAACACAAAAAGTCATATAATAAAAAGTTTCCAATAATAAACAAATAAAAAAGCAAAAAAAAAAGAAAAAAAAAGTGAAATTTTTGTGTGTGTATTTTTGAATGTTATGCAAATCTAATACGATACGATATATTTTTCAAATGTTATGCATATTTTTGCAAAGTGTCCAGTGTGACCATATTTGAGATTCAGAGATAAACAACGGATACTAACGTAGAATAGCATCAAACAACAACAACAAATTCATTGCTGCTTTCATTTGGATTAATTGAAATTTTGTTGTCACTTGGTTTTCAAGTCTTCAATGAGATCAACTAGTTAAATAAATGGTGCGTATCTTGTAACTAAACCAAGTCCGATTTGGATTCCGAGTATATCTCTAAAGCGATAATAAATTGAGCATTTTTTCACGTTTTGTCCAATTGCGACGGAAGTTTTACTAAAAAAACTGGAAGCGATTCACATGATAAATGTGATTGTGGAAAATCAGAATCAGAATTCATCGTGCACAATGATTAATGGAGCTCAGAAAGAGTGCGATGACTTACGATACTTTTCTTTTAGTTGGGGTTTAGGTTCCTCTGTTGTTGTTGTTGTTGTTGTGGGTGTGTAATCAATTTTAATGCAGAATTTAGTTTAGTTTGTGGGTGTAGATAGATAGATGGTATCTCTAAAATACACTTTGTATTTCAAGCTTGACTTTTTGTTAAAGCTTTAATTATATGTTAGTAACTTTAGGTGGAATTGTGGGTGTTGATTGATTGTATCGCTAAAATACAATTTGAAATTTATTTATTTCAATTTGGAAAATACTTTTGTAGCGTTAATATTTATCAGTATCTTTGAGATATATCTTTGTAGGTGGCTGTGAGATAACTTTCGAGCCGGTCTAGTTTGTGGGTGTGTTGGATAGTATCTGTAGATACATTACAACCCACCTAGCATTTGGGAGATCATTTTGTAAGAACTGAATTTGGCGAATAGTTTTTAACTTCCCGGGAAGATTAAAAACTGATTAATCTTATGAGGCGATTCAAAAAAGCGTCCAAAATGAGTCGCCTTTATGATCAAAATGATCAAATTAGTTCAAAGCATAACAACAAAATGCACAGCAATCGCCAATTAATCGTACTGGGGATTGAAACGCGATTGTTTTCATTAGAAGACTTAGAATCGAGTCGCGTTTCGATTTAAAAATATGACTCGAAAGTGATTCGAAACTGATTCGAAACTGGGTCATAGGCGACTCCTCAAGAAGAGTCGCGGTTAGGGTATTTTCTTTTCTTCCGACGAAGGAGTCATTTTATGATCAGAAAATGATGATCATTTATGACTATTTTAATCAGCAAGGGGACTCTAAAGCGATTCGAGTATGATCACAAATGTTTGGCTGAGTTGTGACTTGTGTTGTCTAGTGTAGTGTAGTGTAGTGTATGTGTGTGACCACTCCAACGCATTGAAACGTGTTCAGCTTCAAGGTTAAAGCTCACTGTAAACGACCTGAAAGCGTAATAAGCGTAGGCAAAGCTACAGATACAACTGCAGATACAGATACAGATACTACAGCTACAGCTACAGATACATTTCCCAACCCATAGATAGATATAGCTTAAACTAATATGAATAATAGGTATTATAATTATTATTATTATTGTTTAGAGATTTGCAACTGGCGTGAATCAGAGCGAATCAACACACACAAATAATAAATAAACAGCTGATCAATGGAAATTTGTAAGAAAAACATGGGAAATTCTATAACAGCAACCAAGTTAAACAAATGGAAATTATGCTGAACTGGAAAAACAGAAGTTTTCAATGGAAATACTTTGCAAACAGTTTCCAATGAAACGAAAGATGTTTGAGATAAAAAAATTAAACATGCATTTGTATTATCAATCATCTTGTGCCAGACTACGCCCAACACTGCCCCCTCCCCCTTCCCCTCCCCCACTCTACCCTCCCTCTGGTATCTGTTAGTTACCATTATTTTCAATTAGTTTTGCTCTCAATTTTTTGCTTTCAGTTTTGTTTAATTTTGTGTAATTAGCTACAAAAATGGAAAACAAAAGCGCAACGAAAACTTACAAAAAGCGAATTGAAAAATGGAAAATTTAAAGAAAATTTTGTATATGGGAAGTTGTGCTGCTTAATTAGCCAATAAAATTAGTGTATAAAGAACTTTAATTTTGCATTGAATTGTGTCACATAAATTGCTGAATTATTAAACAATGAAACGTATAAAGAAAAGAGATAAAGAGGGGGAGAGAGAGAGAGAGAGAGTGAGAGAGAGATAGAGAGCCAACAACAATTAAAAGTGCCAACGGAGCAGTGCAAAAGTCAAACAAAGAAAAAATAAGGCAGAAAATAAAAAAAATATATAAATAATATTGTTCAATACGTACAACAAGAGAGTGTGAGAGTGAATGTGAGTGTGACTCTGAGTTGAGTACAAGTACTCGAAAAAGACTCAACACGTTTATATACAGAGAGCGAAAGAGAGAGAGAGCGAAAGAGGGAGAAAGGGGAGTACTCCTCTGTCTGTCAGTGATGTCATTTTGGCTTTTTTTGAGCTAAATACAGCTTAGTTTGAAGAAAATAGCTTGGAAAACGGCTAAAAGTCGCTGATAGCCTGTGAAATATAGCTGAATTTAAATGTTCGTATAGCTTATTTCGGGCTTACAAAATTTAGCACATAACATGTTTTGCATTTATCGAGTGCACTGTAAATTTTGGCAAATTTTATCGATACATCTGAGATAAATCATATTTGTTGTTCGTATTTTGGTTTCATTTTCCTTTAAACTACATTGTTTTTTGGTCAGAAATGTTGCACTTTATATGGTTGCTGATCAAAACAAATTTTCGAGAAACTGGCGTCATTTGCTCTGCACATTCTTTCGTCATACGAATAGTCAAAATGTTAGTGGTTGTAAGACGTATCAATATACAAAGTTATAAATTATTAGTGAAAATTAATTTGCGCAACAGTAGTAAATATCGATACTTTAAAAAAATCAATAAATTTAAGTTGTCAAACATGAAAGAAATTCCTTACAATTTCATAAAAGTACTGAAAAATAATTTGTTTTCACTTTTTTTATAAAAAGCTTAGAATTCACGCTGCCCGTTGTTTTCAAATTTTTAGCTTAATCTAGCTTATTTTTTCAAAACATCTAGATCATGGTGCCGCTCAAAAGCTGAAATGACATCAGTGCTCCGCTGTCTGTTGCTCGCTTTCGAAACTCGAGACCCGCATTCAAAATGACATGCAGTGTCTGTTTTTTTTTTATTTTATTTTCCGTACTTTTGTTAAGAGAGCGTGCATAATCAATCCAGACAAAGACATAGTGAGAGCGCGAGTGAGCGAGAGAGAGTAAGAACATTTTGTAGTATGTTAGAAAATAATAGTTTAGCTTCTTCTTTCGCATTTCAGAAATGAGGAATGACCAATCAAAAAGTAGATAAGCGGCAAAAAGAAGAAGAGCTACAAATTATAGTGTGGTAACAATTAAAAATTTAAACACTATTTAATGCCATGTTGTTGTTTAATTAACAAGATAAACAATGCCAGACAAGTCAAGAGACACAAAGGGAGAGAGAGAGAGAGAGCGAGAGAAAAAGAGAGTGGGAGTTGGAGGAGGCAGATGTAATAAGCAGAGGGAGTTACCTTGGTTACTTTTCATACGAGGTTTGCATGTCAACGTTTACTATGCAAATGTTTATGCTTAATTAATTAAAATGCAACTAAGCTGAGGACAAAAGTTGAGTGAACTGAACTAAAACTATTTAAAAAATAACTAACATTAGTTGAAAGACAAAAAGATACACAGAAATTAGTGTCAGATATCTAAGAGATACATTTAAATACTGAAGTGTGAAAACTTCAAATCGACATACACTAGTCGGCATATTTATTTTGACAACACTTAAAGTTAAATCTACTTAAAATCATAAAAAAAACATGCGAAGAGATTTTTGAAAAAAAATTTTTTTTCCATTACTAATAGATTCTTTTGGAGAATCTTTTTCGAAGTAAGTTTAAATTTTAAGTAGATTTCACTTTAAATGTTGTGTAAATATTTATGCCTACTATTGTATATACTTTATGGGTTCTGCCACGCCTCCTTCTGCCTTTTACATACTTTTCACAAACCCAATATACCCCTTTAGAGGGTATAAAAATACTAAAAAATTCTTTTCAAGCCGAAACTTTTTTTTAGCTTACTTATGTAATTCTTGCGACTTTTGAAAATTTTGTGTACTAAAAGTTTACAAAAATTGCTTAGAAAGACACATGAGAAAGCCGAAACAATTAGTGATTAAAGTTAAGACATAACCAACAGCAGTTGGCAGCAAATATATATCAGAAGGCAACTTTAAGCCCTAGCGTGTAGATGGCCAAAACATTTATGGCAAATGGCCAACAACAGGGTTAGGTAGGTTAGGTAGGTTAGGTAGTGGAGGGGAGGGGAGTGGTAGTAGCATTAAAACAAAAGGCATGGAGCTGCGCACATTTCAATTTGGCCGGTTTGCATATGAAATTCAGACACTCACGGATGGATCATTAGCCAGGCCAAAAGCAACAAGCAGCAGCAGCAGCAAACTGAATTTGTTATAACGCGGCAAAAGCAAATGCGATACAATATGTGAACGAGTGTGTATATATATATATATATATATATATGTTTAGTTGTCTGGAGAAAGTCGGAAGCGTGCCGTCGTCACACGTAAGCCTAAAGCAGCAGCAGCTGAAGAAGCAACCGAAAACTGTGTGTGTTGCGGCTTGGCAATTTGTGGCATGATGTTGCTATAGTTGTTGTTGTTGCTGCTGATGTTGTCTTCATCAGAGCAGCAACAAAGCGCAAACCCAGCTGAGCAGCTGGCCAACAACAACAACAACTCAACACTCATCTTGGCCAGTTTCAACAAGCGAAGCAAAGCAAAAGCAAAGCAAAAGCAGCGCAAAGTGGAGCAAAACCAATGAATCTAAGATTCCCTCAATTGCAGTTCAAGTTGTGAATTTGAATTTAGATTTGTTGAAGTTCGTAGTGTCTTTTCTTTCTTCAGCTTATTTATTATTATTTTTAATTTTTTTTATTTTGCGTAATGTGCCATTGAACTGAACGCGACGCTAACTTTAATTTATAACATGCATATGGCTATTAATTTTAATTGAATTGTGAACCAGCAACAACAAAAACTAATCAACTTTTGCGCTTTTTGTAGTTTTAATTAAAAATTGTTTGCAATTTAATTTCATGCTGTTGGCATATAGTAAATAAATTTTAAATATATATAGACAAAAACTTATGTGTAGCGCATAATTTGTCAAGTGTCAGTGGCAGAAAAACACCTGTGGCAAAAACTTAGAGAAAGATTTGGCAGAGTTTATGTTGCAAATTAATTTTTTATGCTGGCCACTAAAAGCTGAGTTAAAACTTTGCATTTAATTTGCTGAATTTTTGATCAGATCATGCGACAGCAATTTTAAATTTTAAAACGAAACGAATTTTAAATGGAGTGAAAAGTATTAATAAATGAATCAAATATATATTATTATGCTCTTTTTTTATTTTTTACAAGCTTAAAATTGCATTAACATATTAATGAATTGCAATGTAAGCTGCATTTTAATTATTTGTTTATGGGCCATCGTTTACTTAAACTAATTGCGCACGAAATGACACAATTCATTTATTTAAATATATTTACATAATCGTATGCGTATTTTGTTTATGAAATACTGCTATAAAATGGGTGGGTTTTGCCTCCCACGCCCCTTTAAATGACACTTTAATTGCTCAAATAACTGAAATGCTGGACGGCCGAGAGGTTGATATTGTTTTTCTTGTTGATGTGATGGAAAAAAAGACTTTCAAAAGAATAATGGGAAAATAATGCCGCTAATTATTATTAGAGTGTGAGTGTAGTTTTAAGAAGTTGAAGACAAAAAATGCTACAATAGTATGACGTTCCAGAATTTGTAAGAGAAACGCAGCCGGACACAAAAACAACAAAAAAAAAAACAAGAAAGAAAATGTCAGTCGGGCATGCCGACCGTATAATACCCTCTGAGCTTCGTTTTCAATTATATGAGTTCATTTTGGACTGCTTACAAGCAGTGCACTGCTATTGCGATAAAAATTTAAGTTTGTATGAAAAACTTTTGTAATTTTAGTCCGATTTTAATAAAATTTTCACAATTATTTGATATTATTTGTCTGCAAATAAATGCTAAGTTACAAATTTATACGTTAACGAAATAAGTGAGCCAGTGGTATGACAAAGTTACAATGTAATTGTGACTGTTGGTGGGCGAAGGGGGCATGGCATCCAAAAACTTTTGATGGCATTGTCTTTAAATTGTAAACAGCAACCTGCATGCCAAAATTGGTGTCCATAGGTATTATAGTTTCTGAGATATTAGTCAAAAACACATATTTATTCCGAGGTATGTTTGGTTTTTCGTTTATTGTGGGCGAATGGGGCGTGGCATCAAAAAAAGGAAACAAACTTGTATTGAATGACTAAATATGTGATCGATACTGACGGATATTGTAGCTCTTACCATCTCTGAGATCTGTTTGTTCATACGGACAGACAGACGGACATGGCTATATCGACTCGGCTGTTGATGCTGATCAAGAATATATATACTTTATGGTCTGCCACGCCTCCTTCTGCCTGTTACGTACTTCTGACAAACCCAATATACCCCTCAGAGGGTATAAAAACAACAAAAACCAACTAAACAAATGAAATAAGCTGCAGAGAGCAATGGGCGACTTCCTCCTACAACAACAACAAAATGGCAATCCAGGCAGACAGAGAGACAGAGACAACAGTCTCCGTCTCCGTCTCCGTCTTAGAGTGAGTCCGAAACGTCATTAGTCAGAATTGTGGCAGCTAAAGGGGGGGTAAGGGGGAGCAGGTTGGAAAAATAGAAAGCCGTTGAGAAAGCCAAAAAGAACTTAACACAATTTACACTCACGAGCGATTTTCCAACTTGAGCGTAAAACGCTAGAAAATTATCTTCTTTAACTGGAACTCGGATGTGTATGACAACCGCAAGTGGGTGTTGTGTTGTTGTTGTTGTTACTTATTTATTATTATTATCATCATCGTCATCAACATCATCATCATTACAAACGTTGTGCAGCTCCAATTGCGAATCATTTCAATTGCAATGACCGCGAAACCTAAAACTGATTCATATACTCGTACGTACGTACGCACTTTCAGCGCATTTAGCACTAAGTATGTGAAAAATATCATGAAAAACCGCTAAAAAGAAAAATAAATACAAATACGTAACACGTAAAACATGATTCATTATCATCAACTTTAGTGGCAAATCACTGCCTATTCAAATGCACTTTTTCCTTAAAAGCTCTGCATGCTAAAACAGAGCTTAAAGCAGAGCTTAGAGCTGCTTACGTGTACTGTATGTGGAATTCGTAGTGGAATAGGAGGCGCAAAAATATGTGACTGTTTACCTTATTCTACAAAATTTAGTTTAGACTGTTGAAATTATCAAAAAATGCGTAGCAGCAATAACGCAGTTTGATAATAAAGATTCATATATAATCAACTGAAGTGAAAACCACTGATGTCATTTCAGCTTTTTTCCTGCCAGATCTGGCTGTTTTGAAAATGCGATTGCGGGAAAAATTTAAAAACAGCGGGCAGCGGGAATTCTAGCTTTTTTAGAAAAAAAAATTTTTTTTTGTACATTACTTTTTCGTAATTTTGTGAGTTGATTCTTTCGTGTTTGACGATTTCAATTGGTTAAGTATCGATATTTACTACTTTTGAATAATTTGTACTAATAATTTATAACTTTGTATATTAATGCGTCTTCTATGACTAACATTGTGAAATTCGTTCAACAAATAATTTAAAATTGACGATACCGAAGGAAGTATAGAAACATAAAGTGCAAGATGTGTGGCTCAAAAACAAGTAGTTTTGGTAGTGACTCAGGAAGGATCCCACAGATTTAACTCAGGTGTATAAAAATTTTATTTTTAAGTCATTTTTACTGCAAAATTATGCGATTTGCGAGCACTCGGTGCTTCAGCTTTTTTTCCAGCTGTTTTTCCCGGGGATTCAGCGGTTGTTAGCCGTTTTTTTCTCGTCAAACTAGCTGTTTTTGCTCAAAAAAAAAAATGACATCACTGTTTCGGTGTACGTGAGCTGCTTACGTGTACTGTATAAGGAATTCCCAGTGGAATAGGAGGCTGCAAAAATATGTGACTGTTCACCTTATTCTATAAAATTTAATTTAAATTTATATAATCTACTAAACTATATACTATTTATATAATCTACTATATAATCTACTACCCTTTAAGAAATTTAATCAAGTTTTTATTTTAAATTTTTAACATATGCGAAAACTTGGTAAACGCTAGTAATTAAACAAACTTTAGATGATCAATTATTGGCTACACTCTAGATGCATTTATATCAACAAGTGCTATCAAATAGTAGCATTAATCTCAGAGCTCAGTTGGCAAATCATAATGTTTCATGTTTCTCAAGGGTCATTAAATTGCGTGTAACGCACTGAATGAATGAATGAATGAATGAATGAGCTGCTAATGTGCTCAATTAACCGACAATCCTCAATTGCCAACCTGCAATTGCAATCTGGCCTATTAATTTTCTCTTTCATTGTGCTTGGAAAGCATGGAGAGAAATAATCATCGTTCTAGTATAACCATTACAGCTAGAGATGCGTAAAGAAAGAGACGCTACAAATTGTCGGCTCAAAAGCAAAAGATACACTAGTTAAGTACTTGTGTATCTATCAGATACACACGCACTCTCAAACAGACAGCTGCAGCTGTTTAGGTCTCAGCTTGGCAATTAAGAGTGTGAATTTCCAAGCCATAAACACAGTTGCAACATGTGGCGCGTTGCGGTGTGCGCTGAAACTCTTGCCTCTTGCTCTTGTCTCTGTTTTTTTTTTTTCGGGTGAAAGTTTGTTCTACAGTGCAGCTGTACCTGTGTTGCATTTGTTACAGATTTTTCCAGTTGGAAAAAGTGACAGCAGCTTCTATAATCTTTCTTTACTTTTTTCGTTTGTGTGTCAACTGAAACTGTTGAAAAGCTGTTGTCTTACTACCAAGTCTTAATATCTTATCATGCCAAAAATAATAAATACAATAGAAAAACAAGAAAGAAATGTCAGTCGGGCATGCCGACCGTGTAATACCCTCTGAGCTTCGTTTCCAATTATATGAGCTCTAATTTGGAGTAGCTGCTGCAAGAACTTAACATACACACATATCTGTATACCTATCTCGCTCACACGTTTTTCGTTTTCGTTGCTTGTGTGCAGAGTTCAGTGCATTGCACGTGGCTATGCCTTGCTTGAATGTAACGATTTTCGTTGTTTGACAAACTTTTTTATTTATAGTCCGATTTTAATGAAATTTTCATAATCGTTTGATATTATTTGTCTGCAAGTATATGCTAAGTTACAAAACTATATGTTAAGAAATAAGTGAGTCAGCGGCATGCAAATTTACAACGCAATTGTGCTTTGGGTGGGCAAAGGAGGCGTGGCATCCAAAAAATGTTGATGGCATTATATTTATATTGCATCTAGCAACCTGCATGCCAAAATTGGTGTCCCTAGGTTTTATAGTTACCGAGATATTCGCAAAAAACCTGTATTTTTTCCAAGGTATGTCTGGTATCAAAAAAAGGAAACAAACTTGTATTGACTCACTAAATATGTGGTCGATACTGACTAAAACGGATATTGTAGCTCTTACTATCTCTGTTTGTTCATACGGACAGACAGACGGACGGACAGACGGACATGGCTATATCGACTCGGCTGTTGATGCTGATCAAGAATATATATACTTTATGGGGTCTGCCACGCCACCTTCTGCCTGTTACATACTTCTGACAAACCCATTATACCCCTCAGAGGGTATAAAAAGTGATAAACAACAACAAATTCAATTTGTCTAATAACAATGGTAGAAAGTTAATCGCATGGAATCTTTATCATTTGCCAAAGCGATTACAATTCCATAAGGTAAAAGCAGAAGACAAATAAATAAGAAACAAAAAGTAAAAAGAGAATCAAACTTACTAATTTCACAATAATTGCGTCCAACAAAAGATTTGAGATTTGAGAATTCAAGTTTGAACTCGAAATTGAAACTAAAATTGAGCAAGCAAACAAATATATAGTGTATATATATATATATATATGTATATAGCTTAGGAAAGTGCAAATATTCAACACTGGTGGCAACAACAGCTGGACGATTAAATAGACAAACAGACGGACAGTAACAGATAGACCCACTGTTTACAGTTGCTGCCACTCGGATTTGTCGTTTTTTCTCTCTTTTTTGTTTTTTGTTTTTTTTTTGGGGCAATAGGTGCGGGTGTGGGTTGACTTCCATTTTGGCATGGCAGGTGAAAAGTCTTTCAAGACAAGCAAAGAAAACAAACTTTGCATCTGTTTTGTTTTTCGCCTTCTTCTTTGCACACTCTGTAAAATGTGCCAAAAGGGTGGTATAGATTTCCATTCAAAAGTGCTGAACTAAAAGTTAAAGTTAAATGATAAAATTCTGATCAAAGCAGATATACTTAGCAAAGATATCGTAGCTCAAAGTTTCAGAAAAAGTTTTATAAAAGGTTGATAACAGTACTTACTCTACTAATCTAGGTGTATTAACCCACCAAACATTTGTGATCATATTCGAGTCGCTTTAGAGTCACCTTTGCTGATTTAAATAGTCATAAATGAGCTCATTTTCTGATCATAAATGACTCCTTTGTCGGGAGAAAAAATAAACCCTACCCGCGACTCTTCTTGAGGAGTCGCCTATGACACCTTTTCTAATCAGTTTCGAATCACTTTCGAGTCACATTTTTAAACATACGCGAAACGAGTGTTTCTAAGTCTTCTAATGAAAACAATCGCGTTTCAATCCCCAGTACAATTGGCGATTGCTGTGCATTTTGTTGTTATGCTTTGAACTAATCGCATTTTGATCATAAAGGCGACTCATTTTGGACGCTTTTTTGAATCGCTCATTAAGATTAATCATTTTTTAATCTTCCCGGGAAGTTAAAAACGACTCGAGAAATTCAGTTTTTACAAAATGATCTTCCAAATGCTAGGTGGGAACCATCTACAAAGGCTATAAATGGTAAACATATATCGAGTAAAATGTATCAGAGGGATTTTACAGTCGATCACAATTCAGGTAGTCTTTGGCAACAGTTTAACTTGCACCTACCCACTGTGCAATTTGCAATTTCATAATGGCATCGTCAAACAGTCAACAGGCAGCTCGGAAACTTGGCAACTTGGCAAACAGTCGACAGTCGGCCAACAAACGACTGACTGACGACATTACAGTTAGACGAGACACCGCTGCGTCCATTGATGATGGGTTTTTAAGCAGTCACCCAGTCAGCAAGTCTGCAACTGCAACTGCAATTGGGAGCCAACGGGGCCAGACAACAAAGTGGCAAAAAAGTCAACGCGGCAAGACTGTGGCAGGCTGTGGGGCAAGTAGGTAGGTAGAGAGGGGGTGAGGACGCCACTTTAGCCCTGTTGCACTGTTGCACTATTGGACTGCATCTAGCACACACAGCTTACAATTGGCCCGATTGCAGTTTGCAGAGGCTGCTACTATAAAGTGAGTGTCTGTTTGTCTCTCATGCCCTTACCCAAAAAAAAAGGTTAGCTCAAGTCTGTAATGCAGATTGCTGTTGGCTTTAACTCAGTTTCTAGAAATTATTTAAACGATAGTTGTATCTTATGTTAAAAGTATTACAATAACAATAATGATTCACAATCTCAACTAACTAAGGGTATTACCAAAAGACTCTAACTCTAGAAAGATATGCCCAACGGCATTCTCTTTTTGCAGAGTATTCAAAAACGGCAACACATTTCTGCGCATATTTTCATAACCAATATTGGTAGCTTTTCATTTTTTTTTTTGGCCACCAGCAAAAGATCAATTGTTGTGGCCGGCTGCCGTTTGAACTGACAACAAGAAAAAACAACAAGAAAGAAAATGTCAGTCGGGCATGCCGACCGTGTAATACCCTCTGAGCTTCGTTTGCAATTATATGAGTTCAAATTGGAGTAGCTGCTGCAAGAGTTTTTCGTTTTCGTTGCTTGTGTGCAGAGTTCAGTGCAATGCGCGTGGCTATGCCTTGCTTGGAAGTAACGATTTTCGTTGTATGACAAATTTTTTTAATTATATTCCGATTTTAATGCAATTTTCACAATCGTTTGATATTATTTGTCTACAAGTATATGCTAAGTTACAAAACTATACGTTAAGAAATAAGTGAGCCAGCCGCTTGCAAACTTACAAAGAAATTGTGCTTTTGGTGGGCGAAGGAGGCGTGGCATCCTAAAAATTTGGATGGCATTGTCTATATATTGCATCTAGCAACCTGCATGCCAAAATTGGTGTCCCTAGGTGTTATAGTTACCGAGATATTCGCCAAAAACCTGTATTTTTCCCGAGGTATGTCTGGTTTTTCGCTAATTGTGGGCGAATGGGGCGTGGCATATAAAAAAGGAAACAAACCTGTATTGACTGACTAAATATGTGGTCGATACTGACCAAGTTTGAACTTGTAGCTCTTACCATCTCTGATATCTGTTTGTTCATACGGACAGACAGACGGACAGACGGACAGACGATCATCGACTCGGCTGTTGATGCTGATCAAGAATATATATACTTTATGGGGTCTGCCACGCCTCCTTCTGCCTGTTACATACTTTTCACAAACCCAATATACCCCTCAGAGGGTATAAAAATATTGGAATATTGTAGGTAAATGCGAAATACTCGTAATACTTATAATAACAATGTTCGGCCAAACCAAAATTGAAGCATGTTACCGCATCGAGTCATGAAGATTTTCTTCTTCTGGTTGTTGCACGTTGCAAGTTGCAATAATTGAGCACTGTTTTGTATTGTATTGTGTGTGTTTATGTAATTGCTATGCAAACAAAAAAAAAAAAAAAAATAAATAAAGGAAACACAATGCAAATGGACAATTTGAATGCATTTGTAATTATATTTGATTGCAACAATTATTTAAAAAATAACAAACAAACAAACCAAATTGTATATGGGCAATTGGCAAATGTGTTGACCAAAATGAGTTTTTTTTTTTTTTTTTTTTTTAAATTTTGTTAAATAATCAGTAGAGTCACCGCTTAGAACAGTGCGAACTTGGTTAGAGTCTTGGTCTTAACTTGGCTCTCCAATTAGTTGCTAGTTGGTTTTTGCCCGGCCTCTACATTATTCCCAATGAGGTCATCATATCCGCAACGTTGTCTTTTGCTTTGTTTTGTTGTTGTACTCGTACTTAAGTATTTTATGATGAACCACACCGTGTGCCATAAAGTTTTTTTTTGTTTTTTTGTGTTTCGACCGCCAAAGGCTTTTGAAAGCGATGCAAACAAACGAGAACACGAATGAGGAATACTTACTTATTAATTAAAAAAGGAAATGTTTACAGTTTTTGTTGGTCATTAAAAACAATAAAGGTGAATCAGTAGGACGCTTAAGCACCTTTCAATGAACTGGGCTGTTTCACTTGGTCGTAATACCCTAGGTGGGCCTGGGAAAGGCCAAATACCCGATTCCTCATGCCAATTGTTACTTTTTTTTTGCCAACGAGTAACGATCAATTTAACGAGTAACGAGCGTCTTAATCATTTCATTACATTTAGTGTAGTGAAATAACGTGTAAGGATTGGGCCATTAATGTACCATTTTATGGCTTTTTAGTAGCCAATTGACGAGTAACGATTAATAACTCAATAATTGAAAAGCCAAAAGTGATTCCAGCATTCAAACAATATCAATTGACTTCTCTAATAAATCAATCAGAGTAACAAGTGTTTTTAATCAAATATTCACGTTTAGTAGCGAGTAAATAAGTAACGATCAATAACTAATTACGTAGAGCAACGAGTGTCGAGTGTCTCAAACAGCAATTGAGTCTCGAATAGGAAGCAGTTAAACTTTAAGAGCTGCTAATCAATCATTTAATAGGAAATAGAAAAGTAACAATTGACTAGATAAAAATAAACGAACAAAAAGTAGAACTAGAAAGTGAATAGATAAACGAGTAACTATGGCGAGTAGCGAGTGTTGTGTTCGCTTCGCAAAATAATAATTATAAGCATAAAACTCTAATTAATTCAATAAATGGAAGTAAGAAAAATATTATTAGAAAAACACACACTTAACGAGTACTTAGTGATCGAGTAACGAGTATAGTGTAGTAGAAACATAAAACTCGTTTTAGTTCATAAAAAAAATAATAAGACAAAAAGGAAATGCCAAAATAAAAGCTTACCACATAAAACAACATCAGAAGATCATTAAACATAACAAAAAAAAAATAAATATAAACTACCAATTCACTAAATAATCTTGCGAAATGAGCTCAGCGTGTAAACGAGTGGAGCTACGCTTCTTTTTTGGGACAGTCGTCAGAGGTGCGTCATAGTTGAGGCTTTAGTTTTAGTTTCTATTTCATGTTGGCGTCTTTTTTGCCGGTTTATTTTATTTGTAGCTTTAAACGTATTTCTCTATTTTTACAAGTGCTTGAAATGCCAATGCGTATGCGCCAAAAATAAACAAAAACAAAAATAAAAAATAAATATAGTATAATAACAATTTCATATGCTTATGTGACTTTAATTACGTGACAGTCCAATTTAAACGGAGAAGGAGAAGGAGACGGACACAGAGACGGAGACTGAGACGAAGACACGACACGCAGCATTGAAATCGAATTAAATATGCAGTTATTAGCAGACAGACAAGCACAGACACGCACACAACCTGACACAAATACATACCAGTGATGTCATTTTTTTTTAACCAAAAACATCTAGTTTGTCGAGAAAAAAACGGCTAAAAACCTCTGAATCTCCGGGAAAAACAGCTGAAAAAAAAGCTGAAGCGCCGAGTGCTCGCAAATCGCAAAATTTTGCAGTAAAAGTGCACTTAAAAATAAAATTTTAATACACCTGAGTTAAATCTGTGGGATTCCTACTCAGTCACATCAATTTACAAAGGTATAAATTATTAGTAAAAATTATTCGATAGAAGTAAATATCGATACTTTTCCAATAGAAATATATTTTTAATCGTCAAACACGAGAGAAACAACTCACAATATTACGAAAAAGTAATGTAAAAATTTTTTTTTTTCATTTTCTAAAAAAAGCTAGAATTCCCGCTGCCCGCTATTTTCAAATTTTTCCCGCAATCGCATTTTCAAAACAGCCAGATCTGGGGGGAAAAAAGCTTAAATGACATCAGTGACACACACTACAGTGTACAAATATGGCTACAAAAAACAAAAACTTGGCCAAATTTTTTTTGGCAACAGGTGACGCAATTTGCAAGCAGTTGCGGGTAAAGTATAAAAATTAAAAGCAAATAGAATTCTAAACTAAAATAAAATAAAAATAATTAAAGTATCGAGTGGTTAGAGAGAGGTAGAGAGGTGAGGCCTGTGTAGCTGGCAAAGCCAAGAGGCAAAAAACAACGCAACGAATCGCATGTGGCAACATGTAATTTACCCTTCAATCAATGCGCAACAAATCAGTTGGCAACGCGCGCTCAACAGGCGCGCCATTCGACTGGAACACCCCTCGCAGCACTCACTCTCTGGGCACTTGTAGTAACTCAGTTGGCAGCACATTTGGGTTAACAATTGGTAGTTGTGTTGGTGTTGTGTTGTGTGTTGGTTAACTGTTTCTGCCGACCAGATATCCGTATTTGTATCTTTATCTTTAGCTGTGTTTGTGTATGACTAACTGTGCTCTGCGCAAGGTGGTTTTGTTGCTGTGTTGTTGTTGACCAACTCAGCTATGTTGTAGATACGAGCGTTTAGATACTAAGATACAAGCATTATTTTGTGTTATCTTGTAGATAGTTTTACAGAAAACAAAACTGTTGGCTGTTAAACGCTGTTAAACTTCCTTAACTCAAGTGTCAAATTGAATTCCAACAATCTATCAATCAAAAACCAATAAGCAAAACATGAAATCCAAGGCTACAATCACTTCCTGACCAGGCTTAAAACACACTACCCACCAAACATTTGTGATCATACTCGAATCGCTTTAGAGTCCCCTTGCTGATTAAACGAGTCATAAATGAGCTCATTTTCTGATCTGATAAATGACTGCTTCGTCGGGAGAAAAAAATACCCTACCCGCGACTCTTCTTGAGGAGTCGCCTATGACCTATGACCCCATTTCCTAATCAGTTTCGAATCACTTTCGAGTCATATTTTTATTTAAACATACGCGACTCGTTTCTAAGTCTTCTAATAAAAACAATCGCGTTTCAATCCAAAGTACAATCAATTGACGATTGCTGTGCATTTTGTTGTTATGCTTTGAACTAATCGCATTTTGATCAAAAAGGCGACTCATTTTAAACGCTTTTTCGAATCGCTCATAAGATTAATCATTTTTTAATCATCACGGGGAGTTAAAAACGACTCGCCAAATTCAGTTCTTACAAAATTATCTCCCAAATGCTAGGTGGGTATAACCATAGCCCAATCGACAAATTGTAAAATCTTTTTAGTCTCCCCATATGCTGTTGTCTGGCTTCCCACGTGAACTCAGCAGGTAGCGGGGGAAAAAAACATGTAGAACACACTGTAGCTACAAATTTGTGCAAGTTTCTTTAAAACTAAATCGTGTCCAATCTACAAAGTAAACAACAAACTTGAAGTGAGCTTTTTTTTAAAAGGAAAGAAGTTGAAAGTTGGAAATTGAAAAAATGGAAATTGGAAGCTGCCAACTAAGAAACCAACAAGAAACTGTCGACTGCACAGCTTTAAAGGGCACAAAAGTATCTACCTACCAACCACTACTCAAAAAATAATCATAGAACCACTTGTAAGTGGGTCATTCATGTTATTTCTCACTACTGTCTGCTGTCTGCTATCTCTGCTATGGAATCATGCCACTGTGCAATTCGTCAATGAAATCTTTGTCACACTTTTGACATTTGCACGAAACGAAAATATCGAAAAAAAAACAAAAAAAGAGAAATGAAAGGTCAACGAAGATTCGCTACTCTACTTTCTACGGCAATACGTAGAGTAACGAGTGTCAAGCTCAAACACCAATTGAGTAACGAGTAGGAAGCAGTTAAACTTTAAAAGCTGCAAATCAATCATTTAATAGGAAATAGATAAAAATAAACGAACAAAAAGTAGAACTAGAAAGTGAATAGATAAACGAGTAACTATGGCGAGTAGCCATAGGATTGGTTTGGTTAAGAAAACATAAAAAATTTGCCATTTGTTCTTTATACATTATATCTTTGTTACTAGCGAAGTCTTTTTTTAACATTATTAAACATATATACATTATCTTTTATCAGCAAATAACAAATAGCAAAAAGTTTAGATAAAAACTGTATTTGTTTTAAAGTAGTTGTTGTCGTATCAAAAAAAGTCATGCCATTTTTCTAAAGGCCTCTTTCTTATCAGCCAGTTTCTTATCAACATATTTTTCACTTAAATTTAAATTTACATTCTGCAGACATAAATAAATTGTGAATAAAGAAATTGTAAAATGAACTATGTGATTCTTATGAATAAGGAGACTTCTTGTAATTGCATTGTCTAAATATTCGTATATACTTTTCTAATCCTTGGTATGAAATAAGCTTTTTAGGTTTTTATTATTAATATTATTATTTTTTTTATTTTTATTTTTAATAAAGTTTTGATATTTGATATTGATATAAAAGTTAATCTAAATCCGCTGTAAAATATATTACAAAAATTGTACAGAATAATCTTAGCTTTTAAACTTAAAAACCTATTGACTGCTTTGCGGTAAGTGTATAGAAACTGTGATAGTTGTTAGTGTTGTTGTTGTTTTTCCCAGTGACGACGGCACGCGATCGCCTAAAACTGGCAAAAAGTCACAATCTAGCTTTGAGCCGAATGAAATGCAACTTTTCCGGTATCACGCGGCGTATGCGCATTTCATTTCACACTCAAGTGGGTGGCAAACTAAGCAAATGATAGAGACGAAAATGCAGCAGCAGCTGTGGCACAGTGGAGAACAGTTAATTAAACTGACATAAAAAACATATTTACACTAGTCGGCATATTTATTTTGACAACACTTAAAGTGAAATCTACTTAAAATTTAAACTTACTTCGAAAGAACTTTGGTATCAATGGATAGGTCACTTCAATTCCGTTTTAATAATACTTCTAATAATGCTTCCTAACCCATTGAGTACACGTGGAATATTTTCCATTCTTGCAAAGCTCTAATTTTCAACTTTTTCCCCCGGGCTAAAACGAAAAAGGTTTGAATGCAAAAAGATTCTCCAAAAGAATCTATTGGTGATGGAAAATTTTTTGAAAACTCTCTTCGCATGTATTTTTTATGATTTTTTGAAAATTTAACTTTAAGTGTTGTCAAAATAAATATGCCGACTAGTGTAAATATACAAATTTTATAATAATAATTATTTTTATTTGAACTATTAGTTGTCCAGTTGAAAAAGCAAACTGACCTTTTGGTTCGCTCTAACGAGTGCTGACTGTAATTCAAGTGCTTTGAAAAGTAGGGCGCGACTTTAGCAAACAATTCAACGCACTTAAAGTAAAGTTCAATTGTGCGCATAAGGGTTAAGTGCCATTTGAAAATACTACATATACAAGATGGGGCAAGGGGAAGGCGCAGAAAGCGAGAAAGAGAGAGAGACAGAGATGTCAGCGCATTTTGCGTCTTGCAGTTAAATTTAAAACTTTAATGTCATGCACCATAGAAAATGCCGACATATCTATGAGCTGTTGAAAACGAAACAAAACGAAGAGAGAGCAAAAGCAGCAACAACAACAACGAAATCGAGAATAAAAGCAAAAAATTGCGCACGTAGCAGCAACAGGGGCAGCAACAACAACAACAGCGAAGATAGCAGAAGCTACAGCAACAACAACAACAACAATAAGTTAGACAAACAAACAGACAAACAATATTTCCGCATTCCGTGCAAACAGAGCAGCAAACACATTTGACAGATTCGCCGCAGGCAGCGAACAGCAGCAGCAGCAGCAGCAGCAGCAGCAAGCAGCAGCAGCAGCAGCAGCAGCAGCAGCAGCAGCAGCAGCAACCAAATGCAGCGAATTTGCCAAATGCAAAATATCACAGTGAGCGAGCGAGCGAGATGAAAGAGTGTTTAAGCGGCACAGCTATGAATAATTCGTCGTACATGTCACTGGACAAATTCGCCGCAGGCAGAGAGCACAGCCAGCCAATGCAGCTGAACGCAGCAAAAGAGAGAGAGACAGAGAAGAAGCAGATAGCAAAATTGATGTGACAAATGACGGGCAGCGATTGAGGCAATGATTGAATGATTAAATAAAAAAAGTGAAAAGTGGAGAGGAGTCAGCAATCAATGATAAACTCGCGCAATAAACACATATTTTAAAAAGTTTCGCCGCAGGCAGTGAGAGCAGCAAATGCAGCGAATTAAAGCAAAGTGAGATTGGGAGGGGAGTAGTGATACAAAAAATGGGTTGAGTGTGCGGCAAATTAAAGAACACAGCGAATTCCGCTGGGCTAAGCAATTATTAGTTGAGGGTGGTGGGGACGATAGTAACTGAGGGGAAACAACCATTGATAACTAGCTCATCTGAGCCAAATTTGCTGACGATTATTGCAAAATCAGCAAATGATCGCAATTACAATCAAAAGAGCCATTTCAACTCGTTTAACAATACCCTATAGTGCACAAAATCAAGTGGGGTATATCGTTTGGCCTAAAAAGTAATGCAACTCAGCAGTAGTTTTTAATTAAAGCTCTCTAAAAAAAAGCCAACTATTAAAATGAGCAGTGTTTAAGTATTACAGGGTAACTGGCAGTGCCATCAGTGTGCTGTGCTGTGCAACACTTTTACTTGTCGTTTTCAATTGGAAAGTGTTGCCAATTTGCAAAGTTGTTGTTGACTGCAACTTTAATTGTGCGCTTTATGGCGCAATTTATGCTACAACTTGGACTACTACCAATTGACTCGATTACTTCCTCTCCTCCCTCTCCTCTCCTCTACACCTCTTCTTTGCATCCCCCCCCCAGCACTACCCATTCCCCCTGCCACAATTGATGTTGGCTCGTGCGCATTTTGTTTTGATTATAGTTATTTTTTTTTTTTTTGAGTCAATTGCAATTTTTATTTTATTTATGGCAATTTGCTCTAAATGAAATTGTTGCCAAAAATTATGATGATTACGAAAACTCTATGAACAACCCACGCCACGTCTATAGAACAACAACAACAAAGCAAACAAAAATTCAAGTGTTAAAAAACGAACTGAAAATCACATGACTATTGCCAATTATAACAATAGTAAAACATAATAAAAAAAAAAAAATAAAAAAAAGAGAGAGACGTAAAATAAATATATGCATATAAATAAAAATAAATTAAGGCAATCATATAAACATATAAATAAATAAATATGCAATAATTATAATATTATTTGCCAACTGTGCCAGTTCACAGTTGTAGGAGAGGTGTCCCCATAGAGTAAGTTGGAGGGCGGGGTGTGTATGAAAATGTGAGAAATTTTGCTTAAAAATTTTAACTCAAGCTAACAAACAATAAGCAGCACAATAACAAATAACACTAGACAACAAACTTAATGAATTAAAGCACTAAAGCTTAAAGCTTACTCTCTTTTGTATACCCTCTGAGGGGTATAATGGGTTTGGCAGAAGTATGTAACAGGCAGAAGGAGGCGTGGCAGACCCCATAAAGTATATATTTTCTTGATCAGCATCACAAGCCGAGTCGATATAGCCATGTCCGTCTGTCCGACCGTCTGTCTGTCCGTATAAACAAACAGAGGAAGTAAGAGCTACAATATCCGTTTTATTCAGTATCGACCACATATTTAGGCAGTAAATACAAGTTTGTTTCCTTTTTTTAATGCCACGCCCCATTCGCCCACAATAAGCGAAAAACCAGACATACCTCGCAAAAATTACATGTTTTTAGCGAATATCTCGGTAACTATGGCACCTAGGGACACCAATTTTGGCATACAGGTTGCTATTTGCAATATAAAGATAATGTCATCAACATTTTTTAGATACCACGCCTCCCTCGCCCACCAAAAGCACCATTGCGTTGTAACTTTGCATGCCGCTGGTTAACTTATTTCTTAACGTATAGTTTGTTAACTTAGCATTTACTGGGAGACAAATAATATCAAACGATTGTGAAAATTTCATCAAAATCGTACTATAATTAAAAAAGTTTATCAAACAACGAAGATCGTTACTTTCAAGCAAGGCATAGCCACCTGCATTCCACTGTGCGAGCGAGATAGACATACAAATATGTGTGCATGTTAAGTTCTTGCAGCAGCTACTCCAATTTGAACTCATATAATTGGAAATGAAGCTCAGAGGGTATTACACGGTCGGCATGCCCGACTGACATTATCTTTCTTGTTTGGAAATACAAAAGTGTAGTAAAAACTTCGATTAAGACTTAGAACTGCTAGTATTTAAATCTAATTAAAAGATTTTTAATTTTACTCAAATGAGATTTAAATTCTTGAAATATTCTTAAGACTTGAAATTGACGTGAAACGCAAATTAACTTTTTTAATGTGTTGATTATTATATTCTTTATCTTTGCAGGTGAGTTTTGAACAACAACCAAACCAGTGTGAAATTGTTAACTGTTTTCCTGTGTGTGGTATCATTATGATGATGTTGATTATGATCATCATCTGTGTAAGCATAAGAAACTTGTTTAACTTAGAACACAGCATCAAATTGGGCAACCAAGCGAGACTTTGACCATAAGAGAGGATGTACTAGATGTAGATGTTGTGGTTAGCTGTACTGTATTTTATTTTTTGGTTTTTTTTTGTGTCTTTTGGGCCACTTCTCTTTTTGTAGCTCTATGTGTATGATTCAAGTGAATTGTAGAAATATGTGCAATTATAATAAATTATATTCGCGTGGATTAACGAGTTAATGACGCGGTGTCGGGGCTTAAAAACCATAAGAGCGCGTGTTTTTAATTGTTAAATTGCTCAAAAGAAAATAAAGTAGCAACAACAACAACTACAACAACAACGACAACAATAAATGTCTATGAGCGGCGCTTACCAAATTTGTGTCATGCCCCAAATAGGACAAATCCGCACAATCCGGCTAAAAACGACTGCACTTCCCCACAACGGATGTGGCTGTCAGCGGCATATGCGGCGTATGAGCAATATGTTTTTGCAAAAAGATGCGGTATATAAAAAAAAGAAATAGTGAAAAATGATACACCCAGAGAAAAATCAACTAAAATCAATAAAAACCACATTGATTCAATAAGAAATATTAACGATAGTCTAGTAAAGTTGAAAATTTTTGTTTCAATATAGAACAACCTTAATTTAATGTTGCACAATATTCGCCATATTTATATGGAAACATTTAAATAAACATTAAAATAATATTGTTCAACATTGAAATAAAGTTATTTAAACATATTTTACAAAATTAATATGAAAAATCATTAAATCAAAATTGGAAATTGTTTATTTAATGTATTTCAATATTATTTTTTCCCTAAGTTGAAAATTATTGAATTAATATGTCGCGTTTGTGATTTTAAAATGGGATTTTTGGCTCAGTGTAGGAGAAAAATGTTGCTGCATTTGTTGGATGCTAATGCATATTGGCCAGGAAATCCATGAAAAGGCATTGCCAACATGTTGTCGTCTGGCTATATTTAGCCAAGTTATTGGCGTTGCCATGTTAACAAGTTGCGCAGACGAACAACAACAACAACTGCGACAACAACGACCTAAATTTACCGTAAAAAATGCATGAGAAAACTGAGCTGTGCGCCAGAAAGACATCATGAAAATGTCTGTTAGACAGCGGGTGGCTTAAAGACACGAAGAGCAAAGCAGTTAGAGTGTTAGAGAGAGAAGGCAAGACTACAAGCAAGACGATTCTTCTACTGGTCTTTAGTCAGCAGAGCAGTCTCTCTCAGAGAGTCTCGCAGAGTGTCTCAGAGTCTCAGGTGTCTGCCTGCTGTGCAGCTGTCGCTGTGGCAGATGCAACAAGTTGCCAGCTAACGTCGCCAAGGTCATCGTCGTTAAATGTGGCCAACAGCAACAACAACAACAGCAACAAAAACAACAAAAACGGCAACCCAAACAGCAGCAGCAGCAGCAACAACAACAGCATCCACAGGCACGACAACATTGCCTTTTAAACAGTTTTTTTTTCTTTCTATTTTTTGGTAGCCATATTACGTTTTTTGTATACCCTTTCCAAGAATATTTTAAATTCAATTTTGAATGGCAAGCGCAGCAGAACCGCTTTAATGACCAGGGACCGTAAATAATGATTATTTTTTTATTTTTAAATAAAAAAATCATTCACTTGCAACGAACCTAGAAATATATATAGTATACCAAAATTATTATTATTACATAATCTATGCATTTTTAAAATGATGTTTAAATTTCAGATTTTTATCGAATTCTTTAAAAATAATCATTATTTTTGAGTAATCAATGAAGAACTTAACCATAATGATAAAAAAAACATATTTGATAAAAAAATAATAAAAATCAAAAATAATGATTAAAAATGATTTTTATTTTCAATTTCAAAAATAATGATTAAAAATATATTAATTTTTTTCGCTAAAAATAAAACTCAACAGTAACATACGGTTTCTGTAAAAGGCTTCATTTATAATTAATAAATTATTTATTTAATTAATTACAAAAATTAATACTCGTGTGGGGGGTTTGCGGGGGTGCTAGATAGAAAAAGAATATGCAATCACATTGGTGAGAAGTATTTTACAGAAGCCGCATGTTACTGTTGAGTTTTATTTTTAGCGAAAAAAATTAAAATCATTTTTAATCATTATTTTTGATTTTTATTTACTTTTTGATCAATGATTATTTTTGAAGAAAGTCGGTAAAAAATTAAATTTAATCATTATTTTATGATTTTTAAAATATAACTCATTATGATTACGGTCCCTGCTTATGAAAAATGTATTCAGTTAGTTGCACTCTTGTCCCTTTTGAAGAGTATCAAAACTTCGACGTGCGAAAGCTTAGCTTTTTTTTCCTTGTAGTTTTTTTCCCCTAACTTCTTTTCTGTTTTGGACTTTTTAACTCTTTTTTTTTTTTTGTGATTTTGCTAGTCTGGCCAGTTTGGCCAGTTTTTGTTTTGGTTTTGTTTTTTTTTTTTGTTTTTGTTTTTTTTTTTGCTACATGCTTGTTGGGCTTCTTCTTCTTCTACCACATCTGCATCGTCATTTTGTGTAAGTGTGTTTGTTATTCTTGTGCTCGTATTTCATTTTTGGGGCCTCCGCCTTGTTGCCTTTTTTGCCTTCTTAACTTGGTTGTTGCTGTTGTTGCTGTTGCTGTCTGAGTGCCCATATGGCGCCGCTAACGTATTGCCATCTCGCATTGCCTGGGAGCGCATTTAAAGCGGAAAATTTATGAAATACATAGACAGATAGACCGACGGACAGACAGACAGACAGACAGACAGACAGACAGACAGACAGACAGACAGATAGACAGACCGAATAATCACTTAGTATGCAATTTCACAATAAATTATGCAAGTGCACAACCTTTCAAATAAGTCGACGAACCTGAATATAAGTCACTATCAAGTAGCAGCATTAGGACATTTTCAGTGTCAGGACAACAAGCCCCAAGAACTGAAATGAACCATCCCACCCAGCATTTTGGAGATCATTTTGTAAGAAATGAATTTGGCGAGTCGTTTTTAACTCCCCGTTAAGATTAAAAAATGATTAATCTTATGAGCGATTCAAGAAAGCGTCTAAAATGAGTCGCCTTTATGATCAAAATGCGATTAGTTCAAAGCATAACAACAAAATGCACAGCAATCGTCAATTGATCGTACTTTGGATTGAAACGCGATTGTTTTCATTAGAAGACTTGGAAACACTCGTTTCGCGTATGTTTATAAATATGACTCGAAAGTGAGTCAAAGCTGATAAGAAAAAATGGGGTCATAGGCGACTCCTCTAGAAGAGTCGCGGGTAGGGTATTTTTTTTACTCCCGACGAAGGAGTCATTTATGATCAGAAAATGAGCTCATTTATGACTAGTTTAATCAGCAAAGGGGACTCTAAAGCGACTCGAGTATGATCACAAATGTTTGATGGGATATAGTTTTTATAGGGAGCAAAAATACACACATAGAAACACCTGAAAACCTACTGAACTGTGTACAACAACTCGTTGATAGTTGAGTTGAGGCCTGTCAGCACGTCGTATGCTTAATATGTATTTCCAGTTATAGGCGGTTAGACTGCTAGACAGCGCTTATCGATTGGCATGAATATTAGACGATGTCCTCATTTACAAACACACGCACACACTCAGCCTTTCGAATCGGTTTTGTGTTTTTTTTTTTTTTTTTCTTTCAGTTTAGCCAAGTCCGAGTCCGAAGTAACTTCTCTGCTGCACAACAACAACAACAACAACATCAAATGCAAACAAGTCTTTTATGGCGCTTTTGCAGTGACAGTGCATCACATGGCCATGTTTGGTTATCTTTAACTGTTTGTAAGCCAACGGAGAGTCGTAGTCGTTGCCAAAGCCAAAGTTGCATTTTATCATCGCTCTCTCTTTCTCTCTCTCTCTCGTTCTCATTGGCTCCCTCTCTCACATTCTCTTTGTGTTGTTGTTATCAATGACGCCGGCTGTTGAACAGGTTTAAAATATTTATTTTTTTTTTGCCTTTTTTTTTTCTTGTTCACACAATTAATTAGCCAAGCGCTTTTTTTTTATGTTAACGTTTGAAATGAAATTAATAAAGATTGCCAAGAATTTATTTCGGTCTAAGCTGGAAAAATGCTTTGTGGAAAAATGTTAGAGGTCCTCAATGTGCTAAGGAATCTCTATAAATTTTGGATAAATAGGTTGAGAGTGTTGGAAAAATTCATGAAAATGTAGCTGCAAATTTACATTCAAACATTTTTTGTTTTAGCCCGGGGGAAAAAGTTTAAAAATTAGACCTTTGCAAGAATTGAAAATATTTCACGTGTACTCAATGGGTTAAGAAGCATTATGTATTATTAAAACGGAATTAAAGTGATACTATCCATTGATACCAAACTTCTTTCGAAGTTAGTTTAAATTTTAAGTAGATTTCACTTTAAGTGTTGTCTAAATAAATATGCCGACTAGTGTATTTCTGTATACACAATCTAAATTTATTCCAGTTTAGTTTTTTTCTTCTATATACATAAAATTTCTTTAAATTTACCACATTTTATAGGCAGCATGAATTTGGTATCTCTAGTAATTTTGAATCTACATTTAGTCTTTTCAATAAAAAACTATATTCTTTCTGAACAGTTCAGAGTTTTCCTGATTTATCTTATAATATAGTTGATTTTTTTTTCCCTATTTTTCCTATTTATTTGTTCTAATTGTATTACCAAATCAAAGGCATAGAAGAACCAACCATGTAAAACCTTCAACAGGCTTCTTGTTTACATTTCTATTTGTATTTTTATTTGCATTTTCATTTTCATTTCGCTGACACAGCAGCAGCACAATTAACTAAGCCCAAAGAAAAACTAAGCTCGATGTTCAATTGCTGGCGATTAAAATCGCTCGAGCAAGTCGCTATGCAAAAATGCCAGTGTGCCTCTAATGGAGACTTTTGGGATTGGTAGCCAACGTCATCGTCTCATCAACAATAACAACAACAAACAAGGTCTTCTGCTGGTGAAGGTAAACTAAAGTCAACTACAGTTTGTCGGCGTTTTTTTTGGCGTCGGTTACATAAAACGCTAATGAAAATACCGTCGCCTCATTAGCTTGAGCGTTACGAACACAATTACAATTTACAATTTACCATTAACAATTTACAATTGCAACTGCTGGAAAAACGAGCGTAGAACAAGTACAAATCATGCGGCAAGTGTGTGCCACAATAAATATGATGTAGGAAAATGAACAGCAGGTTATGAACAGTGCTGCTAAACATACAGAAAAAGAGTGTTGTACACTTGCAAACCCAAACTTATGATGTTGCAACAAAAGTTTTACAATGTAGTTAATTTCCTTAATTAACTGACGCTTTACAACTACATTTGTCTTTAATGTTGCACAGTCCTCCATGGTCACTTGAGACGTGTATGTGTGGTAACAGCCAGTTGCTTTACAATACACAACTTTTGTAAATAAAATTGTTACCCTAAGCAATTAAAGTTCGTTTGTTAAATGTACAATCGATTAACCACTTTTGATTTACCGTTCTCCATGTTCCCTTTGTAGGACATATTTAAATTATAATGTAATTTACAAAATTAAGAGTTAAGTTTCGTTTTATTTGGAAATAACTAACAAACACTTCAGATTTTAATTTGACTTTTTATACCCTCTGAGGGGTATATTGGGTTTGTGAAAAGTATGTAAAAGGCAGAAGGAGGCGTGGTAGACCCTATAAAGTATATATATTCTTGATCAGCATCACAAGCCGAGTCGATATAGCCATGTCCGTCTGTCCGTCTGTCCGTATGAACAAACAGATCTCAGAGGTGTTAAGAGCTACAATATCCGTTTTAGTCAGTATCGACCACATATTTAGTCAGTCAATACAAGTTTGTTTTCTTTTTTTGATGCCACGCCCCATTCGCCTATAATAAGCGAAAAACCAGACATACCTCGGAAAAAATTAATGTTTTTGGCAAATATCTCAGTTAATATAACACCTAGGGACTCCAATTTTGGCATGCAAGTTACTATATGCAATATAAAGATTATTCTATCAACATTTTTTGGATGCCATGCCTCCCTCGGCCACCAAAAGCACAATTACATTGTAACTTTGCATACCGCTGGCTCACTTATTGCTTAACGTATAGTTTTGTAACTTAGCATGTACTTGCAGACAAATAATATCAAACGATTGTGAAAATTTCATCAAAATCGGACTATAATTAAAAAAGTTTGTCAAACATCGAAAATCGCTACTTTGCGAGCGAGATAGACATGCAAATATGTGTGCACGTTAAGTTCTTGCAGCAGCTACTCCAATTTAAACTCTTATAATTGGAAACGAAGCTCAGAGGGTATTACACGGTTGGCATGCCCGACTGACAGTTTCTTTCTTGTTGGATTTACAAAATTAAGAGTTAAATTTCGTTTAATTTAAAAATAATTAACAAACACTTTAGATTTTTATTTGACTTTTATTAACCTTCATGTTCACATAATTCATACAAACTTATAAAAGTCTGTAATAATTTTGTGTAGAATTAATGAATTGAACTAAAAACTGGTCACTTGTAATTTCCTTTAAACTTGTGATCGATTTTTAGCGATTTAAACTTTAATATGTATTTATTTTGTCTGCCTCAACGCTGGTTCACACCCTTTTGGCGGCCACTGTTGGTTGATTAGTCTCTTTAGACCACATTCTAGGCGCCATTTAGCAACTTCTTTTGGCTTTTTAATTAGTTGAGCTTAAAGCCAACTTTCTAAAACAACAGAATTCTTTAAGCTGTTTTCTAGCTAAATGCTACGTGATTTATGGCTAACTTGGCTAAGATTGATGCTCAGTTGAATTAGCCAAAAAAAGAATAGTCAACGGTTATGATTATGACAACTTCTGGAAAATCTCTTAACTACAAATGGAACGCGATAGAGAAGAAGAAGCCTTGAAGTTCCAAAAACGATTTTCAATTGTTTAAATTGGGTTTTAGCTTTTTTTTTTTTGTTTGTTGGTGTGGCACTAAATTGGCTTAATCTCGTAGGCAAATCGAGCCAAAAACAAAGAGAAGGCTTAGAGCTGCCTTTTGGTTTTTACAAATTGGCTGCGCTTTCAGTGTTAATGACCAAAACAGTAAGGGCCACAGCTGGAAGTCAACAGCAACAGCAGCAGCAACAATGTAATGAACTTGCCCCTGCCCCTGCCCCCTCCAACGTTAAGCGTCGTGTGGCAAAAGCAATTTAATAAAGCCATGAACCTTGAGCCAAGTAGACATAGACATAGAGTACATAGAAAAACTAAGCATAAACAACAACAATTTTGTTGTTGTTTCTTTATTCGTTTTGGCCAGGTCTCTTAGTTGTTGGCTGTTATTATGATTATTTTGTGTTTTATTTTTTTTCGGGGCTGCCGGGCATTGAGCTGCCAAAAAAAAAACAAAAACAAAAAAACCAAGCGCAAATTTGCGTGGAAATTGTCAACCAGCAACAAATGCAAATCGTAGAGTGAAAAATCATGTCAGAAAGTCTGACAGACAAAAAAACACATGGCAAATAGTGTCAAGTTTGAATATGATTATACCCAGAGAAAAATCAACCTAAAATAAAAAAAAAAACCACATTGATTCAATAAGAAATATTAACGATAGTCTAGTAAAGTTGAAAATTTTTGTTTCAATATAGAACAACCATAATTTAATGTTGCACAATATTCACCATATTTATATGGAACCATTTTCAAAAACAATATTGAATATTGTTTTCGGTGAATAAAACACCATCATTTAAATTTAATTGTACCGACATTGTTTGAAACTCACACTTTTAAAATTTACAACCAAAAATTAATCAGCTGATTGATTTACATTGTTGCGGTATTGATTTAATAGTGTTTCTTATTGATTCAATTCATTGAAATTTTAACGTCACAGATCAATGTTGTTTCAATATTGATTTAGTGTTGTGCAATATAGATTTAATAACGTTTCATTTTAGCTTTAAAATCAACATTAAAAATTGCTTAAAATAATATTGTTCAACATTGAAATAAAGTTATTTAAACATATTTTACAAAATTAATATGAAAAATCATTAAATCAAAATTGGAAATTGTTAATTTAATGTATTTCAATATTATTTTTTCCCTAAGTTAAAAATTATTGAATTAATATGTCGCGTTTGTGATTTTAAAATGGGATTTTTGGCTCAGTGTCGGAGCCAAATTTTAAGGGCCAATACTAGAGATTGTGCTATAATTTCAAAAAATTTTGTGAAGCCTTAATGCCACTATCGATTCACTCCGAATGTTAAACAAGCCAAAAAAAAAGGCAAACGTCGCAATTGTTCAATGTTGTTCAGCAATCGATTTTTATCAACCTTTTTTTTTTTGTATTTTATTTGATTGCAATGCCAAACTAATCGCTGTTTAGTCTATTTTGTTTGCATAGCTATTTATATTTATTATCGCGGCTCGTTGGAATTTTAAATGTTATCGAAAAAATAGAGATATACAAAGGTATTTCATTTAATGGGAATGCCTTTGTTTGATTTTAAAAAATAGAGTTCGATACCGGAAAATCTTAAGCAATGTCAGAAGAACTTAAAATTTTTTCCACAAAGCGCGAGCTTTAATTTTAAACTTTCGATAAAGCAAGCAACTTTAGTAGCGCAGAAAAGCTTTTAACTAACTTTTAGAATAAACGAATAGGTTATATTATATATTTAAAGATATTAATATTACTTAAGACTCTTAAGGTTCAACTAATGGGCTAAGCAAGTAGTAATATGTTGTCTTAACTTAAGCTTTAATGGTAGCTTTGAAAGCATAGAAAAGCTTATTGCTGAAATTAATCCCACCTAAAGTTTTTTGTCCAAAAAATGTGGCGAGTTATGACAATTGTAATTGATTCATTTTCCAATCTAGTCAGCTTTGGCTTAAGTAAAAGCTACTGAGTTCTCTAACCTCTCCTCTCTTTTATTGTTTGTGCCTCTTACAAGCTTACATCTAACACTTCCTGGTATATAGGTATAGTAAGTCTGCTTATAGCATATGTTTTGTTTTTATCTGTTGACACTAGCTATGTGGTTAGCTAAAACAGGTGAAAATCTTGTTGGGTGTCAAGCCATACGTGACTGTATCTCTGTCTGTTCGCTTTTCTCTAAAAATAACGTATACGTATGCAAATACTCGGGGTGTAATTGGTATTATTCCCTCCCCTTTAAAGTGATAGTTAGTGATAGCTATAGGCTAGCTCCTGATTAGCCAAATTTGGCAAACTCCTAACCATTTTCTGGGGCGGCCTTCAACGCCAACCTTTTGCAATCGAATGTGCAAAATTATAACTCGAGTATTGTGGTGTCAATTGGTTATTTACAATAGCCATGGCTGCTTTTCCTCGATTGTTTTTTAGACCACGTAATCTACAAAAAATATAATGGTATATTCCAGGGACCGTAAATAATGATTATTTTATTATTTTTAAATACAATTTTTTCGCTTAAAATAAAGCTCACGGCTTCTATAAAAAGGCTTCATTTTTAGTTAATTAATTATTTATTTAAATAATTTCAAAAATCAATTCTTGTGGGGGGGTTGCCGTGGTGCTAAATAGAACAGGAATATGCAATCACATTGGTGAGAAGTTTTTTACAGAAGCCGTGTGTTACTGTTGAGTTTTATTTTAAGCGAAAAAAATAAAAATTTTTAATCATTATTTTTGATTTTTATTTTTTTTTTGATCAAATATAATCATTATGGTTAAGTTCTTCATTAATTACTCAAAAATAATGATTAAAGAAAGTCGGTAAAAAATTAAATATAATCATTATTTTATGATTTTTAAAATATAATTCATAATGATACGGTCCCTGGTATATTCATTTGCCGATGCTCAGACTTAAGAGCTATTGGAATCAACTTTAACATAAGAAAAAGAAAATCGCTTTAATGATAATCTTCTTTGGCTTTCAAGCATCTCATTATTTTTTCTTATATTTTTGGATATTTGTTTTTGCTCCAGAACAAGTACAAGGTCTTTAGCTGTTGATTCGCTCAGACTGCAGCCTTTTCTTCTACTCTATATCTAGTGTTGTTTTTCGCCAGACTTTCCCGATCGTAAATGCAGCAATTTCGAATTGAAATTTTTCTTTTTCGCTTGGCAATTTTTGCCATGACCTTTTTAGCGTACGTTTGTTGTACATAGTGTTGCATAGTACGTATAGTAGTATTTGGCTGCCCAATTGTTTGCGCCATTAGCCAAAGTGAAAAGCAAACACACAAATTGGTGCTAAATTATGCCGGAACTGCAAATGGTCGGTCGCATCGAAATATATACTATCGAAAATGCTATACGAACGCCATATAAGAGAGTTATTATATATGTATATAGGTGAGATTTCATTGTACAAACCAAACAAACAAAAACTTACGTCATGTAAAAAATTGTAGCTGCTCTCGATTACGATTACGAGTTTTCCCCAAAAAAAATCTTTGTCTGCAAAAAAGGTGATTGAACCTACACTAGTCGGCATATTTATTTTGACAACTCTTAAAGTTAAATTTTCAAAAAATCATAAAAAAATACATGCGAAGAGATTTTTGAAAAGAATTGAATTGAATCTTTTTGCATTCAAACATTTTTTGTTTTAGCCCGAAGGGAAAAAGTTTAAAAATTAGACCTTTGCAAGAATTGAAAATATTCAACGTGTACTCAATGGGTTAAGAAGCATTATGTATTATTAAAACGGAATTAAAGTGACCTATCCATTGATACCAAACTTCTTTTGCAGTAAGTTTTAGTATTAAGTAGATTTCACTTTAACGTGTTGTCAAAATAAATATTCCGACTAGTGTAGTGCAAAAATTGTTTGCACTTGTCTGAGATGTGAGATCCTTTCATTTCATGCACTTTCATTGCAAAGATTCGCTTTAGTTGCAATAAAATTAAAAAAAAAAAAAAAAAAAAACATAATGCGTTTGTCGTTGTGATACGCCTAAGTATATATCATTGGCCAGAGATCAGAAAGTCGGCTAATGAAAATATTAAACTTTAATGAAATTAATATTTCAGCTGCTTGTGATTTTTTTAATTTTTTTTCACTCCATCAGCTGCTTGTTAATTGTAAAAAAGAAATGCCACTCAAATGTTGGCTAAGCGAAAGTGTTGGCCGTTAATTTTCTCACTACGCATTTGGCGGTACAAAAACGCGTCAATCACTATTTTGACTTTGTCTATGATTCGACTTGGACATTGGAGGCACTACTTTCGAAACTCATTTAGCATGTCTTTAATGAAACTGAAAAATGCTCCAAATAAGTAAAATGGCAATCAAGACTTATTATAAGCATAAGTATATACATATAAAGTGAATTTAATGATTCTCTCTCTCTCTCTCTCTCTCTCTCTCTCTATGTCTCTCACTCACAACTCCTTTGACGCCCCTCGTTTGCCTTCGCTTATAAATAGATTGTGCCCTTCAATCGAGGTTGCTTTGTTATTTGTTTTTGTTGTTGTTGTGGTTGTTGCTCATTCGCCCGTTTATAATGTAACCACAGCGCTGTTTTTTTTTTTTTTTTTTGTGCTTCTTCTTTATCTTTTTCGCTAGACATGTAATGTTTTTCTTCATATAGAAGGTAACACTATACCTTGAGCTAACACCCGGCGTCGAAACATTTTATAATGCTTGGGATACACAGATGAGGTTATCGTAAAGTCAAGATAAGATTCCACTTCAATAGATGATTCAAAGTAAATTTTTATTTTGTTATATAGCTAATTTCTTACACCTTGATGTAACCCTAATCCAAACAAGCAGCTTTAAAAGCACTGAAATATGGACTTTTAGCATTATTATTTATTTATTTATTTAATGTCAGACTATTATCAGTCGACATATTTAATATTAAAGTTACAATATAAAAATAATTTAAGTTTAAAATTATATTAAAATTTTTTTTTTTTTTAAATTTCAAGCTGAAAACTTACTTGAAGCTTACGACTTATGACTTAAAGTTAACATTTTCATTAATTCGCTTTTTATTACTTTTAATTCTCTGTATTAGATACACCTTTTCAATATATTTCTATATATATTTTATATTTATTATCTCTTTGAGTTTTATAGCAATATTTTATGGTTAAATTTTACATCAAATTGAATTCGGCTATAACTTTTTTTTGTGGATTATGGCAAGCTGCTTTGAACTTTATCAACTTTCAGTTTTTAAAGTGTCAAAACAGCAGCTGTGTGAGCTGTTGTCTCCAGAGAGTCCCAAAGAGAAACATGCCGTGTTTCTTGTGGTAACTTGCCGCTTGCCCGGGATGCATGCCACAGGCACTGATGTCATTTCAGCTTTTTTCCAGCCAGATCAGGCTGTTTTAAAAATGCGATTGCGGGGAAAAATTTGAAAATAGCGGGCAGCGGGAATTCTAGTTTTTTTAGAAAATGAAAAAAAAAAACATTTTTTGTACATTACTTTTTCCTAATGTTGTGAGTTGTTTCTTTCGTGTTTGACGATTAAAAATAAATTTCTATTGGTAAACTATCGATATTTTCTTTCATCGAATAATTTTTACTAATAATTCATATCTTTGTATATTGATGGGTCTTCTATGACTAACATTGTGAAATTCGTTTGACAAATAATTAAAAATTGACGATGTAGAAGGAAGTATAGAAACATAAAGTGCAATATATGTGGCTGAAAAACAAGTAGTTTAGGTATTGACTGAGGAAGAATCCCACAGATTTACCTCAGGTGTATTAAAATTTTATTTTTAAGTGCATTTTTACTGCAAAATTATGCGATTTGCGAGCACTCAGCGCTTCAGCTTTTTTTCAGCTGTTTTTCCCGGCGACTCAGCGGTTTTTAGCCGTGTTTTTTTCGTCAAACTAGCTGTTTCTGCTCAAAAAAAAATGACATCACTGTTCCCTGGATGCATGCCACAGGGCATGCGGCAATGCGACACGTCACAGTTGCCATTCGCAGTTATTTCTCGGCATAGTTGATGATAATGCTGCGGTTAACTTTGTCGGCGGATAGAGATAGAAATAGAAAGAGAGAGAGGGAGAGAGAGAGTGCGAGAGAGAGTGAGGGAGAGGGAGGGAGCGAGAGAGAGTGGTAGAGATAGTAATAGAGGTACTCCCTTTTACATAGCCCTGAAGCGGAACAGGCACAAAAATGGGTTTTACAATTGCATCGCAATTGTTTGTTGTTGTTTTTTGTTTTGTTTTCGTTTTGACCAAGAGTGCAATTGCTGGCCCTTCCGTTTTGTTGTGGGGTGTACATACATATATAAAAGTTTTGTTTTTGTTTGTGGTAATGGCCATAGTCAGAGCCCAGAAAAGCTAAAGCCAAAGTCAAAACTGTTCGATGCCGCACCGATAATAAATTTTCCTTATTGTTCACTGCCCACGTTGTTGTTGTTGTAGTAGTAGCTTTTGTTGTTGTTGCTGTTGCTGTTGCTGCTTTATGCACCCAACATCATCATAATAAATTTGGTCTGATGTACGATGCGGTTGTTGTTGCTGTTGTTGTACTTTTAATAAGCAAAGTGCTTTTGGGCTTGGACCCTCGCTTGACTGGTTGCTTGGACCAATGGCCACTGTTTCCAACAACCTGCGGAGGTTTATTGAACCCCATCATCAGCATTTGCAACATCATGATTAACACATCGCGTCATCAGCTGATGCTAACTTAACTTACACTAGTCGGCATATTTATTTTGACAACGCTTAAAGTGAAATCTACTTAAAATTAAAACTTACTTCGAAAGAAGTTTTTGTATCAATGGATAGGCCACTTCAATTCCGTTTTAATAACACATAATGCTTCTTAACCCATTGAGTACACGTGGAATATTTTCAATTCTTGCAAATGTCTAATTTTTAAACTTTTTCCCCTTGGGCTAAAACAAAAAATGTTTGAATGCAAAAAGTTTCTCCAAAAGAATCTATTAGTGATGGAATTTTCAAAAATCTCTTCGCATGTATTTTTTATGATTTTTTGAAAATTTTACTTTAAGTGTTGTCAAAATAAATATGCCGACCAGTGTAGTTGTGAAGCTATTTAAAAACTTTTGCGTTTATTTATGAACTTTACGCGAGTCTTGTTCAATGCCGTTCATTTGCATGCGTCACACACAATCTTTTGTGAGTCAGTGTTGCATTTCCGCCTTTAACAACTGTCGCTGCCGACTGCTAAGATACCCACTATAACTTGTCGTTAATTAAAAGCCAACTCTTGAGGTGTTAATTAAGCACCACCACAGCCTAATAACTGGGCTAAGACACAAAACACAATTGCAGCTACTTAAGATTTCGTTTTCGACGAATGTGTCACAGTGTGACGTGAAGTAGATTGCATTGTTGTCATATCACTGCATTAATCACATCATCATCATTTTTAATGATGGAAAACGTGCCATACTTCCAACTCTATCTCCATCTCTATCTTCACTCACGACATTTTCACAATCGCATAATTGATTTCAAGATGAGGGGAAAAAAACATGCAAAGAAATTTTAAGAAAACCCAAAAAAAGTTCAGTAAGAACGCAATGCTCGAAAGTTATACGCCTATTTGAAAGCAACTTAATGGTATTGTTACCAAAATTTAGTAAATTCAAGTATTGTATTTTTGTGGTTTTAGAAACTGGGCTAACTACCCACCAAACATTTGTGATCATACTCAAGTCGCTTTAGAGTCCCCTTGCTGATTGAAAATAGTCATAAATGAGATCATTTTCTGATCATAAATGACTCCTTCGTCGGGAGAAAAGAATATACCCTATCCGCGACTCTTCTAGAGGAGTCTATGCCTATGACCCCCTTTTCTAATCAGTTTCGACTTACTTTCGAGTCATATTTTTAAACATACGCGACTCGTTTCTAAGTCTTCTAATGAAAACAATCGCGTTTCAATCCCCAGTACGATCAATTGGTGATTGCTGTGCATTTTGTTGTTATGCTTTGAACTAATCGCATTTTGATCATAAAGGCGACTCATTTTGAATCGCTTTCTTGAATCGCTCATAAGATTAATCATTCTTTAATCTTCCCGGAGAGCTAAAAACGACTCGCCAAATTCAGTACTTATAAAATGATCTCCCAAATGCTAGGTGGACATAGACTTGTATCGTTTACAAATGTATTTATGTAGTTTACAATCAATTTAAATGTCTGTCATATTTTTTTTATTTGCGGCAACTAACTCGGGTTTCATCTGTGTAACTGAGAAAATTTACATAATTTTTGTTGAGCTGTCGGATATATCCCGCAGCAGGCGGTAGTTGCAAATAGGGTATGCATGACAGCAAATAAATGTCTATACAATTTATGTAATTACTTTACTTTTTTCCTAGGGTATTTTTTTAGTTTGTCTTAAACAAACTGATGCTGCGCTTTGTGCTGCCCACATTTGGCACTAGTTTCATTTATTTTACGGTATATATCCAATCCAATTTCCATTCAATGCGAATTCAATTGAATTGCCAGAGCGGTTGAGGTGGGGGAATTGGGGATGTCTGGTAGTGAAAAGACTGATGACTGTTGGCAAGGGTAAGGGGATGTGTAGTGGAATATTGTGTGCGGCTTCATAAATGGTCTGATGGTTAATTTTTCGTATGCTTGATTGCCACCTGGATTATTATGTTTTTGTCTATTTTCACGTTATATGTTACTATTTGCCGTTTTAAGTTGAAAATTTATAGCTCTGACATTTGGGCCGACATATATGGAGCGCACATAAATAGGTAGCATTGTGTCAATTGGAGGATTCCAACATTCGTTCACTGACTGACAATTATTAATGGCAACAATTTAATTTAATTATGAGAAAGGGTTCGTAGTTAATTTACTACCATTTGATAAATGACAGTCGAGACATTTGCCAAGTGCGTTTAAAGTTGAAAAAATCATGATATGATATGCAGTTGCTTCCGGTCATTAAAAACTTAGTTAATTATAATGTCTATACAGCATTTAACTAATCATTTATTATAATAGTAAAACCCAACAAAACTAACACAAAAAAACATGGCTAAAACAAGCATACAAAAATGTGAAGGTTAAATAAACAAGCAGTTAACAAACATATCGACAAGTATTTAAGTAATTTGCATGAAAATCGACTTTGTACATAGCATATATACTAGTAGACTAAACTAAACTAGTCTCTGGCAAAAAATGTACAACAACTTTTCACTTTTTGCAACAGCAAAATGTCACTTAAAGCCTCCGGGAAAATTGCCCATCGATCATAAACAATTTTCAACTAAATGATGATAAAATTTAAAGAAAAATTGTATAGCACAATAAACACCAAAGAATAAATTAAACATTTTATTGAAAGGGATAGTGTTGGTGGTTTTGGGGTCATTGGTTCAAGTCAGATCGGCTTCAATGTCAAAGAAAAACTTGTCGCATGATATTTTCATAAATATTAATCATTCGCCAGGCTAGCCAGCAACACAGCAACAATCACATACATAGATTTGTAAAAGTGAAATTCTTCATTGTGGCGCAATGTGGTGTTAATGAAGCCTCAACCCAAAGTAAAAATGCCATAACAGAGAACCATAAGTCCAGTTGAAACGGAGAGACGGAAATTAATAAACCGCTTTCAGATTTGCAATTGCTGTCACAAAAAAAAAAAACACAGAAATAAAAGAAACTAGCAATATTTGCTATAAAAGAGCAAACACGACGAAGAAACTTACTTTATGCTTTAAATGATTATTATATAAGACCTTTTCTAAAATAATTCGAATATGCTTAGGCTGTAAAAATAGTTACTTATCAATTTTAGTGTGTCTAGCCAAAAAAGTAGTATCTTTCTTCCTGCATAGAGGTGTTTTAAAAGTCCCTAAATCGGTATTTTCAATATGCCTATTAAACTAGTTTGCTGTTGATAGTTTTCTATTTGTAATCAAGAATATGGTAATTTATACTTTTTTGAACTGCATTTTCTTTCGATAAACTCAAATGACACGATGCAACATTTATGTACGAATCTAGCAAAAAAGAACCTTTACTACTAGCGAAAATTAAGAATTTGTCATACCATTGAGAGACGTGAGTCAGTGAGCTATGAAAAGTGTGTGAAAGCGTGTGCTGTTAACACAACTGCTCAACTAAAATTAAACCGAAAGTCAACTTGAATGCAAAAGTGAAACCAAGAAAATTGGACAGCAAATTGCTTGATAATCCCCAGCTCAGCTGCATTCAGTCGACAACTGTTAAAAATTTAAAAGCAACCACAACTTGATGATAGTTGGCAATGCAAAATGGTCAGAGACAACGCCTTCCTCTCAGTCTGAGTCAGAGTCAGAGTCTTCATTTTGTCGTGTTTTTCTCAAGGCTTTTTGGCAGCACACTGCTTGCTTTGTTAGTTTGTCATTGTTTTGCAGTGTAAATCTAAATTGTTGCTAAATGCAGCAAAGCAAACAAAGACAGTCGTACATTAAATAATTACTAGTTTTTAAGCAGCTGACTGCAAAACAAAAACTTTTAAAATTTATAGAACTGGAGTCAGCCATTTTGGAAAGGGAAGACAGACAGAACTTTTGCACCTTTCAAAAAAAATCATAATAATTATACACAAAAATTTCAAAGGCGGCAACACAAAATTACAAAAAAAAAAAAAATTAAAAACCACAGACAAAAAAACTATTGCAAAAAAATCAAACAAAGCACAGCTGTTGCTTAGGTTTTTTTTATTCCCCCATTTATTTTTTCGGTTAATATTATTGTTATTGTTGGCTTTTTGTATTGTTTAATAAACTGGTGTTACGCTCGGGATTTTGTTTTTTTTTTTTGCGGCTGCTGTTTCGATTGGCAGTCAGACAATGACCTTTTAGCATGCCGCTTCAGTGCCCATTCAATTGAGTGAGTGCGAGTCTTAAGACGAATACTCGAATACTTGAGTACAAATGAATGCCTGCCTGATTGCCTGAATAGTTTTGCCATTCATCTATTTATATATGTATGCAACAAAAACAATATTCAATTTAAAAAAAAAATGCATTTTGAGCAATTTGTTTCGTATTTTTATATTGCGGCATGATTTCTGTGTCGTGATTTGCGGTGGCAAATATTGTATTTACTGTTTTTTTTTTTTTGGTTTTTAGTTTTGTCTGCCGCTGTATATTTCTTTTTTTTTCAATTCAAACTTAAACACATTTATTTCTGTACATGCAAACAAAGCTGGCGAATTAATTTAGCAGCTGCCGCTTTTATTTATTATTAGTCGTCAGTTTTTATTTCTTTTTTTTTTACTATTATTTATAGTTGTTTCTGTTGTTTTTTTGTCAGCTACATATACTTTATAAGCCATTGTTTGTTCGACAAGTCAGCGTGCAATCAATTTATTGCATTTTATTCTATTTTTTTTATTTTTTTGTAGTCTTTGGTTTATAGTAGGTTTGCAGTTTTATCAACGCCAATTGCAGGTGAATTGTCGCCTTGGATGTGTCCGCTGTGTTGGGTGTTTTGTAATTGCCTGGCTATTAATAATGATGATTACCAGCAAATGCGATGCCAGTACGCTGATTAGCTGACTGGTTGACTGGCTGGCTGACTGGCTGACATTTTGCAGCGATCGAGTCAATGCTATTTATGTTGAGACTACTCTCTTATTTATAGACATGATGGCGTGCTAATTCTGCCCCAATGTTTCTCTCCTTTCTCCTCAATCTCCCCCCAAGGCGACTAACTTACCAGCTGCGTTTCCCTCATGGCAATTCGCCATGCAACAAGCAACGAACAACTGGCAACTTGAGCTGCAACATCAGCAGCAGCAGCAGCAGCAAAACTGAAATGAGTTCAGCAACCAACAGCGACACCGGGGCGTATGAGCAACAATGGCACAAAAGTCAAAAAGAGTATCATCGTGCAAGCATAAAAAACAGCTGCAGCCGACATAAATAAAAGAATCGTGGGACACTGTACTATAGATACTCTTTCTTTTGGCTATATATTTTATCAAATCCTTTTTCTGTATAATATATACACTAGTCGGCATATTTATTTCGAAAACACTTAAAGTTAAATCTACTTAAAATCATAAATACATGCGAAGAGATTTAAAAATTTTTTTGTTTTTCCATCACTAATAGATTCTTTTGTAGAATCTTTTTTCATTCAAACATTTTTCGTTTTAGCCCCGAGGAAAAAGTTTAAAAATTAGTCCTTTGCAAGAATTGAAAATATTCCACGTGTACTCAATGGGTTAAGAAGCATTATGTGTTATTAAAACGGAATTGAAGTGACCTATCCAATGATACCAAACTTCTTTCGAAGTAAGTTTAAATTTTAAGTAGATTTCACTTTAAGTGTTGTGAAAATAAATATGCCGAAGAGTATTTTTTATCAAATAACTTTTTTGTGTGGCATATTTTTAAACATTGACTAATTTGTTAGGGTAAACTTTGTTTTGCAAGTATTTATTAATTTAAAATTTGACTTTCATTGGCCTTAATTATTTGGCATTGTAAATTTCTAGTATTTCGAGATGACAAACGCTATGACTGAACTGAAATACCCAAAATTGTGGGCAGGGCAGCCGTAAAATAAAGTTATTATTGCAGCGACGCATACGACGAAGGCAGTAAAAATCGCACACACAAAATTAGCAAAGTGAAAATATTTCAGCAAATTTCTACAAGTTACATTGGCCTTCTTGCTCTATGCTGCTTGTTGTGGTTGTTGTTGTTGTTGTTGTTATTGTGGTTGTTGTTATACACTTGTATTTATGCTCCATGCAATGCGCCGCGTAATTTGCATGCCAAACGCAAGAAACAATAAAATTAAACAAATGGTTAAAAAAAAAAGAAATGCAACTTGGCAGCTAATAAGCAGCACACAACAACAATAACAACAGCAACAACAACAACACTACTAACAAACAACAACAACTACAGCCATAACTTAGCCACAGCCAACTTAGCTTAAAGATCAGTGAACTTTTGTTGTGCTTTATGTTTTTTTTTTTTTTGTGCTGCTTCAATGAAAGTGAAAAGTGTCTATTTGACCGATGACGTCAATTTGTCGCGTCAGTTCCTACAGCCAAATATATATATATATTCATATACCCACCTAGCATTTGGGAAATCATTTTGTAAGAATTGAATTTGGCGAGTCGTTTTTAACTCCCCGGGAAGATTAAAAAATGATTAATCTTATGAGCGATTTAAAAAAGCGTACAAAATCAGTCGCCTTTATGATCTAAATGCGATTAGTTCACAGCATAACAATCGCCAATTGATCGATTGAAAAGCGATTGTTTTCATTAGAAGACTTAGAAACGAGTCGCGTATGTTTAAAAATATGATTCGAAAGTGATTCGAAACTGATTAGAAAAGCGGGTCATAGGCGACTCTTCAAGAAGAGTCGCGGGTAGGGTTTATTTTTTACTCCCGACGAAGGAGTCATTTATGATCAGAAAATGAGCTCATTTATGACTACCATTTTAATCAGCAGGGGGACTCTAAAGCGACTCTAGTATGATCACAAATGTTTGCTGGGTGATACGATATGTGTGTTTCTTATTTATATATATGTATATATAATAACATGTTGGACTTGCCATTTTACCATATTTGGTAGCTTGCTTTTGCGATTTCCAAAAAAAAAAACCGTTTATTGTAATCAAATAATTACGATAATAAATTTGCTTGAAATCATTTCAAGTGCCACGATTTCCTCCCCAACTCGGCTGTCGCGTGTATGATGTCAGTTTTGTATGATATATAGTTATATATATACTTGTGAATAAAACTGAAACTTATTGGCTTATATGTGTGCATGTGTCTCCTGCTGACCAAGTTAATATATATTGTCTCAATTATAATCTCAATTGAGTTTCATTTAAATTTTTATATATTTCGTTGTTTTTTTTTTTTTCAAATTTCTAGTGAACTTTTAACCTTGTTTACATCGTTGTTGATCTGTTGAACTGCTTTCTCCACAGTCATTAATGAGAGTGTGCAACAAGCTTTTGGCCTATTGATCTGAATTGGCTGAGAGACGAGAATGAAAAGGGGAGAGTTATCTGGCCAAGAAACGAAGCTTATTCTCAAAGTAGTTTATAAACAAATGCACTTTGATGATTACTAAAAGAATTTTAATTTATAATGCTCCACTGGTTTTAAGATTAAAGCTTCTTAAAGGCAGTAGTAAATTTTTGTTTAAATGTTTTTTATTTATAATACTCAATTGTTTTTAACTTCAACCTTTTAAAAGATAAAAGAAATTTTGTTTAAACTGCATTGTCTTGGCTAATTCTCAATTGGTTTTATCTTGAATGCATTTAAGTTATAAATTTAAACAGCTTTAGCTTTGGCTAAAATATGATAGATTCCATTGTTTTTCTAATGATGTTTTCTATATAAAGAAGTGTCTGCTCTCCGTTGATACTTTTTAAAGCTTTGCGAATGACTTAATGTTTTTGTCATGTTGTTATAAAGTATATACACTAGTCGGCATATTTATTTGGACAACACTTAAAGTGAAATCTACTTAAAATATAAACTTACTTTGAAAGAAGTTTTGTTATCAATGGATAGGTCACTTCACTTCCGTTTTAATAATACATAATGCTTCTTAACCCATTGAGTACACGTGGAATATTTTCAATTCTTGCAATGGTCTAATTTTTAAACTTTTTCCCCTTGGGCTAAAACAAAAAATGTTTGAATGCAAAAAGATTCTCCAAAAGAATCTATTAGTGATGGAAAAGAAAATTTTCAAAAATCTCTTCGCATGTATTTTTTTATGATTTTTTTAAAATTTAACTTTAAGTGTTGTCAAAATAAATATGCCGACTAGTGTATAAGTCATATATTTCCGGCAAAGCCCATAAATCATATATACGTTTAACCTCATTAACACTTGCTTTTTATCTTTTATCTACAACTTAATTCTATGTAGAAATCTTATAAAAACTTAACGAAGTATTATACTTAAATATACTTTACAAATTTTAAAGAACTAATTTCATTATAACGTTACAAATCTGAGATTGGTTTACAATTTTTGTTTTTGCTTTAAGCGACACATATGTTTTTTTGCAATGACTTTTTGCTGCTTGCCCAACGCAACAATTATATATGGACATTGCACAACCCTTGTTGTGTTTTACAACACTTGTCAGCAAACAATTCGCAACACTTTTACCCAATTAAGCGGACAAACACGCAAATACAGTTTCATGGTCACGTTCAGTTGGCAACAGCAAAAGTTAAAGTCAAGAATCCCTGGAGATGAGGCGGCAACAAACATTGCGTATACGACATGTAGCCAGTTGAAATATTTGTAGGGTGTGGAACTCTCTCGCCGAAAAAAGCTTGATGGCTTTTGAACAACATGTGACAAATTTTATTATCACCTTGGCCACAAATTGAGCTGCCTGTACAAGCAGACAGACAGACGAACGGTTTGTGATCTTTGACATGGCCAGCGGCAGCAGCCAACAAGGGTTTATAGTACTATATATAGTTGTGAGTACATAAAAGTATATAACAACATATAAGTATCTTTGTGTCCCGCAGCTTTATTTAGTTGTTACGTTTTGTTGCCGCACAAACAAAACAGAAAAAATTAAAAACAAAAAAAACTTTCACTTTGTCATCAGCGGCAAAAACTAAAACAGAAAAAAAATATAAAAAAACAAGCGTTAAAAAATTTATTTTATTTTTTTACTTTATTTTTTTTTTTGGTTTGTGGCCGCTAAAAATATGAGCAAATAATGAGCTTAGAAAATTTTACGAGCCCAGCCGCTGGCCGCTGAACCGAAAGACAGACAGAGACATTCAAATGGAGCAACAGCAGCAGCGGCGGTCAGCTGAAAAAGGTGAGGAACGCGGTGCTGGCATTTCACCCATTACGAATTTGGCGATTGGCATATCGGACAATTGGCCAACGAGCCAAGCAAACCAAGCAACCAACCGACGATTTAACGGAATCAGAGTGAGCCGAAAATCAAAGCGCCGATAAACGATGTTTGGTGTGAAAATGGCATGGCATCGCTGCCTCTGCTGCTGCTGCTGCCCCGCAGAGATAACAGCGACAGCGACAGCAATGAATTATGGGCCATGACGCTTTTATGCTCTTTTAGCCATTAATACTGATTTCCATTGTCTGTGAAGAGTTTTCTGTAGCCGCCCCAAAAAACAAGCGAAAAAATATAATCAAAAAATGGTTTTTTGTGGATTTACTTCACAATTGGCACAACAAACGTGCCACAGTTCAAAATGCGTGAAACATCACCAGAGGAAAAGCGATGAACAGCTTTTTTAGTAAATCCATAAAAAAAAAAAAAATTTGTGCAGATCATTAGACAGACTCTGTTGTGTTGCGACATTTGCCTTGGGCTAAGATGAAGATAACGTTTGCCAGTTAGCTCTATGTGATGAACCAGAATATATATATTATAAACACAAAAAGCCCAAAAAAACGGGTTTATTCGTAAAAAAAAACACACAAACAACTTAATAAACACAATTGAGAAACAACTATTCATTTCACAACAAAAACAAGATCAAGAGCATTTAAATTAAGCAAAGATCATAGTATGATAGCAACAAATGGCTATCATCTCGGCTGTTGATGTTGATCAAGAATTTTTATATTTATAACAACGTGACAAAAACATTACACTAGTCGGCATATTGATTTTGACAACACCTAAAGTGAAATCTACTTAAAATTTAAACTTACTTCGAAAGAAGTTTGGTATCAATGGATAGTATCACTTCAATTCCGTTTTAATAATACATAATGCTTCTTAACCCATTGAGTACACGTGGAATATTTTCAATTCTTGCAAAGGTCTACTTTTTAAACTTTTTCCCCCGGGCTAAAACAAAAAATGTTTGAATGCAAAAAGATTCTCCAAAAGAATCTATTAGTGATGGAAAAAAAAAATATCAAAAATCTCTTCGCAAGTATTTTTTATGATTTTAAGTAGATTTAACTTTAAGTGTTGTCAAAATAAATATGCCGACTAGTGTATGATTTACTGGTTTTGCCGGAAATATATGACTTATATATACTTAGAACTCAACGAACCTAAATCGCTCTTATATATCCCATCATCTTGTTTTCAACAGAATCATTTGATTACCACACGTTCCAGCCAGCAATCAACAGTTGGCTATAATTTTTCTTTATTTCCATTACGTTTTTTTTCTCTCGGTACTGACGTGAGTCATGCAGCGCTTATCGTTCATGTCTGTTAACCATTATCGCTGCTTGGCCAAGTTAAAAGAAAACGTTTTGCCAGCTTTATCAGGCTGCAACCAACACTGAAATAAAACACTGAAAAAATTGCAAACTGATAAGCCCTATAAAGTAAAGGCAATTCAATGCGCATTGAAATTACGTTGCCAATTTTGGTAACAACACACACATACACCTCTAAGCTGAGTGAGTGAATATTTAGTGTGTGTGTTGAGTGCGTTGTGGCACAGGTGGGCGCAGTTGTGATACGATCCGAAATGTTAACCGATCGGGGCTGGGCCAAAACTCTTGTAACGCTGACAAACTGCACATAATAAATAAGTATAATGTGTACTCGTATTTTTATACCCTCTGAGGGGTATATTGGGTTTGTGAAAAGTATGTAACAGGCAGAAGTAGGCGTAGCAGACCCTATAAAGTATATAAATTCTTGATCAGCATCAACAGCCGAGTCGATATAGCCATATCTGTCCGTCTGTCTGGCCGTATGAACGAATGGATCTCAGAGATGGTAAGAGCTACAAGTTCAAACTTGGTCAGTATCAATCACATATTTAGTCAGTCAATACAAGTTTGTTTCCTTTTTTCGATGCCACGCCCCATTCGCCCACAATTAGCGAAAAACCAGACATACCTCGGAAAAAATACATGTTTTTGGCGAATATCTCGGTAACTATAATACCTAGGGACTCCAATTTTGGCATAAGGTGTAAAGAAAAGAAAATGACATCAAATTTTTTGGATGCTACGCCTCCTTCGCCCACCAAAAGCACAATTACGTTGTAACTTTGCAAGCAGCTGTCTCACTTATTTCTTAACGTATAGTTTTGTAACTTAGTATATACTAGGAGACAAATAATATCAAACGATTGTCAAAGTTTCATCAAAATCGGACTATAAATAAAAAAGTTTGTCATACAAAGAAGATCGTTACTTTCAAGCAAGGCATAGCCACGTGCGTTGCACGAGCTGTGTACAAAGAACGAAAACGAAAACAAATGTTCGAGCGAGACAGACATACAAATATGTGTGCATGTTAAGTTCTTGCTGCAGCTACTCTAATTTAAACTAATTTAATTGGAAACGAAGCTCAGAGGGTATTACACGGTCGGCATGCCCGACTGACATTTTCTTTCTTGTTTATAAAATAAATCAGAGAGTCTAAAAGTGAAACGTACCGGATGTTGGCCGATTGACAAAACGACGGCGCAACGCCAGCAATGAAACTGTGATTATATATACACATAGATAGATAAATAGACAGATAGAGGTGGATAGATAGATAGATAGATAGATAGATTAATCGCTTGGGTGGCTGCCAGTTCGTCGTTCAGTCCATTCATCCAACTGTCTGTCTGTCCGTCTGTCCGTCCGTCTGTCTATTTCTGTCGCTCTGGTTGGATGCATTGACAGATTGTTGTTTAGCTGGATGCATAATCGCATAATCATGCAGTCATTGGCACATTAAAAGCGACGCGGCACGTACTCGTACACAAAACTCAACTCGAATTCGAACTCGAACTCAAACTCAAACAACAAAAGCAAACTTGGTTATTTTGTTTATAAGCATTGTTGTTGTTGTTGCTGTTGTTGTTGTTGTTGTTGTTGTTGTTGCTATTGTTGCCATTGTAAAAGTGCAATGAACAGCTAAATTAAATGCAAGCCAAGTAATGCGGAAAAGGGCGTGACTATTTAGGACAGAAGCGAAATTAAAACTAAATCAACAAAATAAAATAAAAGCCAAAAATTCAAATTCTAGCTCAACACTCAGGGTGCGGCGGCATTACAGGGTATTGAGCACTAATGTAATTAAAGACGTGTAAATTTGTCAAAAAAAAGAGTCGAACTTCCGGTAAAATTGCTTACAAATTATGCCCCCAAAACGCTAATTGGCAGCACTGCAAAAACTATGAAAGTGTTTCTTAACAACGGCCAACAAATTGTGGCAATAATGAAATATTGAAGCAATATCAAAACTAAAACACTACGCTAGACTCGCGGCCAAGTTAGCAGGCATTTGGACATGTTTGTTTGGCTAGCGGCAGCGGCAAAGTTGGAAAAATCGATTAGAAATCGCTGGCAAATGGACAGGCGAGAGAGGTGTGCCCGTTGGCCATAATACAGACAGACAGACAGGCAACAGCAACAGCAACAACAACAACAACCGCAACTGTCAACAACTGGGAGCCAGTTTTAAGCAGAAGTTAAAGTCCCCAAAGGATACGGATACGCCGCGGCCATATCGACCGAGGGCTAGAGAGATACGAACAAGAAAGAAAATTTCAGCTGCGCGGTATACCCTGAGCTGTTTCAATTATATGAGTGTAAAGAGGGAGTTATGTTTGTGCCCGCGGCTCGTGAAGATTTTTTTGATTTTTTTTGGCTTTTCTTTTTCTTGGTTTTGTGTGTAAAGAAGGGGGGGAGTTTTTTGGGGGTAGTTTTGGGGGTTGGGGGGGATGGGGGTCTGTGCAGGAAAAACACATAAATATCCAATATACAGTGGAGGGTCTGGACTGGAAATTGATTACGACCAATTTACAGACATTTAGCAAAACGCCAGCGAAAGTAAAAAGCAAACACAAAATGAAATCGAAACGAAATGAAACCAAATTAAATATACTAAAATTAAAATGCCAAAGACTGCAATTAAAACTATAAAACAGTTAATTAATTAAATATATACCAAACCAACTAGTGGCTGCTACTTAAACTAAACTAACTGTAACAACATCGGGCGCCTTTGAAATGTGTTAACCAAGTTGTTAATAACTTTTGGCCAAGACTCCAAGTCCAAGTCTGCTGGCCTGCATAATTTATGTGCTTAATTAATTTGGCTTTTTTTTTGTTTTTTGCGGAACATTTCGTAGCCTGGAATTACATAATTTTTTTTTCTGTCTGCTTTGCAATCTCCTAAAACAAAAAAAAAACAGATAACTAACGGACATTATAAACACAACTTTTCAAATTTTTTTCGGTTATTTTTATTTTAAAAATTTTTGTTGGGTAGTTTATCACGCTGCAATTGGTCGGACAGTTGGCGGACAGTCTTTGGCCATGCAAGTTGTGCATACAGCACACTGATGATTTATGGCTAAAAAGTATTAAAAGAAAATTAAAATGTATATCTTAACTATATATTCGCAACACAAGTTATCGTAGATTAGTTTTATGTCGCTGTAAATTAAGATGTAGTAATACATTTTAACTCAATTTTCAGTTGGGAATTTGCAAACACATTTGAAATTTCGCAAAGCATTTAACACTATACTTAATTTGATAGTTTTTTCGACATTAGTCATTGTATGAATAAGAAATGCACGAGTCTTTAGTTAAATAGTTAAATATCTTAAAGCCTCGAACTTTCATAGAAGTACACTAGTCGGCATATTTATTTTGACAACACTTAAAGTGAAATCTACTTAAAATTTAAACTTACTTCGAAAGAAATTTGGTATCAATGGATAGGTCACTTCACTTCCGTTTTAATAATACATAATACTTCTTAACCCATAGAGTACATTGTGGACGATATTTTCAATCTCTTGCATAAGGTCTAATTTTTAAACTTTTTCCCCCGGGCTAAAACAAAAAATGTTTGAATGCAAAAAGATTCTCCAAAAGAATCTATTAGTGATGGAAAATTGTTTTTCAAAAATCTCTTCTCATGTATTTTTTATGATTTTTTTAAAACTTAACTTTAAGTGTTGTCAAAATAAATATGCCGACTAGTGTATTTGGTATAAAGTATTTTGTCATAAAATATTCAATCAATGTTATTTAGCTACTGTAATAATAACGTTTTTTAAAACTGCCTAAACTTGTTAAAGTTTCATTCTTAAATCACCGCTAAAATTCTAAAATAATTACATGCTATGTATTTTGGGCTTATTAAACTCAAAAACCAGTTACTTGGTGGAAAATTAAAGACAAATAAAGTTGAAGCCTTCAAGCAGCAGCAGCAGCTGCACAATCAAAAGTAATTTTAACAATTTGCGTTAAGTCAACAAACAACAAGTAAATCAACATTAATAAGACAAATTAAATAACTTTTGGATAATTATACACAAAAAAAACAAGAGCCTTAAAAAATAAGTGGAAAATACAAAAAAAAATAATAAACCAAGTGGAAAATGTGACAGGCAGACAGAGAGACATAAGGACAGACAGACAGACAGACAGACAGACAGACAGATATGGTAGATAGACGCTTCGTCACTTGTCCAACAACCGATGATTTTAGCATTGCAACAGCTGTTGTTATTGTTATTTGTCTTGTAATTTAGGATGTTGTTTTTGTTTTTGTTTTTTTTTTTTTTTTTTTTTTTTTTTTTTTTTTTTTTTTTTGTTTTTTTTGTGCGGTAACTGCTTAACAATCTTTGTATATTTCTCACTTTTGTAAAAGTGTCGAAAAATTGTTAATTTAATTACGACACTTGCGTCGGTTGAGTGCGATGATTACCAACAACGAAAAGACGCCAAAAGCCAAAAAAAAATTTTAAAATTTGTTGGTTTTGTTTTTTTTTTACAGCCACACATATGTTGCAAGCTGCACATTCAGGTTTTTTTTTTCATTTTGCTTTTTATGTTTTCTTTAATTTTGGTAATGGCTCAGAATTATAAAAATTTAAGTTGGTAACAAAATAAAACAAAATAAATAATAAGACCTACAACTAATGCTAACTAATGGTGTGGTCGCTTATGGACTCGCAGATGTTTTGTAGATTGTAGTCATTGCAGCAGTCATAAGCAATTGTCTTTTAATATGGCCTACATGGCCTATGTACTATGGGGAAAAATACGAATTTCGTGAACATTTGACAAGTTTAAACAAGAAAGAAAATGTCAGTCGGGCATGCCGACCGTTTGAGCTTCATTTCCAATTATATGGGTAAATTGGGGGGAAAATAAAACCACAATATTTTTTCCCCCGCGTTTTAGTTTTGGGGGGGGGGGGGGGGAATATTTACGTATTTTTGTGCAGCCCATAAACAAATTTGTTAGCTTTGCAAAACTGTATGTTAAGAAATAAGTGAGCAGGGGTTAAGTTTGTGTTTTGGGGGGGGGTGATTTGTTTTTTTTTTTTTTTTTTTTTTTTTTTTTTACGTGTTTTTATCAACATTTTTGACTTTTTGCCCATAGTACGCTTTAGTGGGCTAAAACGCACAATGGCCCAACCCCGTTACAGCCCCGCCCCCGACAACAACAGTATCGACATCGACATCGTCATCGGCATCGGTATCGAAAGAGTTGCGTCAGAGTTGGCCGAACCCAGGTTGAGAGACGCCAACATGGAAACTGCTCTGCTGCATTCAAAATGAAATTCAATTGAAAACAGTAAAATGAAACTGAAAATGAAAATTACATATGCACCCAGTGTATAATAGAGGCGTTGTCGAATGTGCAATGACTCTTCAAAATGCAATAAGTATCAAATAACTCATGTACTCGTATCTCAGTGTAATGCAATTAATAATCGCTCTCCAAATTCAAATTATAAGTAACTTAAATTTAGCTAAATAATTACATTTACGTGTGATTGTGGTTATGCAAACGTTTTCACTAATTGAAAAGTGCCTGCACTTCAACTTCAAGCGCTGTATTCATTTTCATATTCATATTCATATTCATTTTCATATTCGTCTACCATCGAGTAAACAAGTAACAAACGTAGAAATTTCTTGAGACCACACGAAAGGCGGTTAAAAATGTAATCACAGTAAACAACAATGGGTAAAAGAAACCTATAACCAAAAGCAAATAGAAATTTCTTTCATTTTCGTTTTTGTTTTTGTTTTTAGAAGCGCAGTGAAAATTTTTTTGCTAGTTAGAGCGTGGCATATAAAAACAGACACCGACAGGCACGTTACGTATACGACGCGCTGCACATTACAGAGACGATAACCCAAGCAAGGAAGAGAAAACCCCTGAAAATCGATCAAACACAACAACATGCCACTCACACAAGTGTATCACTTGAAGCAGAGGGTTAGAGAAAGGGAAAGGGAAAGGAAATGGGATTGAGGGTTGGTACACAGCCAATACAACAAATCAATTGTCACAGTTAAAAAGGTGGCTACATAAAATAGACTTGACTTTTGGGTCTGGCATTCATTTCACATTTTGTTTAGGGCCCTATTGATTTTTGAGGCCCTACTAAAGAATTGAAGAGTAGAAGAAAATAGAGTAGAGCAAAAATAATCTAAAAAACGAACATAATTAAAACATTTTCTATAGTTGTTTAAAACTATTTCTAGCTTTCAACGGGGAACAATTTCCTATTGTTATCAAAAATAATTTTTTGCATTAATTTTAAATAAATTTTGTTAAATCGTATTTTTTTTTTTTTTTGTTTTGGATTTTAGTCAACAATTTAAAGATTTCTTCCTTCCTTCTTTTCTGAACTTAAAAACGAACATAATTAAAACATTTTTCTAGATTTGTTAAAAATTGTTTCTATCTTTCATCGGGTAACAATTTCCTATTGTTATCAAGAATAATTTGTTGCATAAATTTTAAAGAAATTTAGTTAAATCGTATATTTTTTTTTTTGGATTTCCCAATTTTTTGAACTTTTCCGATATATAAACAGTGTCTAATTCAGCTTTCCCCTCTTCAATCTTTTTCTTTTGTTGACGAAAGTTCTTAAAATTGCCAGCTGTCGAGTTAGGTTTCTTCTTCTTTGTTTTTTTTTAATTATTTGTTTTAATTATGTGCAGTTGGTGCTGCTATTGTTTATTGTTTATTGTTAAGATGTATTATTAATGGATCTTGTGTCTGGCACTACAGGTACACTACGGTATACATACGTACATGGTACTGAAGTGAGGACCAGGCGCAAAATATTAACGAGTTTTTCTATAAATAATCACTTAAACGGCTCGCATGTCTTGTCAACATAAAAACGGGCTCATTCAGCGAGTTGGCGAATAGAATTTTCTATGCGTTGGCTGTGGATTTCTAATCTAACAGCATTACACTGACTCATGCAGTTAGTGGGCAGCTGAATTGAGTGGCATCAGTGCCAAGTGCTGTGTGTGTACATCTCCTTTAAAGACCCTGTACTTTTAAAAGTAACAGGGTTTTAAGGTAACCATTTATTAGCAAGAGAAATTTTCAAGTTAGAGTCTTGATGACATATATGGTAGCTATATAAATAATTTTAACACGATTGGTTTACACCTAGAGAAAAAACAACCTAAAATCAATAAAAACGACATTGATTCAATAAGAAACATTAACAATAGTCTAGTAAAGTTGCAAATTTTTGTTTCAATATTTTGATTTAGTGTTGTGCAATATAGATTTAATAACGTTTCATTTTAGCTTTAAAATCAACATTAAAAAATGCTTAAAATAATATTGTTCAACCTTGAAATAAAGTTATTTAAACATATTTTACAAAATTAATATGAAAAATCATTAAATCAAAATTGGAAATTGTTAATTTAATGAATTTCAATATTATAGTTGAAAATTATTGAATTAATATGTCGCGTTTGTGATTTTAAAATGGAATTTTTGGCTCAGTGTACAAATTGGGAAATGTCTAGCGAGAGCACAGAGTATTTTTTAGTCGTGTTCTCTACTTTTTTGCCAGTTAATTTTCCGTCTGTCATGGCTTGCAATGATACGATGATGATGATGATCAGATCAACCCAATTGGGCTAAAGATTCAACAATGCGTGGAAGTAACAGACGACAGTTTGCGCCCACGACGACAATCATGATGATGATGATGATGATGATGATGATAATGATGATGATGACGACGCCTCTTATGAAGTCTTCACTGTGCAAAGAGGCGCAGCAGCTTGAACAAGTTGCGAGCGAGTGACAAGAAGACACTCGAGTCTATAAACTTGTACACCACATACATACAATATATATCTCTCTGTCTATATATAAATCTTTATATATATATTCAAGATAATTAGCCAACAACGCATGACCAAAATGACCAGCTCAAGTAGTAGTTAATGGGCCAAAGGTCAACTTAACCAACTCTCTTGGCTAATTGAACAATGAAACTTTGAAATAGAAATCATAGTCGAGTATATGCTATATATAAAACTTGGCTTGACAGTCTCGACATTGAGCAGCATTTTTTGACTGACTGACTGACAGCGGTGACGTTTCAATTGTTCGGTTTCAATTTCGTGGTTGACAATGGATTTTACTATATAATTACACACGATCTTCAATCTAACTGAATTGAAGGTAGTTGCTTCCCATGGCTTCGCATTCGCCACGCTCCACAGGCAAAGCGGCCACATCTGACAGCTCTTAAAAAAAAAAGCTAAAAACCTGTGTATAAAAAAAATAAAAAAAAAAACAACAACAAAAGTGCATTGTATGCTTATGCAATGCGATACAAAAATTATGAGTTTTGCTTCCTGGCCGTAATTAGCTGTTAAATAATGGCCCAAACATCGAACGATCTATAGTTGCGAATGTGGGCCATTTGTCATGCTTCATTTACAATCATTTTTTTTGTAGTTTTTTTTTCGGAATCTGAATTTTCTGATTTTCCAATTTTTTCTGATTTCTGCAATTTTTTTATTTTATTTTTTTACTTTATTTTTTTTTGCCATTAAACTGACCCAACTTTTGCAATGTAATCAAGCAGCGAGTCATTCATCAGTCAATCAATCAAACGGCATGCAATCTCTAGAATGTTGTTTATGGCCAGTTTGTTTGATCAATACTCAACGTCAAAGTCAAAATCTTGCGCAAAATGTTCGCATTCATTCGCATGTGAAAGTATTTGCAAATATACGAGTACTCGTATTCAAGGCACAAGTCGAGAATGTTTCTTGCCTTCAATAGGTGAAAGCGTCTCTTCGTCTCTTGATGATGACACTAATCGCATCGGATTTTTGTGCTTTAGTTTCTTCTCTTTGTATGGTAGAGAATCAGAGAGTAGTTGATTATTTTCATGATGTATGTAACGCGTAAAATTCTGATAATTATATCGTATATATTTACTATATCATATTGTATTGGATGACTTTTAATATATAACGAGTAATTTGCGTTTAAATTGGAAAGAGTTAACTCAAGCAATACACACAACATACATTTTTATACCCTCTGAGGGGTATATTGGGTTTGTCAGAGCGCGATTTGTATAGTAACAGGCAGAACTTTGCATGCCGCTGACTCACTTATTCCTTAACGTATAGGTTTGTAACTTAGGATATACTTGCAGACTAATAATATCAAACGATTGTGAAAATTTCATCAAAATCGGACTATAATTAAAGAAGTTTGTCATGCAACGAAAATCGTTACTTTCAAGCAAGGCATAGCCACGTGCATTGCACTGAGCTGTGCAACACAAGCAACGAAAACGAAAAACGTGTGAGCGAGATAGACATACAAATATGTGTGCATGTTAAGTTCTTGCAGCAATTTGAACTCATATAAATGAAAACGAAGCTCAGAGGGTATTACACGGTCGGCATGCCCGACTGAAATTTCCTTTCTTGTTTAATATTCTATTTTCAGAATCAAAACGATCAGCTGAAAACTGTTTTCATTGTCAGAGTATCAAATTGTTCGGTTGCCAAAGATAAGTTTTCTCTCTGATTTGTTTTAACATTCTCCAGCGGCAGCTGGTAGAAAAATGACTTTTACTTGGCCAACAACACACTCGACTATCGACTATCGACTATCGGCTCTCGACTCTGTTCTAGTTGCATTCACAAGAGTACACGTTTGAGTGTGCATACTTGCAACAAGCAGCTAGTCATGTGGCAAGCAACAAACAACGTGATTGTCACAAATTGCTAGCAGCATGAATCTTTTATTGTCTGCTTGTTGTTGTTGTTGTTGATGTTGTTGTTGTTGTTGTTGTTGTTGTTGTTGTTGATGTTGTTGTTGTTGTTGTTGTTGCATCGATTGTCGTCGCTGCACTTTTGCTACAATTTTCTCTGCGGGTCACCGACCAAACAACTGAACAACACTTTTGTTTCTTTTGCTTTATTTATGTTGCTGCTGCAATTCATCAATCATAATTTGTATGTCATTCACTAATCGCTTTATGCTGCTCCTGAACTCCCTCAGCTCAGCCATATTGCCACACGATGATGAATTGATTGTTTAACAATTTAACATTAACATTGTTTTTTTTTTGTTTTTTTTTCAATACAACATTATTAAGCATTTGCTTTCTTGTGAGCATTTACTACTCAGTCATTAGCCCTGGCAACGCCCTCTTGCACATTGCCTTGAAATGCGCTTCTGGTCAAATTTAGCTTTTTTATTTTCATACAGATTTTAACTTTCCTTTTTTATACCCTACGAAGGGTGTACTATTAACTCTATTTTCAATATCTACTTGCTAAAGCAACAAAGATCATACAAATATAACAACCCCTGATGTCATTTCAGCTTTTTTCCCGCCAGATCTAGTTGTTTTGAAAATGCGATTGCGGGAAAATTTTGAAAACAGCGGGCAGCGGGAGTTCTAGTTTTTTTAGAAAATGGAAAAAAACATTTTTTGTACATTACTTTTTCCTAATATTGTGAGTTGTTTCTTTCGTGTTTGACGATTAAAAATATATTTCTATTGGTTAAGTATCGATATTTACTTCTATCGAATAATTTTTACTAATAATTTATAACTTTGTTTTTTAATGGGTCTTCTATGACTAAAATTGTGAAATTCGTTTGACAAATAATTAAAAATTGACGATGCCGAAGGAAGTATACAAACATAAAGTGCAATATGTATGGCTGCAAAACAAGTAGTTTAGGTAGTGACTGAGGAAGAATCCTACAGATTTACTTCAGGTGTATTAAAATTTTATTTTTAAGTGCACTTTTACTGCAAAATTATGCGATTTGCGAGCACTCGGTGCTTCAGCTTTTTTTTCAGCTGTTTTTCCCGGGGATTCAGCGGTTTTTAGCCGTTTTTTCGTCAAACTAGCTGTTTTTGCTCTGCATATAATAAATCGAGTGGTTAATTGAAACATGCAATAATGTTTTAAAACAAAAAACTAAGTGCTTCACTAGTTCTCTTGACTTTTTATGAAGATTTTCAGCTTTTAATTTTAGTTAAATTTTGTATTAATAATTTTGTAAATTTAATTTAATTAATAATGAGTTATATATAGTATTTTAAACAGCCTGTTTAATATATTTTGTATTAATAAACATTTTGTTTATCATTTGTTTAATTACAGAATGAAGGTTTTGAGTTTTCCAACGCAACGCATGGCAACTGCAAAATTGACAGCAGCTGTAGAAATAGCAAAAATAACAACAACAACAGCAACAGTAACTACAACAACAACAGCAGTGGCCACTCACGTCAACGTGTCACGGAATTGGCCAGCGGGGCAATGGAATGTCTGCCAATAAGCGGTGGCGTTGTCAGCCATCCACATCATCCACATTTGATGGCATCGAGTGGTGGTTCTGGCGGTCCTGTGGTTGCCTCACCAACCACTGTTGTGGTTGGCGCCACATATCCACATCATTTGCTGCACCATCTTCATCATCATCATTTAAGCCACAATGCGCCATATAGCAACAGCTATGGCAGTCATTCCCATCATCATCATCCCATACACAGTGAGCAGACCAAGTCGCTGCAGGAGCTGCAGCATGAAGTTGGTGCTCTATTGGAATTCCGAGATCTGGTCATTGAAACATTTCCCGATCTCAAGCATAAAATGGCCTCCATGTCCACCACCACACCATCCACATCCACGCCCAACTCTGTGGGCGCTTTAGGTGGCAGTCACTCAGTGGGTGGTGGCATCGGTGCTGGTGGCAGCTCCTCGTTAGCAGCCAGGTGAGTAAACCAAAACACATTAGCACCCGCTGCTTATAAAGTGTAATAGTTAACAAGAAAGAAAATGTCAGTCGGGCATGCCGACCGTGTAATACCCTCTGAGCTTCGTTTCCAATTAGGTGAGTTCAAATTGGAGTAGCTGCTGCAGGAACTTAACATGCACACATATTTGTATGTCTGTCTCGCTCACACGTTTTTCGTTTTCGTTGCTTGTGTGCACAGCTCAGTGCAATGCACGCGGCTATGCCTTGCTTGCAAGTAACGATTGTCGTTGTATGAAAAACTTTTTTATTTATAGTCCGATTTTAATGAAATTTTCACAATCGTTTGATATTATTTGTCTGCAAGTATATGCTAAGCTACAAATTTATTCGTTAAGAAATAAGTGAGCCAGCGGCATGCAAAGTTACAACGAAATGGTGCTTTTGGTGGGCGAAGGAGGCGTGGCATCCAAAAAATTTTGATGCCAATGTCTTTATATTGTAAATAGCAACCAGCATGCCAAAATTGGAGTCCCTAGGTGTTATATTAACTGAGATATTTGCCAAAAACATGTATTTTTCCGAGGTGTGTCTGGTTTTTCCCTAATTGTGGGCGAATGGGGCGTGGTATCGAAAACAAGATCATGACCGACTAAATACGTGGTAGTACCACTAAAACGGATGTTATAGCTCTTACCACTCTGAGATCATTTCGTTTATACGGACAGACAGACGGACAGACGGACAGAGGAACAGACGGTCATGGCTATATCGACTCAGCTTGTGATGCTGATCAAGAATATATATACTTTATGGGGTTTGTCACGCCTCCTTCTGCCTGTTACATACTTCTGACAAACCCAATATACCTCTCAGAGGGTATAAAAAGTTAGAAAGCAAACGTGCCGTGTTAGATGTACGTAGATCAAGTTTAAAAGTTAAAATGCCAATAGCGGCTCCAAAAATGTTTACGAAAATCTATTATAAACTATTTATCTTACCGCTCCATATTTCTGAGCGCTGGAAAATATTTATAAAACGAAACTAAATTCTTCGGTCAGTCAAAATTTTTATTAATTATGTTGCATATAATGTTTAAGAGTATTAACAACATGTCATGCTGAAAAAAACTTTAGACCGCTAAAAATAAATGCTAAATTCATTTACTTTTAATTGCAGACGCGAATGGGAGCCTGGCATACGGATGAAGCGTAAATTGTCGCACAAAGAGCCGTCCACGATGACAGCGACGACGACGACGACGACAACGGCGTCAGGAGCAGTTCAATCCTCAGCTGGAAATGTCGAGCCGTCGTCGTCGTCATCGCTAACACGCAGTCGCAGCAATTCGCACAGCGGCAAGAAAGAGCCAAAGAGCGGAGAGAATAACAACGGTAGCGTTGTACAGGACTCCGGTTTCTCAACGGAGACCAGTTCCTCCAAGGAGGGTCACAGTGCCTCCTCCTCCACCAATGGTGCTATGACCGTAAGTATTCTGCTTCTACCTTTTTTCGATTATAAACTCTAAAGTCTCTTTTTCTTTTTTTCTGCCAGGTTGCCATAGCATCAAATCGTCTGAGCTGCGCCGAGTCGGACGATGAGCTGCTCAACCTGCTGGACGTCATCCATCGCAAATCGAATCGTTTACGCGAGGAGGTCGAACAGCTCCAAAGCTATGATGCAGGGGTTAAGGGTCAGCAGGGAAAGAGCGGTGGCATGACACCGCAACAGTTTAGAGAGCAGGTGGAACGACTGAATCGTGAAGACATCAAACAGTTGCGCAAGGAGCGTGATCGTTTGCTCGACAAATTGGCCGAAATGGAGGCGGAAACGCTAACAGGTCGCATCAAAGCGGCCAAAATGAATGATCAGGTGGAGGAGCTGATTAGTGTGAAAAAAGATCTCGAGGAGCAGCTTAAATTGGCCATGGCCCAGAAATTAGAGCTGAGCTCGCGTGTGCAACAGCTGCAGCTGCAACAACAGCAGCAGCAGCAACAACAGCAGCAGCAGCAACAGCAACAGCAATTACAACTGCAACAAAGCAAACAAAGCTCATCCAGGTGAGTTATTATACTCGTACAGTAGCGGGAAAATGAAATCCGAACAAGTCATAATTGAAACTTTAAGGTGTTTGTAACTTTTTAAAAACCATACATATCAGCTTGAAATAAAATTTAGCTTGTAAATTAGTTTATTTCAGGGACCGTAAATAATGATAATTTTTTTATTTTTAAATAAAAAAATCATTCACTTGCAAGCGACCTAAAATTATATCTAGTATACCAAAATTATTATTATTACATAATCTATGCATTTTTGAAATGATTTTGAAATTTCTAATTTTAATCGAATTCTTCAAAAATAATCATTATTTTTGAGTAATTTATGAAAAACTTAACCATAATGATTATATTTGATCAAAAAAAAATAGAAATCAAAAATAATGATTAAAAATTATTTTTGTTTTTTTCGCTCAAAATAAAACTAATATTATCTGTTGGCTTTTATAAGGTTTTTCTTTGTCAAACAAATAAAAACTCCAAAAAATAAAAAACTCCGGATTTCATTTTCCGCTACTGTATTATAGATAATTACCTTAAATTAATTGTGCTTACTATTAATTTGATTATCAATTTGTTTTGCAGCGCCAGCCAATCCGATTACTCCAGTCAACGCAACTTTTCATCCTCAGCGACAACGGTGCTCTCCAACAGCAGCAGTCGTCAAAGTCTTGGCAGCACCATCACCGCACCCAACAACAACACATTCAACACATTCCAGCCTGTTGTGCTCGAGCAGCAGCAGCAGCAGCAGCAGCAGGAGGCAGCATTCCATCAAAGCACTGGTAGTGATAGCACAGTGAGAAGACAGTCGCTTGGTCGCTTGGATGGCGTTGTGAGTACACCGGGTGCACGCAATACCAAATGTCGCATCACCGACTCCAAACGTTTCTCGGCCATCCTGCTAGAGACGAATGTGCTGGAACTACAGCGACATTTGCTCACATTGACGGTACAAAATCAGGTGTTGTCGCAAAAACTGGATGCGTCGTGGAAATCGAAATCGTTGCTTAGCAAAAGACTGGACAAGAGTCAAGAGGATAGCGAAGAGTTGCGTTTTCAGTTAGAGGAGAAGAACATTGAATTGGAGGGCACAAAGGCGCAATTGCGTGTGCTGGAATCACGTCTCCATACTACGACCAGTGGTAGCACTACGAATTCCTATTTGAATTCATCATCGCAACATGATTACGAAACGAATCGTTCATCGGCATCGACTACTCTGATGCTGAGTCGTCGTGGTGTGCCCGATTCGGTGGATTCGACATCGACACCTATAGCACCTTTAGCTCCAACTGTCTCACAGGTTAGCACGCCCAGCATGAAGGCCATGGTGCCATTGGCCATGAATGATGAGCTGCAACAGCACAGCAGCAGCACTGAATCCGCCCATGAACATGAAACGGAACGTACGCTAAGCAAAACTATGATTAATAGCGCTACGGGTCTTGGTTTGGGACTGACTCCAAGTCCACTCGGCTGCAGCACACCCAGCGGTAGTAGCATTGCAGCGCGTGTGATGAGCTCCAGCGTCGGCTATGAGCAGCAGACACCGCCTAGAAATTATGCTTTTCGCAAATTTAGTAGCAGCGCCAGTAAGCCAAGTAAAATACCGCTGCCGGGTAGTAGTAAAGCAGCTGCGTATTTTGCCGGTAAACCGCCCACGGGTCGTTCGTCCGCCGCCTCCTCCACAGCGGGTCGATCACCGCCAGCGGTGCACAACAACTCGAGCAGCAGCGTTTCATTGAGTCGCAGCACTGGCAATCTAAGCCAGAGCTTAAAACGTGCCGATTCCGCTTCAAATCATTCGTTGAGCACAAATACGAGTCGCAGTTCCACATCCTCCTCCATACCGCTGGCCACAACGCCGTACTCCTCGAGCTCTGCGGGGGGCAATCGCAGCAACAGTAGTCACACTCCGTCCCCGCGTGTACTGCAGAATTCACCGTTGCCGAAGCTGAAGCGCGAGACGCTTAGCTCACGAGTGCGGCATCTGGATTCGCTGTCACGTGCACAGCAATTGCCGGAACAACAGCAGCAGCAGCAGCAGCAGCAACTAAACAACAGCAGCAGCAATAACTCGCAGAAGAGCAGTCCAACGAGTGGTGGCAGCTCTAGTTCTAGAAAGGATTTGCAGTTGAGTGCCTCAGCAACGTTGTCATCGTATCAGCGACGTAGCAGCAGCAGTGCCGTCGGTGTGGCAAGACGTTTTAGCAGCGCCTCGGTGACGGCTGCAAACAGATTGGCACGTGAGCAACAGCAGCAGCAACAGCAGCAACAGCAACAGCAGCAACTACTACTGGATGCAACAAATGCCACGCCCACTTCAAGCTATGGCGACAGTAGTGATAGTGGCAAGGTACGCACTTTAAAGTCAACATTTTTGGGTTGGTTCAAATAATGTAATAATTAATTAATCATAATAATATTGAAATATAATTATTAATAATATTATTAGATACGATTCAGTGATACTACTGATAACTGATATATATATATATAATATACGTTGCATATACAACTTTACATATATATAAAAACATATATATATATATCTACTGATAACTGTTAACTCTCTTTTAATACGCCTTCGTTTATCACCAACCAAAAAAAAAAAAACAATCAGCAAATCAACAAACATTCATCAACAACACAACAACAACAAAAAAAAAACAACAACAGCAACGTCACAGCTATAATAAAAACAATTTAGAAAAAGAAATACAAAAAAATATAAATTAAAAACTATAAAATAGTTTAACTGGCAGCAAATATAATTTATATTTTTAATATAAATCACATACAATATATACAACATTGCGCTTCCTTGAAGTAATTCCCATTTTGAGCTGCAGAAAAAAATTAAAAGAAATTTTGTTAAACACAAATTGTATGTAGATAATTTGTAGTAAATTTATAGAGATCAATTTTTGCTTTTTTTGTCGTTTATTTACTTTACAGAATTGAACAAATTCCCATTTTGAGCTGCAGACAAAAATAAAAGAGAAATTTTGTTAAACACAAATTGTATATAGATAATTTGTAATAAATTTATAGAGGTAATTTTTTGCGGCAATTTTTTGTTTTACAAAATTAAACAAATTTATAAAAATCTATTGAAAAATGATTGTACAAATTTCAAATTGTTGTAAAAACGATTTCATTGCAAGAACGTAATTTAAATGATGGAACATTTTTCTGAATGGAAAACATTTTTTTGTAGTTTAACGTGCTTTTTGTTTAAAAAAAGAGCAATCTTTATAAACTTAATTAGATTATTCAACGCAAAACATTTCACAACTGTGCAATTTTTACAACTTTCGATTTTGTTGCTACAACGAATCCGTAAAAAAAAACCCAATACACCCTTAGAGGGGTTTTTATACCCTCTGAGGGGTGTATTACATTATACAAAATTTTCACAACTGTGCAATTGTTATTATTTGTCGTTAAACTCTTGTTTATCTGTTTATTTTTTCGGCTTAGAATTTTGTTAAATGGGATTTACTTCATTGGAAAGCAAACATAAATTACATGCATCTAATTATTTATATATAAAATAAATATACATACATATAACTAACCCACGTTGCATACAAACATACAAAAAACATACAGAAAAACATTGATATAACTAAAAAAAATATATATACATATATATAAATGATTTGTGTATCTAACCAACTTTCGTTAGTTTGTCTTGTGCCTACACAAATTGAAAGAAAGAAATAATTCAGATAAAAATGTTAGCAAATTCCGCAGTGTGCCTGACCTTATCCAATAACCCCAACTATATATATACATATATATATCCCTGCCTGCCAGTCTTATTGCCCTTCATTCACCCACCCACACCCCTTTCACGCCTGTCAAATTGAAAGGGCTTATCAAACTCAAACTCAGCTTGTTGCGCGTTTATCATTTTTGAATGTTTCGTTTTCTTTGTAGAGTTTTGTATTGCTTTTTTTTGTTTTTTTTTTGTTGGTCATTGGACCAGTGAAAGGTGCCACTGCACTGCCAAATCGACGGCTTTGCCTTTTGAAGCAGCTATGCAAATTAGTCGCGCAGCTGCCGTTATAATTAAAAAAAAAGCTTACAAAAAATTATAAAAAAATATATGTAACTTTATTTTTCACGTGCAACAATGAATTTTTGCTTTATATACAACCAATACATACTATATACACAAATATATATATATATATATATATATATATATATATATATATATGTATATGTATACACTAGTCGGCATATTTATTTTGACAACACGTTAAAGTGAAATGTACTTAAAATTTAAGCTTACTTCAAAAGAAGTTTGGTATCAATGGATAGGTCACTTCAATTCCGTTTTAATAATACATAATGCTTCTTAACCCATTGAGTACTCGTGGAATATTTTCAATTCTTGCAAAGGTCTAATTTTTAAACTTTTTCCCCCGGGCTAAAACAAAAATTGTTTGAATGCAAAAAGATTCTCCAAAAGAATCTATTAATTTTTCTAATTTTTCAAAAATCTCTTCTCATGTATTTTTTATGATTTTTTGAAAATTGAACTTTAAGTGTTGTCAAAATAAATATGCCGACTAGTGTATGTATACGTGCTTAGTTTTTTTTTGTACATACTCGTAAACACACAATGCCTATAAGTATATATATATATATATAGCTAAGTTTCTAAGCTTAAGTGCAACATCATTTATTATATAACTCGTATACTCGTACATTATGCAACAAAAAAAAACAAAATAAACCATGTAAATTGTTTACCATTAATTTATCGTTATTATGCCTTAGTCTATATTTATTTTTTTTTTCATTAAATGCATTCGATATTTTGTTTGTCTCATATTATTTGCTATACTCGTACATATTATTTGCGTGTAATTAAACATGATTATTGTTAAGTTGATGTAACAAGTAGGCCTAATGTAAATGCTAATTACTCATTAATTATTATCGTGGTCTTAAACACACTACATACACATACAAATATAAACATTATAGAAATGAAAAAAACATCAAAACAAAAACCATATCAAATTTTTGAATTCAATTTTATTTTAGCCAGGTTTTTGAAAGGTTGCTAATCATCAACGTCAGTCATTATGCATTCTACACTAGTCGGCATATTTATTTGGACAACACTTAAAGTGAAATCTACTTAAAATTTAAACTTACTTCGAAAGAAGTTTGGTATCAATGGATAGGTCACTTCAATTCCGTTTTAATAATTCATAATGCTTCTTAACCCATTGAGTACACGTGGAATATTTTCAATTCGTGCAAAGGTCTAATTTTTAAACTTTTTCCCCCGGGCTAAAACAAAAAATGTTTGAATGCAAAAAGATTCTCCAAAAGAATCTATTAGCGATGGAAATTTGAAAAATTTTCAAAAATCTCTTCGCATGTGTTTTTTATGATTTTAAGTAGATTTCACTTTAAGTGTTGTCAAAATAAATATGCCGACTGGTGTACATTAACCCATTTGCCATTTTGCCATTATCATTGTCATTGGCTTTGATCCATAATCAGAACTAACTAATCAAACACGCACACACATAAGTATACACACACTACAACTGCTCTTAACTTGCCTAAGAAAAGCTGAAAAAGCAAAAAAAAAGTTATTCGTATCTAATGCTGTAATTTCTTTTTTACTTTTACTTTTTTTCTTTCTGCGCGTGTTCGTCCCATAAAAAAACCAAAACCAACCAAATTGTTTATAACTGTCTGTTAACTCACACTGTTATCTATTTTGTATATTCAAAAACCGTACAAAAAAAAAAAAAAAATACAACAACAACAACAACAATATCCTCAAACCCAACAACAAACCAAACCAATCCAAACTGATCCAACAGCCCATTGAAAACTGTCACTAAAAAGTAAAGAAAAACTCTTCCCGGAACCCTTTGGCAAAAAGCATGTACAATTTATATATGTGGACTTGTGGTGGTGTATTAATTGATTGATTGATTGATTGATTGACGTTGGTGCTGAAAATTTAAGCTGCAAAAGAAAATGAAAATGAACATAAAAGCGACATTACCACACAACCGTCTGCTGTGCGACTTTTGGGAGCTCTGTGTGTTTTTTTTTTTTTTTGTTTTTGGTAACGGCTAGGCGTACAGGCCTACAGACAACTGATGATGACCCGGTCAGGAGTGGCTTTTAAACAACTCAACCTCCCGAAACCTCCCGAAAATTGAGAGTGTTGAGCTTGTGCTTGTGTTGTCATGTTTTGTTTGTTTTTTAGGCCAAATAAAAGACAAAGAACTAAGACAAATTTGCCGCAAAACTGTTATACGCGTAAGTCTCTCTTCAATCTCTGTCTCTCTCTTTCTCTTTTGATTATTTGTAGTTTAAGCTGCCATACCCGCTGCCACGCCCCCACAACTCACGACTTTCCCCGCTCACCAATTCTTGCACCAAAAGAAAAAAAACACTGCTTTTATTTGCTTAGCCCCAACACTGCAACAACAAATAATTGGCTTTCATTTTGTTGTAGTAACGTAGTTGTAGTTTATACACTTACTACACACACCTCCCACACCCACACCCGCTCTCTCCATTTTTTAGCGCCTTCTCTTAGCAGGCAATCCACAACTGACAACTGAAGTATCACATATTAACTACAGATCCCAGTCGTTTTTTTATACCCTCTGAGGGGTATAATGGGTTTGTCAGAAGTATGTAACAGGCAGAAGGAGGCGTAGCAGACCCCATAAAGTATATATATTCTTGATCAGCATCAACAGCCAAGTCAATATAGCCATGTTCGTCTGTCCGTCCATATGTCCGTCTGTCCGTCCGTATGAACAAACAGATCTTAGAGATGGTAAGAGCTACAAGTTCAAAGTTGGTCAGCATCGACCACATATTTAGTCAGTCAATACAAGTTTGTTTCCTTTTTTGATGCCACGCCCCATTCGCCCACAATAAGCGAAAAACCAGACATACCTCGAAAAAATACATGTTTTTGGCGAATATCTCGGTAACTATGGCACCTAGAGATACCAATTTTGGCATGCAGGTTGCCATCAAGATTTTTTGGACGCCACGCCTCCTTCGCCCATCAAAAGCACAATTGAGTTGTAACTTTGCCTGCTGCTGGCCCACCTATTTCTTAACGTATAGTTTTGTAACTTAGCATTTACTTGCAGACAAATAATATCAAACGATTGTGAAAATTTCATTTAAATCGTACTATAATTCAAAAAGTTTCTCAAACAACGAAAATCGTTACATTCAAGCAAGGCATAGCCACGTGCATTGCACTGAGCTGTGCACACAAGAAACGAAAACGAAAAACGTGTGAGCGAGACAGACATACAAATATGTGTGCATGTTAAGTTCTTGCAGCAGCTACTCCAATTTGAACTCATATAAATGAAAACGAAACTCAGAGGGTATCACACGGTCGGCATGCCCGACTGACAATTTCTTTCTTGTTTTTAATTGATTTGTAATATACGTAATTATTGCGCTGTGCTTTCCTTAATTCTCTAGCTCAAATTAAAAACGGTAGAGGTGTTCCTAACTCTTTTTTTTCCCTGCTCTAAAATTTTTGTGTTTAACTTTTGGTAAAAGAAAATTTAAAAATCACATTAAACTTCATTTACTTCAGCTAATTTGTGTGCCTTGTGTTTTCTGTCCTGCATGTTAAATCGCTAATGAAAAACAAAAAATGTTTTCTGATATATATATCTCTTCTGTTTTTCTTTTGCTTCCTACATATTTGCATAGAATTTGGCAAATTTCATTTGTAAGCCAAATTTCCGTTTCAATAACAACAACAATTGGCAATTGTGGCAGACAACAAGCAACAACAACAACAGAAAGAACAGCAACAACAACATCATGACAATTCTGGAAGAACAAAGCTGCTTCAATGAGCTCCTAAAGGAAGCCGAAGCTGGCAATTTGTCCGAGGAGACGGCCTACGATTCATATTATACAGAATATACAACGCCCGATTCTTTGGACTGTGGCAGCGATAATTTGCTGGTGACCTTCGATTATGGTTATAGCGATTCAATTGGGGCACAATTGGGGCTGCCTTCAGTAGCAGCAGCAGCGGCTAAAGAGGCATCTGAGAGTGCGGCCAGTGTGTGGTTTGGCATGCCACAAAGTGAGGCAAATGCCTTTAAGGTGCATCATGTGCAGCACAGTTTGCAGTCCCTAATATCCTACGATGTAGATGATATCGAGGAGCTCTCTGAACCAGACACCGAAACAGAATCAGAACCTGAGTCGGAGTCAGAGTCAGAAACAGAATCAGCAGTGGCAGCAACACAAGAAGAAGTTTTCTATGATAGCATCGAATGTTGAATGCACTTAAATTTTTCACACATAACACAATTAACGGTTGAAGCATTATTTTAAAAAAACGCACACCCATATGTACATGTAGACAAAATTAATTTGTTAACTGATTTCATTGTATAACTAGTCTACGAAATGCTAATCTCGTATAGCAACTTTCAACTTTGATTAGGCAGTGTCCAAGATTTGTATGTTTGTATGTATGTAAGGCTAAAAAAATGATTTATGTATGTAAATTTGTATGTATGTTATTTTATATATATATTTATATAGTACTGTATATGTTTGATGGATATATGATTTCCTATCTAATCTATTTATGACTAAATTATGTATACACTAGTCGGCATATTTATTTTGACAACACTTAAAGTGAAATCTACTTAAAATTTAAACTTACTTCGAAAGAAGTTTGGTATCAATGGATAGGTCACTTCAATTTCGTTTTAATAATACATAATGCTTCTTAACCCATTGAGTACACGTGGAATATTTTCAATTCTTGCAAAGGTCTAATTTTTAAACTTTTTCTCCCGGGAAAAATCAAAAAATGTTTGAATGCAAAAAGATGGAAATAGTGATGATAAAAATTTTTTTTCAAAAATCTCTTCGCAAGTATTTTTTATGATTTTTTTAAAATTGATATTTAACCCATTTTTACCTACATTTTATCAAAATAGTCACTTTTAACACATTTCAAAGTTGTTAAGTGTTGTCCAAATAAATATGCCGACTAGTGTACATGCTATAGTATAGTATATATCGCATATGATTGTCTGCATCGGTTTAAGTTTAAACTTACTACTCTATACACATACATCTATTTGTACTCTCAAACTAATTTAATTATCTTACGTATATTAGCAGCTATTAAAATTAAGTTGTTATAAAAAAAGCAGTTTAGTTAACAGCTGCTGTAATGCATGTAATGTATATAGTATGGATATATATATTAATATATAGTTTAATTCTGATTTAATAATTGTTAATTAAGACAAGCAAAATCATAAATACATTATTATTGTCAACACATAGAAACTTATACTGTTATTTAACTGCGTTTACTACATTTATAAAACGAAATCAAAAAACAAAAACAAAACAAAACAAACACAAGCTGTTGAAACATAAACAAAAAACAAGTTGCAAGTTGTATTCAACTCTTTAAAACAAAATACTATTACAAAATGAAAGAAAAAAAAATGAAAATCCATTTGAAAAATACATAAACCTATATATAAATAAATTTATTGAAAAGGCAAGACAAGTGTAAGCATACATATATCCATTTAAATAGCTATTGTATTTGAAGACAACATACTTAAAAAAAAAAAAAATCCAACTACAAAAGGAAAAAATCAAATATACAAATATTTGACAAAAAATAAAATAAAAAACAAAAACAAAAATAAAAATAAAATCTATAAAAATCATAAAAATTTAATGTTTTCTTATTTTTGGTTTGCAATTTAAAGCAATAAATTAAGTGGCAATCAATTTAAATAATTGATTGATTTTCAAAATTTTCAGTAGCCGAAAGAATAAAGCGACATTAATATACGCTTTTGAAATTTATTAGAAGTATGATTCATTATGTATTTTTTTGTTTTAGGACAATGTGATTAACAACAATGTTTATTTTGGGAAAATATAACAATTAAATATATTTATCTAATTAATTTTTAATTAAAAACGTATAAAATAGAATAACAATTTGATCAGAGTTACAGTTTATCTTTTTAGAACTCAAAGTGGCAATTACAAAGCTTATGACAAAGTTTATATTCTGCTGTTAGGGTATAAAATCAATTGGCACACAGAATAGCCAATTCTTGTGCTCAATCGGCGAGTAAAAAATATTAATTTCTAAAATTTCAGATATGGACGTTTATGCGCCAAGTTTCACTCAGAGTAAGCCAACGATAGGCAGATTCTCTCTGTCCAAAAGAGAGTCCTCCATATTCTCTTTCAAAATAATCAGACTCTTCAATACAGTGCTGTTAACTCTCAATCCACAACCAGTTCGTTAGAGACTCTTCGCGGCAAAATAACGCGTTGATCGCGGAACAAGTTTGCGCCGCAATCCCAATAAAGAATTCAAAATATTGAAGACGCGATATACCGATTTACAGAAGATTTGCATAGCAGCAGCAGTGTATTTGAAGAATTCGAAGAATGTAAATGACATTCTTCGATGTGCAGTGCTTAGAAGAACATGGATTTCGAGGAGATTCTAGCCAAGTGCGGCAATAGCCATCGTTATCAGTATTTACTTTTAGGCCTATATGGTTTTCTTATGGTCTTTGTATCGATGCATTACTTTTCTCAGAATGTGATTAGTTTTGTGCCTGATCACTGGTGTTACCACGAGCAGCTGGAGAATCGCAGTTTTGCCGAAATCGAGACTATTTACAAACGCTTCGAAAGACCTTCCTGCACTCGACTGGACACAATAGATTTTGAGGCTGGCAATATAACAGTTAGTTCCGAACGCTGTAATCGTTGGATATATAACTATGACTTTAGTTTCCGAAGTATGAACACTGAGGTGAGTTTAGTTACAAATTGCAAGTTTATTAAGAACGTAATTTGAATGATGGAACATTTTCCTGAATGGAAAACATTTGTTTTTGTAGTTTAACGTGTTTTTTTGCTTAAAAAAAGAGCAATCTGTATAAACTTAATTAGATTATTCAAGGCAAAACATTCAACACAACTATGCAATTTTTACAACTTTCGATTTTGTTGCTACAACGAATCCGTAAAAAGAAAAACTTAAATTAAGTACATTATAGAATTTTTCACAACTAAGCAATTGTTATTATTTGTCGTTAAACTCTTGTCTATCTGTTTTGAAATCGAAAATTTCTTTAATATATTAAATCGAGTTTAGTTCAATTGGGTGTGCGATGAGGCCTACAAGGCACGAGTGGGTCAATCTTTCTTCTTTGCTGGCTCCATGTTTGGAACTTTGATTTTTGGCTTATTGGGCGATCGCATTGGACGTGTCAAGGCCTTAATTTTGGCCAATTGGTGTGGCTTCTTGGGCGATTTCTCAACAATTTTCGCGGGCAGTTTGACTGCGTTTTCCATAACTCGTTTCATTTCTGGTCTGGCTGCCGATGCCAACTCATATCTGATGTACATTCTGGGTAAGCATTTTTGGTAAGCTTTTTTGGTCAACTGCCAACTGTAAAAAGTGATTTTCCAACTGTGATTTTCTTTTTCTTTGTGGCCAGTTATTGAATATATTTCGCCCACAATGCGCAACGTGGCACTGAATACAGTGATGGGTCTGTTCTATGCTCTCGGCCTGTTCAGTGCCTCTTGGTTGGCAGTCTTTGTTGGCCACTGGCGACGCTTTTTGGCCTGCTCTTCGTTGCCACTGCTGCTGGTCACACTGTTCTATGTGCTGGTGCAGGAGAGTGCCCAGTGGCTGGTCACACACAATGACATCGATGGCGCCATCCGAAGATTACAGCGTGTGGCCAAGTTCAATCGCCGTGTGGTTAGCCATGATGATTTTAACGCTTTTCGTAGTTACTGTCAGCTTAACTACCAGAAGAACACAGCAGAAGTAGAAGAGGAGAATCAAGCTAAACTTCTAGATATGCTGAAGACTCCACGAATGCGCAGTTCGGCCATCAAAATACTGCTCATATTGTAAGTATAATTTTAATTATATTTCCCTATAGATACGTTACACGTTAAATATTTAAGTGTATTTTTATACCCTCTGAGGGGTAAGCAAAAACTAGACATACCTCGGAAAAAATACATGTTTTTTGCGAATATCTCGGTAACTATAATACCTAGGGACACCAATTTTGGCATGCAGGTTGCTATTTGCAATATAAATATAAGCCATCAAAATTTATGGGATGCCACGCCCCCTTCGCCCACAATTGCGTTGAAACTGCGAATGCTTCTGGCTCACTTATTTCTTAACGTATAGTGTTGTAACTTGGCGTATAATTAAAAAAGTTTGGCATACAAGTTTGTCATACAAGTCTGTCATACATGTCTGTCATACATGTATGTCATGTCTGTCATACATGTCTGTCATACATATCTGTATGTTGTATGCTGTATGCTGTATGCTGTAAGTTGTATGCTGTATGCTGTATGTTGTATGTTGTATGCTGTATGCTGTATGCTGTATGTTGCATGCTGTATGCTGTATGCTGTATGTTGTATGTTGTATGCTGTATGCTGTATACTGTATGTTGTATGCTGTATGCTGTATGTTGTATGCTGTATGCTGCATGTTGTATGCTGTATGCTGTATGTTTTATGTTGTATGCTGTATGTTGTATGTTGTATGCTGTATGATGTATGCTGTATGCTGTATGCTGTATGCTGTATGCTGTATGCTGTATGCATTTTCAACAGTATTTGAGCTTATATATAATAACTTTGAACCAAAATTTTGTAATTTGATTATAATTAAATATTTTTCAAAATGTTTCTATTTTTTCCCAGTCCCCCTTCCCCTGACATTTCTTACAAAAATTAAAAAACTAATTATTTATTTTGTTATCGTAAATAGCAACTGTTGTCGGGGGGAAATAGCAAAATTTGAAAAAAAAAAGTGAAATTACAAAATTTACATACAAAAATGTTTGCATGTTAAGTTATTTTAACAGCTACTCCAATTTAAACTCATCTAATTGAAAACGAAGCTCAGAGGGTATTACACGGTCGGTATGCCCGACTGACATTTTGTTGATTCCCCATTGATTGTAATTAATAGTGTTAAAAACTTGTTAAATGCCTTTTCAGCGTGATTGTGGTGCCCTGTTATAATACTATAGCTCGCAATGTGGAAGGTTTGGGTATCTCACCGTTTATCATGTTCTCGCTAAATGCCTTGATGTTGCCACCGTCGGGATACCTGCAGGGATTACTTCAGGATGTGAGTGGTCGCAAACTTACTGCAATCTGTTTTATGACCATTACGGGAATCTTTGCGGCAGCTGCTGGATTGGTAATATCACAGGATCATAATCGAAGTGTTTTGCTTTTGGTGGGCTTATCGCTTGCTGCTCGGTTTGGTGTCTCAATTGCCGATGGAGCCAGTGGTCAACTCTGCACCGAATTAATACCCACATGTGTTCGGGGTCGCGGAGTGGCTGCCGCTCATCTTGCGGGATTTGCAGCCTCTTTCCTATCACCCTATATCATACACTTGGGCACATACTTTAAAGCTGCACCCTCCATTATAATCGGTATGCTTTTCCTAGCCGGTGCTTTTATCTGCCTCTTGATGCCGGAGACCCGCAACAAGAAACTGCCCATGACTTTGGAGGAGGGCGAAAAGTTTGGAGTAGGAGAAAATATGTTTGATTTTCTTCATCAGTTTCGAAAAAATTCGAAAGCGGAGATGGAGTTTGAAATCGAATTGCATACAAAAGACGTTGAAAAATAATAGTTTCTTTTAACCCATTGATATTCTATTTGAAGTTTAAAAGTGCCATAACAAAATATTTTAAATTACTTGCTTAAAAAATTTAACAACAATTAAACAAAGAGATCATGGAAACCCAATAATATTATTATTCGTATAATATGTTACTTTCTTTTTCTAAAGTATACGAGTAATGCCATACATAGTACTTAAGGTTTATACTTATCAATTTAGTCTTTTAATTCTATACAATACATTAACTTCATAAAACTAAAGTTATGACTTCTATAAGTTAACATCATGGAAAAATCATCACTTGACCGTAAACGATTGGTAATTTTGTACAATGGAAAATAAATCAAAGTTTTCGAACATCATAACTTTATGATCTATGGAAAAATAGGATCGTCTTACAGCACTTGTGGTTGAACAATTGTTAAGTTGAAAGTAAATTATATTTTTTTTTCTTATAGCTTATCCTAATCATCCTATTAGTTTGCATCGAGAGCGTTTTTAATCATGTTCAGTCAATGATTTAAATCTTGTCCACTGTGCGAATAAAATACAGATTAGTCAGTTGGCTGCGACACATTTTAATCTCAAAGAGTGTTGATTGGGATTTGTAATGCGATACGAGATCATTACAATGAAATGAATACGATTAAAAGTTAATAAGCTTGCGCCTTCTACTACTAAACCTGATAAGCGAGCTGTGTGGCTCGCGTTCCGTTACTTATCAGTCAAGGAAAGACCTAACAGAAACATATCGACATGAATGAAAAAAAAAAAGAGAGTTCAATCGCTAATAATATACCCAGTGTTAAAACAGAAAACGGTTTGAAATGTGCTAACGCTAAATATTTTCTTTGTGGAAGAAGTTCACTTAAAACTAAAATTACCCTTTTTTTGCACCAAGTTAATATATAAGCCGCTTTTGATTTAAGTGCAAATATGTTTGTAAATCCTAGTTAATTACTTTTCTATGATATCATAAAACCCCCGGTACTGAGTGTACAAGAAACTATAATGGAGCGACGACTTCAATATCAGCTGGTTATGAGTTTCGCTGGTTTTGTGAGTCGCGTTCGTTTATAAAAACACGCTCTTAACTATTCGGGGGAAGAGGTCTCTCTATAAAAACTCACGTCAGCTGGCAGTACGTGCGTGGCATCGATCGAGAGCAGACGGACGGTTTTTTTTGTTTTTCGGGTTTTTAGCCGGGTCTTTAGTACGTACGTACGAGTACTCGTACTATATGTATGAATGTACATACCACATGCGGATTGTTTATGTGTGAATCTTTTAAACTGAATCTGGTATTTCATTCGCAAAGCTATGGATTTTGATGAGATATTAGCAAAATGTGGCAATAGCCATCGCTATCAGTATCTGCTTTTGGGACTTTATAGTCTACTAATGTTCGTCACAGCGATGCACAATTTTTCACAGAATGTGATCAGTTTTGTGCCCGAACATTGGTGCTATCACGAACAGCTGGAGAATAAAAGTGTTGAACAGATCGAGGCTATTTATAGGCGGTACGAGAAACCTTCATGCACTCGTCTGGCGACAATCGATTTTGATGGAGATACGAGTAATGCCACAATCAGTGCCGATCGCTGTCAACGTTGGATTTATAATTATGATTTCGGTTTCAAGAGCATGAACACTGAGGTGAGTTAGGAAATGGAAATGGAAACTGTGTGCAACACACAAATTTATAGTGCAATTTATAATCTTATCTAAATTTTTATGTTAGCTTAATTGGGTCTGCGATGAGGCCTATAAAGCGCCGGTGGGACAATCGTTCTTTTTTGTGGGATCCATGGCTGGTACGATGATCTTTGGCTTCTTGGGTGATCGCATCGGACGCATCAAGGCTGTCATTTTGGCCAATCTATGCGGTTTCTTTGGCGACTTTGCCACAATATTTGCGAACAATCTCGTTGTATTCTCCATCACACGATTTGTCTCAGGTCTGGCCATCGATGCCAATACTTATCTCATGTTTATACTCGGTGAGTTAGTTGATTCTATTTGCACTTAGACTATGCTAATCTCTACATATTTCTATTTAGTGCTGGAATATGTTTCACCCTCTCTGCGAAATACTGGCCTAAGTCTGAGCATGGGCATATTTTATGGTCTTGGCATGATCTGCTCCTCTCTGCTCGCCATCTGGGTGGGACATTGGCAAAAGTTCCTAGCCTTCTCCTCCCTGCCTCTATTGCTGATTGTGCTTTTCTACTTTCTGGTTCAGGAAAGTGCTCAATGGTTGGTCACCAGGAATGACATTGATGGCGCTGTCAAGCGCCTGCAGCGTGTGGCCAAAATAAATCGTAGATTTCTCAGTGAAAGCGATGTTAGTGCATTTCGCAGCCATTGCCAAAAGACACAGGACATCAAACTGCAAGAGGATAAATTTACAGATTTGCTCAAAATGCCCCATTTACGAAAAATCTTCTTGCTAACGCTGACCACATTGTAAGTAAATACCTGATAAAGCTGATAAAGAATTTGGCTAAAATTTATATAAAAACCAGGGACCGTAATCATTATGAGTTATATTTTAAAAATCATAAAATAATGATTAAATTTATTTTTTTACCGATTTACTTCAAAAATAATCATTATTTTTGAGTAATTTATGAAAAACTTAACGATTAATGATTATAAAAATCAAAAATAATGATTAAAAATGATTTTTATTTTTTTCGCTCAACAGTAACATAAGTAACTTCTGTAAAAAACTTTCTACCAATGTGATTGCATATTCTTTTTCTATCAAGCACCCCACAAACCTCCACCACGAGTATTAATTTTTGTAATTAATTAAAAAAAATAATTAATTAACTAAAAATTAGGCCCTTTACAGAAGCCGTATGTTACTGAGTTGAGTTTTATTTTGAGCGAAAAAAATAAAAATAATTTTTAATTATTATATTTTATTTATATTTTTTTTTATCAAAATGGTTATATTTGATATGGTTAAGTTCTTCATAAATTACTCAAAAATAATGATTATTTTCGAAGAATTCGTTAAAAAACAGAAATTTAAAAATCATTTAAAAATGCATAAATTATACAATAATAATAATTTTGGTCAGAGCTGTTAAAAAAGAAATATAAAATGAAAATGGTTTTAAAACCATATAAACCATTTCCATTTTATATTCGAATGTTTTTTTTAACAGCTTTGATTTTGGTATACTAGATATAATTTTAGGTCCCTTGCAAGTGAATGATTTTTTTATTTAAAAATAAAAAAATAATCATTATTTGAGGTCCCCGATAAAAACCTATATATATCAATACATAAATTAAATAATTTAAATTTAATCTGTTTTTATACTTTAGTATGATCGTCAGCGTCTGCTTTAATATAATGTCCCGGAATGTGGAGGGTTTGGGCATTTCACCCTTTATTATGTTCGCGCTGACCGCATTGGCTTTGCCGGTTTCTGGACTCGTTCAGGCCAACATACAGAATCGTATTGGCCGCAAAGGATCCTTGGTTAGTGCCACATTACTCACTGGACTATTTACAGCCGCCAGTGGCATAGTGCTGTCACTTTGGCAGGATTCCAGCGTTTTGTTGATAGTCAGCTTAAATCTCATCTCCCGCTTTGGTGTATCGGTTTGCCTGGGCTCTACGCTCCTGTTTTCCACGGAACTTGTGCCGACCTGTGTGCGATCACGGGGTTTATCTTTGGCTCATGTGGCCGGAGCGGCCATCTCACTGCTATCGCCATACATTTTGCATCTGGGTAGCTATATCAAGGCAGCTCCCTCCATTATATTGTGCCTGATGTTCTTTGTCTGCGCTTATGTTTGCCTTTGGCTACCGGAAACGGCCAACCGGAAGTTGCCCATGACATTGGCCGATGGCGAAGATTTTGGCAAACAGGATCGCATGTTTGATTTCCTTAGATCCTCAGAGAATGAAACAAATACCCACGGCGAACTTGATGCGATACATGCGACTAGCTAAATTTATAGCAAAAATTGTAGTTATTAGTTTTGTATTTTTGTATTTTTAAATGAAAATCTGCGGCAGCTAATGACAAGTTGTCTTTATAAGAATTCAAAGACTCTAGACATTAACGAACAAAGAAAACGTGAGAATATTTGCTTTAGCTTTCGTTTGATTCGCTTGATTCGCTTGACAATTTTCGAATTCACTATGTCTTAAATTATGGAATTGTTATGCATAATTATCAGCATTTTAATTAACAAACAAATTTGCTCAGAGAGTTTTAATAAATTCAGCATACCATAACATTTTTGTTTGTTTAGTTTATAGTTTATGTATGTATATCTTTGGCAGATTAGCATATTTTATAATTAAGCTCTATCTATATCACTATCTGTAGTTTTCTATGGCATTTTATATGCCACAACTTTGTTATTAGTTTGAACTAAGTATTAATAAAAAAATGATGGTAAAACCAAAATGATAAAACCGACTTTAAAATACACTAAAGGAAATTCTAAAACAAATTGGCGTATCAAGAGCCATAAATTCGTAAAAGGAATAATATAATATTTTAAGGGGGAAGCCTGCTTTAGGAGGCCTAAAAAAGGTAGCTTTTCGTGATTTTTTTTAGGATAGAAAAAAGCAAGCAAATGTAAGGCAATTTTTACATCATTTTATTTTACATATTTAAACTTACAAAAAACATTTTTTAAAATTTAAAATATCGAAACACAGCCTTTCACTTTCATCTACTTTTATGCACCACCAAATTGTAGGTCGCAATTTTTGTCTGAAACAAAAAAATCAAATGGATAATTAATTTTCATTAGTCCTTCTTCTATGTGAACCCAAAAAAACCCGAAAAAAAACGAAAATCAAAGTTATTTTTAGATTTGAAAAAAAAAGTTGCATTTTTCACCAAAAAACCTAACTTTAATTTACTAAAAAAATAGTTTAGAATTTTTTTTCAAGAACTTTAAGATACTGAATCTAATAAGCTTTGGTTTTTTACGATTGGTTAAATACTTTTTTTTGTAATTTTGGCACCAAGAGCACCAACAAAAGAAATGGATTTAATTTCGAATGCGAAAAACAAAGTGTGATTTTGCATCTGGCAATTAGTTGATAAAGTAAGTACTACAAACTAAACCTATATTTTGTCACGCCGCGCTTCAGATTGTATTTTAGATTAAGGCGAATAAGCGAATAAGCGAATTCACTTAAAAGTAATAAAACATTTATTTCGTAATGCCGCAAATGTGCTGCGATAAGCCTACCAAAACAATCTTATCGGACGCCAAAAGTTTAACAGAGACTTGAACAGAGCAAGAGCATAAGTATGAATGAGATAGAGACAAGAGACAAGAGAAAATGAAACAAGACACCGTATACTCGTATACTCATACTTGTGTATTTTGAGTGAGTTGCTTTTTTTTATTTTCCTTATTTTTTTTTTTTTTTGCTCTTTCAGTCTGCAGTCTTTTCAGTCTTAATTGAATCCCATCACGAGCAGAGTGAGAGCGCACAAAACAGTATTATTATTATTTAGATTTCTATTCCCCATGCCATGGATTTTGATAAAATATTAGTCAAATGCGGTGATGCGGGTCGCTATCAGTGGTTAATATTGCTGCTGCTCGGTTATCTTGCGTTTACCAGCACTGTGCATTATTATTCCCAGAATATCATTGGGTTTGTGCCCCAACATTGGTGCTATCACGAACAGCTGGTCAATCGCAGTCACGCAGAAATTGCCGCCATCTATGCACCTTATGGCAAATTGGCTTCCTGCACAAGATTGCAGAGCATCGAGTTCCTAGAGCATGGCTATAATGTCACCCTAAGCAGCGAGAGCTGTAATCGTTGGATATATAAATATGATTACGGGTTTCGTAGCATGAATGCTGAGGTAAGTTTGTTCTCTTGCACCTCTTGTACGATATGTGTACTGTGAGTAAGAGCTGGGAGCACTAAATTTGGTACAAGTCCAGCTAGCAAGAGTTTATTATACCCTCTGAGGGGTATATTGGGTTTATGAAAAGTATGTAACAGGCAGAAGGAGGCGTGGCAGACCCCATAAAGTATATATATTCTTGATCAGCATCAACAGCCGAGTCGATATAGCCAAATCCGTCTGTCCGTCTGTCCGTATGAACAAACAGATCTCAGAGATGGTAAGAGCTACAAGTTCAAACTTGGTCAGTATTGCATATCAATAGAACCCAACACAAGTTTGTTTCTTTTTTTCGATGCCACGCCCTATTCGCCCACAATAAGCTAAAAACCAGACATACCTCGGAAAAAATACAGGTTTTTTGCGAATATCTCGGTAACTACGGCACCTAGGAACACAAATTTTGGCATACAGGTTGCTATTTGCAATATAAAGACAATGCTTTCAAAATTTTTTGGATGCCACGCCTCCTTCGCCCACCAAAAACATAATTACATTGTAACTTTGCATGCCGCTGGCTTACTTATTTCTTAGTGTATAGTTTTGTAACTTAGTATATACTTGCAGACAAATAATATCAAACAATTGTGAAAATTTCATCAAAATTGGACTTTAATTAAAAAAGTTTTTCATACAATGAAAATCGTTCCTTTCAAACAAGGCATTGTCACGTGCATTGCACTGCGATGTGCACACAAGCAACGAAAACGAAAAGCGTGTGAGCGAGATAGACATACAAATATGTGTGCATGTTAAGTTCTTGCAGCAGTTACATCAATTTAAATCCATATAATTGGAAACGAAGCTCAGAGGGTATTACACGGTCGGCATGCCCGACTGACATTTTCTTTCTTGTTTTAATTGATTAATGTCACGCTTCCTTTTTCTCACAAATCCCAAAGTAAATTTTATATTTTAAGGCTAAAAATAGCACGTTTTTCTAAACATACAATATATATATTTTAAACTTGACAAAAAATAACACAGACCTAATAATTGTATTCTAAAAATAGGTCTAAATGACCTTGATTTTTTTAAATCTTAAATCAAAGTTTTCACAACATAAATTTAGTTTATTTCTGCATGAAAATTCGCAAAGAGTTCAGAATTGGCTTTTGGGTTCTATTGATGGGTTAAATACACATAGTAAATCTCTAGACCGAAAAGCTATAATGTAATTTAAGTATTATATTTTAATGTATTTCTCTGTTTTAGCTAAATTGGGTTTGTGATGATGCTTATAAGGCGCGCATTGGGCAATCCCTGTTCTTTGTGGGCTCGTTGGTAGGCACCTTTTGCTTTGGGATGCTGGGTGATCGAATTGGTCGAGTACGGACTGTGATTTTGGCCAATCAGTGTGGCTTTGTTGGGGATTTTCTTACCACTTATGCCACCAATTTGGTCCAGTTTAGCGCTTTTCGCTGCATCTCCGGTTTGGCTGCAACCGCCAACTATTATCTGATGTTTATTCTGGGTAAGCAAACGCGTAACTCAGTATCTTAATATCTCTTCTCTTAATTTCTTTATTTGCATGTTTATCAATTCTATATTCTTCTTTGTATTCTGTGCCTATCGCAGTGCTCGAGTATCTGGCACCCAAGTTGAGGAATTTGGCTATCAGCGGCACACTGGGATTCTGCTTCTGTCTGGGTGGCCTAGTGGCACCTTGGCTATCGGTTTTAGCCGGCAACTGGCGCATTTATCTGACATTTTCAGCATTGCTGCAGTTGATTGTCGCTTTGCTTTACTTTGTCGTACAGGAGAGCGCTCAATGGCTGATAACGCGCAACAACATTGAGGGTGCCATTGCCCGATTGAAGCACATTGCCCACTTCAATGGACGGCAAGTGCCACAGACCGAGTTCGAAGCCTTTCGCCAACACTGTCTAGCCAAGGCTAAAATGGAAAACCATCACCAGAAGGCCAAACTCGTTGATCTGCTCCGCACACCACATCTACGTAAAACCTCACTAACTGTTATCTTTACCTTGTAAGTACAATTCTTATGATTTTTAAGGCTTTCTTTTTATTCTATTCTACTTTTATGGATTAGTCATCAAGAAAGTTATCGTGTTATATGTACAAATTTTATTTTTATCTCCTTTAGATGTATTTGTAAGATACAAATGTAGCTTTTAGGCCCAAATTTATCTGTAAGATACAAAAGTATCTTTCAGGCCCAAATGTATCTGTAAGATACAAATGTATCTAAAATATTTTGAATGCAGAAATATTTGAATTGTATTCCGCTTGGAAATCCGTTAAGTTTTGACACTGTTATGGCATTTGAAAAATTTCGAAAATAACATTTTATTTTTTTTCGTTTTTATGTAATTTTTGAAATGCCATAACAGTGTCAAATCTGAACCGATTTACACGAGGAATGTCAATATGTTCATGATTTTTCCCCTAAAATATTTTTGCATTCAAAATTACAGATACATTTGTATCTTACAGTTATATTTGGGCCCACTGGGTATACTTTAAGGGGTCGGAAATGAGTTTTAACTTTCTTATGTCCAGTTGAAGTCCCATTATTGCCTCTTTTTAGGCTTTGAACTACGATAACTTTGTCAAAACTAAGGCTTTCTTTGAACGGATTTGCGTTTTAAAATACATTTCTTTAAATTCTGTTTTTCTTTTTTGCATTAGACATAGGGAATGTATAGAATCTTTGGAGAGTTGTCAGAGAAATGTTGTCAAAATTAGAATTAACTCTGGACTTACTATATGCACTTTCTAAGTATTTAAATTACAATTTTTAATGTTTTATCCTTTAGCATGCTGACAGCTTTGAGCTTCAACACCATCTCACGGAATGTGGAAGGATTGGGACTGTCGCCATTTGTGGTATTTTCGCTATTTGCTGTCGTAGTGCCACCATCTGGGATACTTCAGGGTCTGCTGCAGAGTCGGTTGGGTCGAAAGGCGACCAGTTTTCTCGCCTTGCTCTCCACATGCCTGATGTCCTGCGCTCTGGGGGTGTCACTACACTGCAGTGAGAGGGGGCACAACAGAATGCCACATTGTTGTTGGCCTTTGCATTGCCCACACGTCTTGGCATCTCGATGTGCTACACTTTAACCACACAATATGCCTTGGAATTGCTGCCCACTTGTGTTAGATCGCGAGGCATGGCTACAGCCCATCTGGCTGCTGCGGCAGCTTCATGCACCTCCCCCTATCTCATACACTTGGGCACGAAATTTGCGGCAGGTCCGCCATTTGTACTAACCATATTGCTGCTAACTGCCGCATGTTGCACGCTGTTGCTACCGGAAACGAACAACAGGTGAGAAACCTTTAGACAACTAGAAAATAAATTTAAGAATTTAAGATATTTATACCCTCTGAGGGGTATATTGGGTTTGTGAACAGTACGTAACAGGCAGAAGGAGGCGTGGCACATCCCATAAAGTATATATATTCTTGATCAGCATCACAAGCCGAGTCGATTTAACCATGTCCGTCTGTCTGGCTGTCCGTCTATGCGTCTGTCTGTCTGTACGTCCGTCTCTCTGTCTGTCCGTATGAACAAACAGATCTCAGAGATGGTAAGAGCTACAAGTTCAAACTTGGTCAGTATCGACCACATATTTAGTCAGTCAAGTTTGTTTCCTTTTTTTGATGCCACGCCCCATTCGCCCACCATAAGCAAAAAACCAGACACACCTCGGAAAAAATAGAGGTTTATGGTGAATATCTCGGTAAATATAACACCTAGGTACACCAATTGGCATGCAGGTTGCTTGATGCAGTATAAATATAATGGCATCAACATTTTTTGGATGCCACGCCTCTTTCGCCCACCAAAAGCACAATTTCTTTGTAACTTTGCAAGCGGCTGGCTCACTTATTTCTTAACGTATAGTTTTGTAAATTAGGATATACTAGGAGACAAATAATATCATCAAAATCGATCCATAATTAAAAAAGTTTGTCATACAACAAAAATTGAAAAACACGTGCATTGCACTGAGCTGTGCACACAAGCAACGAAAACGGAAAACGTGTGAGCGAGACAGACATACAAATATGTGTGCATGTTAAGTTCTTGCTGCAGCTACTCCAATTTGAACTCATCTAATTGAAAACGAAGCTCAGAGGGTATTACACGGTCGGCATGCCCGACTGACATTTTCTTTCTTGTTTCTTGTTTCTTGATTTGAGCAGAGGAAACAATGATAATCCTGTTTATGTTTTAGGCAACTACCAATTACCCTGGAGGATGGCGAGTCCTTTGGCAAGGGAGAGTCCCTGTTCTCCTTCGATTGCTGGCGACGACCAAAGTACGATGATGATGATGAGCGCAAACAGTGCTCGGGGCAGGAGGAGCTGAAGCTTAATGGTCTCAATGGCAATGCTGAATCGGAAACGGATGCGGAAGTGTAGCCGGAAATGTGAAATGTCGCCTAATGTCCTGTATTATAAAATGTAAGAGCATCAGAGGCAGCAAATCAGCAGAAAGAAAAAAACAAATAGAGCAGTAAAAAAAAACTATTCAATTCCGAAAGTTGTCAATAGATGCGAAATTTGCTTTTATTTGATTGATTTATATTTTTTGGTTCACAGTATTCAACGTAACTATAATTAAGGTGTGTGTGTTTTTATCATTTTCTATATCAGTTTCAATACAATAAGTAATATATATGTAGGTGTAAACTTTTGTTATCCTGTAGTAATTGCTTATATATAAGTAAAGTTGTACATAGATATGTACGAATACTCATTAAAGGGTATGTAAACTGTGTGTGTTGTGTTTTTTTTGTATTAAGCACTTTAAATATAATTTTCAACGATTTGCATTTCCATTTGCATTTTCATTTTGGTTTTCTTTATACGCTTATTATAGCTAGAGAAAGTCTTATATATTACAAAATAGAGGTTGCATTTGCCCTACTTGAAACTCTCACTGATTTACTTGAGCTTACTTATTTATGGAAAATCCAGGGCAGAGATTATAATTGTGTGTGAAATATTTTTTGTTAACCATTTTTAAACAAAAACTCAATCAATCAACTATATATCTGTAATTTTTTTTGTATTTAACTCGAATCAACATTTTTTTTTTTAGGTTATATTCATCACATCAGTTTAAAGAGAGAGAAACAGAAACGTGTTCGACTTTATATTCCAATTATCATTTTAATCAATTAATTCAACTCTTATTTTAACGAAAGAACGCTAATTTAACTTCATTTTTTTATTTCATTTTTAACTCAACTCATTTGCTTATAACTCTCTATATTTATATGGTTTTCGTGTATTTTTTATTTATTTTCATTTTCATCTAAGTCTTAAATGCTACACTTGAGCACTTTTTGCAAATTGCTGTCAAATACAAAGAAGTACATAAATATTCAATAATACATATTTATTCTTTGCTGAGATAATAACTCACTTTTTTTATTTTGGCGGAAACATCATTTGATCCCAAAATCAATTTGAATTTGCATTATAACAGGTTATAACGGGGCTACTTATATTTATAACTGTGTATATAACTGACTTTATCATATGGTAAGATTGTAATATCTGTGTGTATGTAAATACAGTTCACAAAAGTTTCAGTTTTAAATCCAAAAAATGCATAAATACAGTAAATACAGTAAAAAGGTAAAAAGGTAAAAAGATTTCTCAATATATTCTCGGTACTCCCGCCCGAGTTTATAGCACGAGGAGTTTTAGTTAAGTATAGTTTTTTTTTGTTTTTCAATTATATATTTTTTATAGCACCATGTGAGTGAGTTGAGTGAGTGAATAAACCGTACATACAATTTACAGGGTATCAATTGTTAAAACACAATTCACAAACTGCTTAAATGGGTCTCTAATGATTAGTAAAAGAGTAGTAGAGTAGTTTAAATTTAAGTTAGTGTAGATTTAGTCAAGGTTTAAAAAGTAAAAAAATAGATATGTTTATAGGTATGTATAATATATATGTATATATTTGCTACATTGAACATTTGAGATGAAAAACAAACTACTGTCAACAATTTAATCTATTAATCAGCATATTTTGTTTGGCTTTTACAACCGAGGGAATATGCAGCCATATTTAGCATGTGTAAATGTTTTTGTAATCCAATGTGTAATAATTAATCCAATAGTAATTCATGCTACTAAATACCATTTATACCAGGGACCGCAAATAATGATTATTTTTTTATTTTTAAATAAAAAAAATCATTCATTTGCAACGGACCTAAAATTATATCTAGTATACCAAAATTATTATTATTGTATAATCTATGCATTTTTGAAATGATTTTTAAAATATCTGATTTTTATCGAATTGTTCAAAAATAATCATTATTTTTGAGTAATTAATGAAGAACTTAACCATAATGATTATATATGATAAAAAAAATATAAATAAAATATAATGATTAAAAATGATTTTTATATTTTTCGCTCAAAAAAAAACACAAACAGTAACATACGGCTTCTGTAAAAGGCTTCATTTTTAGTTAATTAATTATTTATTTAATTAATTACAAAAATTAATACTCGTGGGGGAGGTTTGCGGGGTGCTAGATAGAAATAGAATATGAAATCACATTGGTGAGAAGTTTTTTACAGAAGCCGTATGTTACTGTTGAGTTTTATTTTGAGCGAAAAAAATAAAAATCATTTTAAATCATTATTTTTGTTTTTTATTTATTTGTTGATCAAATAAAATCATTAATCGTTAAGTTTTTCATAAATTACTCAAAAATAATGATTATTTTTGAAGAAAATCGGTAAAAAATTAAATTTAATCATTATTTTATGATTTTTAAAATATAACTTATAATGATTACGGTCCCTGATTTATACATTATGTTTGCAATGTTTGCTGATTATTATTTATCGAGTGAATTGTAAAGCCCACAATAACATAATTTCATCATATCAATATCTCAATCAAATCTCAATCAGATCCATTCCTATGGGCACTTACATATATCATTATGTGAAAACATTGAGTATAAAAGACAAGCGGTATTTAGGCAACGAGTGATTCAGCAAATTTCATTTTATCAAAAAACATTTCCTATAAATCTTTTAAGTATCATCATCATTCAACGTTATTAATTTGTATGTGGCTTACATTACTCCACAATGTAAACTTACACCAAAAGCATTCATAAGATTCGTTTTATATTTTTTTCTTCTATATATTAAATTTTTCCTTATTTTCTCATAGGTTTCTCATAAGATTTTCATTTTTTAGTATTTAGTTTTTTTTTTATCGAACGCTTTATAGAGCTGCCTGTTAGTTAGTAATCAAGTAGTTTTTTTATACAAAAAATGCCACGACATGTAGATTTTAGCATCAAGAGTTGGAGGGAAAGAGACACACATATATAATATATATGTATATATGTGGTATATATAGGATTGTTTGTAAGTTTAATTTTTTTGGCTATTGAGTTGTGGTGGGTTATATAGTATTTAAAGAGGTAATATTCTGAATGAAGCTTAGCTGTTTCATTTATTGTAATTTTTTTGCTTCTTATTTGCACAGTGATTGCGATATGCTTGAAGTCTGGATTGATATAAGTTTATTAAAAGTATATATATATATATATATATATATGTATGTAATTGGTATGCTTAAAGTTTAGAATGCCGTTATGCTTAAGTGCTATGATACGTCGTAGTAGTTGGAAAAATGAAAGAAAAACAAAACGAAATAAAGTTTGCATTTACAAAAATTTTTGTTATTTGTATTTGTCCATATTTAATGATAGTTAATAGTACAATTTATAATATAATATAGATCTTTATATATATATGCATTTATATAACTAATTTTAGTATTGTAGTTTATTGCATACAGAATGCAAAATTGAAAAATTTTTGTGTCTACATATAGCTTAGTATAAAGTATATATGTGCTATATGCTATATTTTTGCTTTAGTCCGTTTTTAGCTGAGCAATTCATATACTACATATACATATATGTTAAGTGTATTTATTTGCTTTACAATTTCTTTTTTGCTCTTCTCTTAAAAAATAGTGCAATTATTTGATAACGCCTTTTTATTTATGTATTTATCATATTTGAACATTGTGCTGCTTAAACTACAATACAATAAAGTTTTTTTGCAGTGTCATCACGAATGCCAATGCTAATGCTGATTTCTTGTCATTCGATTGCCATTATAAGTATTATACATATACCATATGGTATTGTATGTAGTATATATGCGAATATTCGAGTATTTCAAATCATTCAAATCGTTTTTAATTACGTGCTTGAGTGCAAATCAAATCGTATAGTAATCGTATCGAATCAAAGTTTCGATTTATATATATTAATTCCTATGTTTCCTAAGTTTTTCTATTAATGCTTGTCCTTTCAAATCTTTATGATATAACAACTACAAACAGTATACAACACAATACAAATAACATTATTATGTAACATTATGTGAATAAGTATATACCATATATATATACATTGTGTGTAATATACATATAGTATGTACTGTACTGTATCTAACAAATAAATTACTACAATACAAATTGTGACGCTGGCTGTGCTGCCTATGGCAATGTGGCCCGTATTCCATCCAAACTGGAGCGTAGTACTAGACTGCCCTCCACCCAAAAGTTGGGACGATCGAGCATATTTTGCCAGAGTGATAGCTCCTTGCCGGTGGCATCCATCCATTCCACCTGTCTGCCATAACTGCGACCTGTTGTAGAGAGCAAAAAATATAGAAAAAATAATAAGTATTAAATATTAAATTGCTTTGCTGCAAAGAATATTATATTAACTTTTTATGGGAACTCTCAAATATAAACTCTTATTTAACAAGAAAGAAAATGTCAGTCGGGCATGCCGACCGTGTAATACCCTCTGAGCTTCGTTTCCAATTTTATGAGTTCCAATTGGAGTAGCTGCTGTAAGAACTTCACATGCACACATATTTGTATGTCTGTCTCCCTTGCACAGTGCAATACACGTGGCAATGCCTTGCTTGCGAGTAACGATTTTCGTTGTATGACAAACTTTTTTAATTATCGTCCGATTTTAATGAAATTTTCACAATCGTTTGATGTTATTTGTCTGCAAGTATATACTAAGTTACAAAACTATACGTTAAGAAATAAGTGAACCCGCCGCTTGCAAAGTTACAATGCAATTGTGCTTTGGGTGGGCGAAGGATGCGTGGCATCCAAAAACTTTTGATGGCATTGTCTTTATATTGCATCAAGGAACCTGCATGTCAAAATTGGTGTCCCTAGGTGATGTAGTTACCGAGATATTTGCCAAAAACATGTATTTTTTACGAGATATGTCTGGTTTTTGTTAAAAGTGGGCGAATGGGGCGTGGCATCAAAAAAGGAAACAATCTTGTATTGACTGACTAAATATGTGGTCGATTCTGACCAAGTTTGAACTAGTAGCTCTTACCATCTTTGAGATCGGTTTGTTCATACGGACAGACGGACAGACGGACATGGCTATATCGACTCGGCTGTTGATGCTGATCAAGAATATATATACTTTATGGGGTCTGCCACGCCTCCTTCTCCCTGTTACATACTTCTGACAAACCCAATATACCCCTCAGAGTGTATTAAAATATGCAACACGTTTTTTAAGGTTAACTTTACCTGTGCCCAGTGAGAAACGAATGCCACCCACAAACTCATTGCTGGCCAAACGATCGTGATCCCAGACCGTAAGCTCCAGAGCGCGTTCCGACAGGTCCTCCAGCGAAACATCCTCATAGACAAATGTATAGTTCCACGTGGGATGCAATGTGCGCTTCACCACTGGTGTCTTTTGCTTAGAACTACGCGTGCGATCAGGCAGTAGATAACTGTACGAAGGAGAATTAAAAGATTAGAGGCTTTCATAGCAATAATATAACTATAGGGAGTGCTACCTCTTGCAGAAGGCATCACAGCTGCCGTTGGTTTTGATGGGACTCAAATGTTTGGCCTCCTTGACAAGCACATGCAATTGTCCACCCTTGGTGGTGCGATCCGATTTGGAAGCCACTGATTTGATGCTGCCACCAAATTTACGCAAATTTGAGGAACTGCCAGTTAAGCTAGAGCCACGTGAGAAGATCGAGGATTTAATATTCTCGGGCGGAATGTATTTGAGGCCCACAACAATATCACCACGATAGGTGGCCACCTCGTCAAAAGGTTCGCTCTGAAAGGAAAAAGTATTAACATTAAATAAGTTAGTTTAAGGGGGCTCAAAAAATCGATTTTTTTTGTTTATTGCTTAAATCTGTTGCTAATATATCTAAGCATATGTCTGTCAATTTTGGAAAGACAATTCGAATTATTTTCGAAGATACAGCACTAAAAGCAGTCGGGCAGCTGCAGCCGCTCTATAGAGTTCGTGCTCCTCCCTTTATACGAAATACCCCAAATGTATACCTAGGGACGCATTATAACGGTACCCATTATGGTTTAGGAAGGTCTAGTTTATGGTCGAGAAATAGCTGATTAGCGTATTATTGCTGCAAGTTTTCAAAAAGTACTATTTTTTCCGACCATAAACTTTGAAGCGCGTTCTCTCGAGTTTTCATTTTTGGGATTTTCCAAAATTGGCGGGCAAAATTACAAAAAAAAAAAAGTATTCAACTAATCGTAAAAAACCAAAACTTATTAGATGCAGTATCTTATTACCTCCTCTGTGAACCTAAAAAGTTCTTAAAAAAATTCTTCACTATTTTTTTAGTAAATTGAAGTTAGGTTTTTTTCGGTGAAAAATTCAAATTTTTTTTTTTCAAATCTAAAAAAAACTTTGATTTTCGCGTTTTTTTTCGGGTTTTTTTTAGGTTCACATAGAAGAAGGACTAATGAAAATTAATTATCCATTTGATTTTTTTGTTTCAGACAAAAATTGCGACCTACATTTTGCCCGCCAATTGGCGGTGGTCCATAAAAGTAGATGAAAGTGGGCTGTATTTCGATATTTTAAATTTGAAAAAAATGTTTTTTGTAAGTTTAAATATGTAATAAAATGATGTAAAAATTTCATTACATTTGCTTGTTTTTTTCTATCCTAAAAAAAATCACGAAAAACTGCCATTTTTAGGCCTCTTAAAGCAGGCTCCCCCCTTAAATTGATTTTGATTTTATTGACTACTTACGCGTTCCTGCAGCAAATACCACTGTGATTGGGGATTGTCAAAGAGGCGACCTTGGAGATTAACGCTGACCTCGCCCAGGAAATCGTTGCGACCAAACATATCCGAGTGCCACACTGTTAGCCACAATGTACGCGACTCCAGACTGGACACGGACGTGTGGAAGCGCAAAGTTTCATCAAAGATCGGATTAAGTGTGTGTTTCTTGACTTTGGTTTTACGCTTTCCAGCCTTCGATTTGTCGGGTAGCAAATAGACCTATAATGAGTATTTGGAGAGTTAGAAATTTCATTGAATTGGGTTATGAGTTGGTTTCTTACCTTGACATAGGGATCGCTGCGATTGCGTTTAGCATCCACAGCAGCCAGATCCTTGCAACGCACCACATGTATCTCTAGTGCACCCAACTTGTAGTTGTATTGCATGCCAAACTCCACCTGACCTTTGACCACAACGGTGCCATAGCGACCTTCACCGGCACCAGAATAAACGCTCGCCATGGACTCCGAACGAACCTGTTTGGAAGAGAGCGAGAGAAATGTCGATTTAATAAGAGTTTTAAGCAGATGATGTAGCAAAAACAGATGATGACAATTATAGAAGAGAATGAAAAGGAGCAGATAGGTAAAATGGAGGATATAAAATAGGTAAATGCTTTAAAAACAAGAAAGAAACTGTCAGTCGGGCATGACGACCGTGTAATACCCTCTGAGCTTCGTTTCGAATTAGATGAGTTCCAATTGGAGTAGCTGCTGCAAGAGCTTAACATGCAAACATATTTGTAAGTCTGTCTCGCTCGCACAGTGTAATGCACGTGACTATGCCTTGCTTGTAACTGACGATTTTAGTTGTATGACAAACTTTTTTAATTATAGTCCGATTTTGATGAAATCAATCATTTATTATTCATCAATCGTTTTATATTATTTGTCTGCAGGTATATACTAAGTTACAAAACTATACGTTAAGAAATAAGTGAGCCAGCAGCAGGCAAAGTTACAACGCAATTGAGCTTTAATTGGGCGAACGGGGCGTGGCATCCAAAAAATGTTGATGGCATTGTCTTTATATTTCAAATAGCAACCTGCATTCCAAAATTGGTATCCCTAGGTGTTATAGTTTCTGAGATATTCGCAAAAAACCTCTATTTTTTCTGAGGTGTGTCTGGTTTTTTGCTTATGGTGGTCGAATGGGGCGTGGCATCAAAAAAAGGAAACAAACTTGTATTGACTGACTAAATATGTGGTCGATACTGACTAAAATGGATATTGTAGTTCTTACCATCTCTGAGATCTGTTTGTTCATACGGACAGATGGACAGACGGACAGACGGACATGGCTATATTGACTCGGCTGTTGATGCTGATCAAGAATATATATACTTTATGGGGTCTGCCACTCCTCCTTCTGCTTGTTACATACTTCTGACAAACCCAATATACCCCTCAGAGGGTATAAAATACCAAAGAAATTTTTGTAATTACCCCCAAAGAGCTGAGACTACTGCGATTTTGGTGCATGGCCACCAGTCGATCAATGTCCTCATCCGATTGAGCTGGCCACGCCTCGCTGGAGGCACGCGACTGTATGGGACTGGAGGCGGCGGCGGCATCCGGATGACGTTGTCCAATTACTGGCGAATGGCTGAGTTCCTCGGCGGCGGCCTTGGCTTCCTCTGCAAAAAATATATAGAAAATTTATACACAATTATTGTAAAACTTTTTCCTCAATTAAGCTAATGGGCAATCAACACACACTTCACACACACAGTCTCTCGCAAAATATATCGTACACTCGTTATGTACTCATTATTCAAGCAAATGATTAAAGTAATGATTGAGTCTTCAAATGGCAAAAAAAAGTGATCAACAGTTTTTTTTTTTTTTAGGTGCAACCAAATGTGGCACATGAAAGTTTTGTGGCATGCAGGTGGCAGGTTAGACAGGTGGCAAGTGGCAAGCAAGTGCCGCCTACCTTGCACCTCTTGAAAGGTGACATGCAGCGGTGTGCGGCGTTGCAATGTCAGCGACAGTCGCAATCGTCCATCAGCAGCAACAGCAGCAGTTGCAGTTGCAGTTGCATCCTCCTCAAGCGTTGCCAGAAAGCGATCCGAATTGGAACGCAAACTGTCATCCCAGGTCCAAGCACGTTGTTTGATCAACTGTTGTTGTTGCTGTGGCTGCTGCTGCTGCTGCTCCGGCAACTGCAACTGCTGCTGTTGCTGGCGCCTTAAAACCGTTGTTGTCTCATTCAATTGCTCACTTTGCATGTTGCTTGCCGCTGCTTCGCGTTGCTTCAACTCCAGCATGTATGCTGCAACTTTGGCATCAATATCATCATCTTCCTCATCCTCGGAGTTGTAGTGATAACGATTGCTGTTGCTGCTGTTGTTGTGGCTGCGACGACAACACTTGCTCCAGAGCCACAATAATTTTGATTTGCCATTAAACCAATAATACTGTCTGCGACGCTGGCCACGCCCCCTAACCGTACACCTACCCGAACGCCCACGCCCACGCCAGCAGCAAAAGAGGCGCCACCAGTGTTGCTGACGCTGACGCTGGCAACTGTTGCTGCTGCTGTTGTAGCTGCCACTGCCACCACTGTGGCTTTTGCGTAAACGGTTTAATGCCGCATATTGAATTTTGCCAGTTGTTGTCGTAGAAGTTGTCTTTATGACTTTGCCATAATTATGAACAGCAGCTGGTGTTGTTGTTGTTGTTGTCATACGATTCGAGCGCACCATAAAAGCATTGTAGCCAGCGGCATCTTTGGGTGCCCCTCTATTTGCAACTCTATGTTGCTGCTGTTGCACCCCCGTTGCCTGTCCCCGTTGGCCGCCAATTAAACGCGTCACTTTTCTCATTGTGGCAAAGTTTCACAATTGAACGAATCTGCCATTAATTGGAAAACACAAACAACACTGGTAACAAAAAAAAAAAAATAAACGCTTCAAGTCATACTTTAGTCTCAGTACTCAAAAGTCATATAACTATGTGACAGTTTATGCACCAGCCAAATATTTTGCTTTTCGCCTAGTTACTGAAGTAAACTTTAAAATTATGACTTTGTGTCAAGTCCTAGCTCCTAGTTTCTAGAGTTTAGGAATAGTCAAATTTTTTGAATGTTAAGCTGAAATTTGTTGGCATGTGCTTTCTTTAGAGCCTATGCTATAAAAATATATTCAACTCTGAGTGTATCAAATCTAAACTTGCCAGATCCCAAAGAGCTAAATAGATATATAGTTATTATCTGTCTGCATGTTTCTCTACATCATTAGCAGAGCAAATTTGTTAAATGAATTTAATAAGAACAGGTTTTTAAACTGGAGTTTTGTTAAATAGTCTTGTTGTGAACGCTAATAGTCTTCAGTTAGAAATAAGAATTAGAGATACCAAAACAGGTATGCAGTTACCTTTATTTACACTAGTCGGCATATTTATTTTGACAACACTTAAAGTGAAATCTACTTAAAATTTAAACATACTTCGAAAGAAGTTTGGTATCAATGGATAGGTCACTTCAATTCCGTTTTAATAATACATAATGCTTCTTAACCCATTGAGTACACAAGGAATATTTTCAATTCTTGCAAAGGTCTAATTTTTAAACTTTTTCCCCGCGGGCTAAAACAAAAAATGTTTGAATGCAAATAGATTCTCCAAAAGAATCTATTAGTGATGGAAAAAAAAATATCAAAAATCTCTTCGCATGTATTTTTTATGATTTTTTTTGTTCTAGTGTATATAAACAGAAAACATTACTTATTGTCTGTATGTTATGTTATGTAAGACCATAAAACATCGAAATGATTAAACCAAATATACTCTATTCTTAATAAAAAGATGTGGAAAACATTTTTCTTCTAGTTATAAATTTATATAATTTATTTCCCTCTTTTTTTCGAGAGTCAGATAGCGAGTATATCGCTGTCTGTCACACTCATATTTTGCTCTCTTTACAGCTTGGTATTGTATTGTTTCTGCTATTGTTTGTATTGCATTTTGGCCAAAAAGCAACTGGTGTCTGTTGCCAGCTGTCGCTTTTTATAGACTCACAATGAGTTTTGATAAGTCTGGGTGTGTGTATGCGGTGAGCGGAGCGATAAGCAATCTAAATGGGGAAAACTTTGACACGTAATTGGGTTTGCATTTCGACCATGTTATCTCAAAAGTTAACAAAGTTAGCAAAACACATTTTCAACTGCCCAAGTCAAATCAAGGTGGAGCTTTAAGCTGCTTCAACAGTTGAATCGCACTTGAACTTGCAACGTTTTTAAATCTCATTTGCAGCTAAAATAGATAAAGCTCTCCAAGAGTTTCGGAAAATAACACCACACCTACAATTAAACTGAAGGTTTGCCAAAAAAAAACTGAGCAATATAACGCCCAAAAAAAAAAGCATAAGCGTAATGACGATATTTGACTTAAATACACTCAAAAAAACTTTGAAAATTTTCTCAGCTTTAACACAAGTTATTGAAAAATCATTTTCTGGCTGAGTTTTCTTTAACATTTAGTCTCTATACAATTCTTCCTATAGGAAAAGCAAAGAATTTGACTTAATATAATTTTGAGTTATCAACTGGAAGCATATAAATTTTTTGCCGTGTAAATTCTACAATTAAACTGAAGGTTTGCCAAAATAAACTGAGCGATATAACGCCCAAAAAAGCATAAGCGTAATGAACATATTTTAATTAAATGCACTTGAAAAAAAATTCGAAAATTTTCACACAAGTTATTAAAAAACAATTTTCTGGCTGTGTTTCTTTAACATTTAGTCTTTATAAAATTTTCCCGATAGAAAAAGCAAAGAATTTGAGATATCGACTAGAAACTTATAAATTTTTTTCCGGTGTACATTCTTTAGATTGCAGTCACGATTTATGAACAATCTTTTCATATATTACTTGACCATAATTTCAGCTACTTTGGCATACTTAAAGAGTAGAAAAAGAGAGGGGCAAAGATAGATAGAGAGAGAGGGCGCGACTAAAAACTTCAAGGCGAAAAACCGAACAAAACGAAAATTAATAATGCTGCAAAAACACTTTCACTTTTTTTTTAATACTTGAGTCTAGATTTTAAAATGCCTGCGCCCGATGCGGCTGTCGATTTTGGTATCGTTTTCAATTTCGGAATTTATACATATTTTTTATGTATTTTAAGTTTCATTTTCGACAAGTGTATTTTGGTTGAACCTTATAGAGCGCGGCGTGTTCAAGTGCCGTTAAGCACTCGTCGCGTTAGCTGAGCCACTGAACCACTGAAATACTGAACCACAAAAAAAAACCACTAGCAGCGAGATGAAATGCTCGTGAAATCTAAGTTTTATTCAATTATTGAAATATTGAACTTTGGGCAGTAAAAAGGTCGAGCGCCAATGAAAGTGCAATTAACGAAACGATTCGACAAATGTGGCAAGTGCAACAGAGACAACAACAATTAGATCTTTTTCAGTCTCTCAGCACTCATAAGGTTAATTTGATTACAAGCAATGTACGATCGAAAATAACGGGTGTGTGCCTGCTATACAGGGTGCCACAACATAGTTTTTGGGGCATGTTTAAATATTATAAAAACAAGAAAGAAACTGTCAGTCGGGCATACCGACCGTATAATACCCTCTGAGCTTCGTTTCCAATTATATGAGTTCGAATTGGAGTAGCTGTTAAAAGAACTTAACATGCACACATATTTGTATGTCTACCTCGCTCGCACAGTGCAATGCACGTGGCTTGCTTGAATGTAACGATTTTCGTTGTTTGGGAAACTTTTTTATTTATAGTCCGATTTTAATGAAATTTTCACAATCGTTTGATATTATCTTGTTTGCAAATAAATGCTAAGTTACAAAACTTTACGTTAAGAAATAAGTGAGCCAGCGGCATGAAAAGTTACAACGCAATGGTGCTTTGGGTGGGCGAGGGAGGCGTGGCATCCAAAAAATTTTAATGGCATTGTATTTATATTGCATCTAGCAACCTGCATGCCAAAATTGGTGACCCTAGGTGTTATAGTTACCGAGATATTCGTCAAAAACATGTATTTTTTCCGAGGTATGTCTGGTTTTTCGCTTATGGTAGGCGAATGGGGCGTGGCATCAAAAAAAGGAAACAAACTTGTATGGACGAAATATGTGGTCGATACTGACTAAAACGGATATTGTAGCTCTTGCCATCTCTGAGATCCGTTTCGTTCATACGGACAGACAGACGGACAGACGCACAGACGGACAGACGGACATGGCTATATCGACTCGGCTTGTGATGCTGATCAAGAATATATATACTTTATGGGGTCTGCCACGCCTCCTTCTGCCTGTTACATACAAATCGCCTCTGACAAGCCCATTATACCCCTCAGAGGGTATAAAAACACATTTGAATTGCGTTTAAATACAACGTTTAAACTGCCGGATGGCCAATGCATTTCCGTGCACAGTGGTGCCAAGTCATGCACGAAACTAATGCAAAATTATGCATTGAAATATATCCGTAACTACTAACTACTGTTGTCACAAACCAAACAGTTGCTCCAATGGATTCGAAAAACATTAATTACTTTAAGCAAATGCAAATAATACTAAACTCAGTTGAGTTGAGCTCTCGACTATCGTCCAGGAAATAAACAAGCCAAAAACACTTTATCAACGTCAAAGAGCTTAAACGATATTGTATGCAGAGAGAGAGAGAGAGAGACAGTCGAGTGTACTCATGCTTCAGTTTCAATTTTCTGTTTGCCGTTTTCAGCCTCAACTCCAACTATACAGATCCATTGAACCATTGGCCAACAGAATGATTGTGTTTTTTTGGTAACAAATGCAAAAGCAACAACAACAATCTTGTTACACAAAGCTGTTTAAACAGCAACAACAGAAAAACAGTTAAAACATAACATAAAGTAAAGGTAATTGAACGGGCGAGGTTTCATACATAGTGATGGCAGCGTGAGAAAAAATATTTTAGGATATATTTAACTAAATTTAAATATTATATTGTAACTTTAAAATAACAATTTGTATATGAAAAATAAATTATGCAGCAAAATTTCAAGATATAAATAATTTAAATATTACGGGCGAGGTTTCATATTAGTGATGGAGGTGAGAAAAAATATTTTTGGATATATTTAATTAAATTTAAAAATATTTTTTTATTTTTGAAATAAAAATTTTTTTATAAAAAATAATGGATTTTTATATTTAAATCTATCAACATTATTTTATTTTTTCTACGAATTTTGGCCGAAAAAAAAAACTTTCTTAGGGATATCTATTAGTTCGTCAGCTGCCAGATTTGTAAATCCGTTAAGTTTTAACACTGTTATGGCATTTCAAAAATTACATTAAAAACGAAAAAAAAAAATAAAATGTTATTTTCGAAATTTTTTTATTTAGTTAAATTTTAAAATAATATTGTAACTTTGAAATAAAAGTTTGTATATGAAAAACAAATTATGCAGCAAAATTTCAAGACAAAAATAATCGCATTATTATGTTTAAATCTATAAACATTATTTTTAGTTTTTCTACGATTTTTAGCGGAAAAAAAACTTTTCTTAGGGATATCTATTAGTTCATCAGCTGCTACAATTTGCTATTTACTCAGCAAAATTTCAAGATATAAATAATTTCATTATTATGTTTAAATCTGTAAACATTATTTTAATTTTTCTACCAATTTTTTTTAGCGGAAAAAACTTTTCTTAAGGATATCTTTTAGTTCATCAACTACAACAACTTGCTATTTACTCAGTTTATGCTTGTTTTACAACTTTACGAAATTGAATTTAGCTCGCATTCAATTAAAACCGAATGGCTTTTAATACCCTCAATGAATTTTTGCAGAATTTTGTGACTCCCATAATTAATGGACTTGCTTTAAGTTCACTTCACATAATTATTATACAGTGGCATTGTTTTACCAACCAACCCCAATCAAGACAATCATATTCATCTCCCCCCATCCCTGGACTCACGTTTCCATCCCTAACAAAGTTCAAAGCCCGTTTGTGCCTCAATCTCAATCACAATCGCAAGGTTCGAGTATGGCACAGAGTTCGAGTTTCATTGAAACAGCTTTTTGGCCAACTAATAAATAGGTAAAAACCAAAACATACTAACAACAAAATGACGATGATGATGACGACGGCGTTTACGATGATGATGATAAAACAACAACAAGTGACGCCCCCGACAACAAGCGGAAACTGGCATCAACAGTTGTTGGCGCTTTTTGAGCAAATCGCTTTTGAGTCGAAGCGAGAAGCGAGAATGAGAAGAATAACGCTTAATATGGATACAGTTAATTGACCTTGATTGAGTTGATTTTTTTTTTTGGACAAATAGCACCCACGGGCTAACACTAGAGACTTATGCCCTGTCTGCCAGAATGAAAGAGTGAAGAATTTGAGTGTCACAAATGATTAAGCCAGAAAGAGGCCTCAATTTGTGGCCTAACAGCGAAATAGTTTACAGGGTATTAAGCCCAATTAATGGCTTAGTTTTTGGCTATAAATATAAATAGTTTTCTAACTGGAACTTCATAAATTTAAAATTCTAACCATAATTAAAAATTTTCAGGGACCGTAATCATTATGAGTTATATTTAAGAAATCATAAAATAATGATTAAATTTACTTTATAACCGATTGTCTTCAAAAATAATCATTATTTTTGAGTAATTTATGAAAAACTTAACTATAATGATTAAATATAAAAATAAATATAAAAATCAAAAATAATGATTAAATGTGATTTTTATTTTGTTTGCTCAAAATAAAACTCAACACTAACATACGGCTAATGATTACTTTCGAAGAATTCGTTAAAAATCAGAAATTTAAAAATCATTTCAGAAATGCATAGATTATACAATAATAATAATTTTGGTATACTAGATATATTTCTAGGTCCGTTGCAAGTGAATTACGGTCCCTGAAAATTTTAGCTTTTAATTGAAGTTTTCAGTTCTTTGTGCTTAGAGCTGAAATCCTCGGCGATAAACTCGTCAATTATCCTAACTTTTACCCACCTAGCATTTGGGAGAACATTTTGTAAGAACTGAATTTTCGAGTCGTTTTAAACTCCCCGGGAAGATTAAAAAATGATTAATCTTATGAGCGATTCAAGAAAACGTCCAAAATGAGTCGCCTTTATGATCAAAATGCGATTAGTTCAAAGCATAACAACCAAAATGCACAGCAATCGCCAATTGATCGTACTGGGGATTGAAACGCGATTGTTTTCATTATGTTTAAAAAAATATAACTCGAAAGTGATTCGAAACTGATTAGAAAAGGGGGTAATAGTCAGGCGACTCGTCAAGAAGAGTCGCGGGTAGGGTTTATTTTTTCTTCCGACGAAGGAGTCAGAAAATGAGCTCATTTATGATCAGAAAATGAGCTCATTTATGACTATTTTAATCAGCAAGGGGACTCTAAAGTGAATCGAGTATGATCACAAATGTTTGGTGGGGCAAAGTGTGTTTTATAAATGGGTATGTGATTGTTTAAATAGGTGTTTGTTTGTTTTTCGAACACTTTTAATTATTGAACTCACCCGCTGACATATTCAAACGTTTGCGTGCATCTCGTTTCGAATAGAGAAATTGTTGCAAACCGCCGCCAAGTTTTTTGCCATTGCTGTTACCAGCAACGCCACTGCTGTTGCATGCAACGTTGCTGCTGCTGCTGTTGCTGTTGTTGTTGTTGTTGCTGCTGTTTGCGGCTGCAGCACGTGCCGCCAAACCAGGCGAACGATAACGCGCGCTCTTGGCAGAACCAGAGATGGAGGAGGAGCAGGAGATTGGGGAGGAAACAGTTGAGTTGAGCGCATTTTGTGACTTGGTAATTGGAGTGCTGCTAAAGGAGACGCCTCCCACTGAACTGTTGGTGGGTAGACGTGGCAAGGAGTTGGTGCTTGCCACCTGACCACCACCAACCGTTAGACTTCTCGGCAAGGTGGAGCGATGTGAGGCATTGCCCCCGCCCTCATCACTGGAATCCGTTTCATAGATGGCATCCGGCACACTGGAGCGACGTACAGAGTCGGCACAAGAGCTGGCCGATGAGAGCCAAGGCTTGGCGGGTGACGCCTCCAACTGGTGATGGTGCACATCCCCACCACCAATGCTGCCACAGCTGCGCACACGATCCAACTGCTCGCGACGACTGAGACTCTGCTGCTGCTGCTGAGTGAAGAGTAAATCGCCTGCCGATCGTCGCTTTGCCACAGCGGCCAAAGCGGACGCAGACGTCGAATTATCTTCTCTGTCCAATTGACTCAGTTGACTCTGACTGAGGAGTCGTGTTCTGGAATCGCCATTAGCCAGTAATGCCGATTCAAAACTGCCGCGCCACGAATAACGCTCATAATCGCTAGCGATGCCACCGCAGCAGCAACTGTCCTCCAATTGTGCTCCATCTGCTGCGGCTCCTACAACTGTTCCGGAAGCTCCTGAAGCGCCTGCTCCTGCTCCTGCCCCTACAGCTGCCTACTCCTCCTCCTACTCCTGCTCCGGACGCCTCCTGCTACTCCTGCTCCTCCTCCAGCTCCTGCTCCCCCACTCCCTGCCTGGTTGTGCCATCTAGCAGCAGATCATGTGAGCGACTGCGCAGCTTCAACTGCTTTAAGGGTAAAGCTTTCAATTGGAGCTGCTGTTGCTCCATCTCATCCTCTTCGTCTTCGGTGGTGCTGGCTGATATCTTGCCCGGCACACGTCGATTGAGCTGGTGTCTTCCGGGCGTTGCTGTTGGCGTCTCATTGCCGCTGCTCACCTCGTGCATCAGTGCCACCAGTCGCGTGCCAATGTGTTGCATGACCTGGGCAAACAATTGAGGCGAACGGGGCTGCTGTTCCATGGGCAGCTCCTGCTCCAACTCCGCCTCCTTACGCTCCTGCTTCACCTCCTCCTCCTTACCTTCCTCCTGGACCTTGCTAAATGCTGTTGCTAGCGCATTTGCCTCATCCAACAGTCCACCATCACCGCGTACGCCCTCCTCATCCACCTCGAATTTGTTGATGATCTGCTGACAACTCGCGGAAATTTGGGCCTTCAATTGTGCACTCTTGTGCTCCGTGCACTCCAAGTCAGAGCTCGTGTAGTCCGATGAATCATACGAATCCGACCAAGTGTCCTCGCTACTCAAATACTCGACTATTTCGCGCACTTGCTCATCCTTGATGCCCGGCACGGACTTCATTAGACGCGTTAGCTCATTCTCAAAGTAGGCCAATTGAGCGGAGGGTCGCGATTTGGAGGAGCAGCTGGTCGTGGAAGCTTTAGGGGTTAGGCTTAGGCTACGCAACGAACTGGGCGTGCTAGGGCCACTGTTGGGGCTCCGTTGCTGGGCGGGATTGGAGACTGGTGTGGGTAATTGACTTGCATTCGCTGTGGCCACAATGAGCGTCTTGAAGAATTGCCGCATTTTGCTTAGCATAAGATTAGTTTCCTCATCGGAGCTCCAATTGTTGAAACTATCCTTGCGCACCAGATTTGAACTGGTCGGAGCTGGTGGCAAGCCAAGACGTTTGGCGGAGGTTGCTACACCGATCTCTGCTCCTGCTGCTGCTGCTGCTCCAGCTCCTACACCTGCTCCCGCTCCCACTCCAGCTCCTACTCCTGCTCCTGCTCCTGCTCCTCTTCCTCCTCCTCCTGCTCCTCTTCCTCCTCCTCCTGCTCCTCCTCCTCCCACTCCAGCTCCTGCTCCTCCCACTCCAGCTCCTACTCCTCCTCGTCCTCCTCCACCTCCTCCTCCTCCTGCTCCTCCTCCTCCTGCTCCCACTCCCACTCCCGCCCCACTGCTCTCTAGTTTGCCCGTGGAAGAAGAAAGCGGCTCACGACCCTCACTGATTTGACCTAGCCCAGGTGTTGGACTCTTACTTCCCTCACTGCAGTCCGCTTGAGTCTTGAGCAGATCATCATTGCTGCCCACAAAGCCGCTGTCGCGACTGTGATGCTGCTGCTTCTTGTGCTGGGCTTGTGCGGCCGCCGCATCGGGGGGGAGAGCCGTCACTCCATCCGCTGCCGCTTCATGCAACAACTTCTTCTCATCCAGCGAATCGTGTCGCTTGCGTAGCTGCTGCTGCTTCTTGCGTTTAATCGTATCCGAGGTGGAGCTGCCATCGGAGGCACGATCTACCAACTGTATAACAGTATCATCGCCGCACGCCTCCGACTCCGAGCTGTCGTCCCCCGCTGTGGCCATGCCAGTCTCTCCCAGGCTGTCCACCGCCTCAGCTAGCAGTAGATTATCCAAGGAAGAATTATGACTACGTGGAGTGCCTCGGGCGCGCACTAGACGCTTGCGCCGCTGACTTGGACTCGGTTGTCCTTCACTATCACTGCCCACACTTTCGTCACCGCTTTCCGCATTACTCTCCGCTTCCCGCTTCTCCGCTGCCCCACTGAAACCCATGAAACCCGAGAGGAAATATTTTTCCAAACGCGATGAGGCCAAATCAGCCGCTGTATTAGGCGCCACATCCAGCAGCAACTGATCCTCATGGTGCCCCAAAGAGTCTGCTACACTTTCCGAGCACTCGCTACTTATATCGGAGGCCGTCTCATCCTCCTCCCCCCTCGTGTCTATGGAGCTCATTACTTTGCCCTCACCCAGACCGAAAAAGAAATACTTTTCCAGCTCCGAGGCACTCAAACGATGCTGATGTTGCAGCGAGCGTTGACGTCGCCGCTCTGCCAAGTCCTCTGCCTCCTCCTCATCGCACTCGCCCTCTCCATGTGCTCCTCCCTCCTTATCCGCTCGCATGGAGGCCACTCCTTCACTCTCCTCACAACTCTCCTCCACTATGGTATGGAGCGTAAAATCAATCGCTGAACGATTATAACCCCGCAATTCCTCCTCGCGATCTATGTACATCATACGACCGTATCCATTTCCATCTCCTTCACCCTCCGCATCTTCGGAATCGGTGGCTGTGGGCGTCGTTGTGGCATTACTTAAATTATCAGCCTCTTCACCCTCTTCACTCCTCCTCCTCATCGTCTAAATCGCCACGTTGACTTAGTTCCTCCACCCAAGAATCATCGTCAGCCAAACCATCGTCTAGTCCTAGTTTGGGATTTTGGGTTTCATTGAGCGAATCAACACTGTACGAATCACGTGACAATTCCCGCTCACTTGGCGTTGGGGTAACTACCGTTAACAGCTCCGTTAACATCAGCTCTTGGCCATGTTCAGCTTTGGCAGCAACGACGAGTGACTCATAGTTAAAGTTCTGGCCAGTGTTGCCAATCGTTGTTGTTGTTGCTGGCATTTCATAATCGTTGTCGTTGTCGTTACTCGTTGTTGTTGTTGCTGTTTCGTTGTCTTCTTTTGTGATCATCACTAAACTGCGATATTTGGCTGAAAGTGAATTTTTGGCAGCAATCGTTTTTGTTGTTGTTGCTGCTGTAGTTGTAGCTGGTATTGCTGTTGTTGTTGCTGCTTTTAATGTTGTCGCACTTTTGCTGCTTTGCAGTTCTTGTTGTTGACTGCCAAATATTTTGTCGTATTCGTTTTCACAATTTTCAAACACACGACGCGACGACGTCACTTTATTCACATTAACATTCACATTCACTTCGCCAACAACAAAAACACTGTTACTGTTGCTGCTGTTGTTGTTGTTGTTACTTTCTGTTGTCTTTTGCTGTGCTGCGAAATTGCCGTCATTGTGGCCACTGCTATTATTATGATTTGTATTATTACTGTTGTTGTTGTTGTTTGCGTACAACTTTAACCGCGCATTTGTCTCTTCAACCGCAACGTTTAACATTTCATTTTCGACTGACTCCGACTCCGCTGCCGACTCTGCCGTTTCCCGAACTTGGGACTTTACATCGGCTGCGCAATCGGCTTCAAGAGCAACAGCAACAGGTAGCTGCGATTGCGATTGGAGAGCGCAAAGGCGGCAATTGAGAGCGCAGCCATGTGCTGCTGCTCTCACCACAACCATCTGTCGTCGCGTTTCTGTCTCTCGTCGTTTTTACAGCTACCTGCTGCTGCTGCTGTCGCGGCTGTTCTGCTTGTTGTTGTTGTTGTAGTTCAGGTGCTTTACTCGCTATTGCTGCTGCGCGTGTGAGAGTGAGAGAGTGAGAGTGCGACGACGACGAGTAGTCGTTAAAGTCGTTTATTTTGCATGCTTCGCTGAGCGCGGAAACTCTCTGCTGCTGCTTCGGCTTCTGCTGCTTCTTCGTCTCTTTCTGCTGCTCCGACGCTGACTGCGTTTGCACAGCTGTTTGCTCTTTTATGACTGTTGCTGTTGTTGTTGTTGCTGTTGTTGCTGTTGCCAGTTTATTATCGTTGTTTGCTTTTACCTGCGGCCGCTGCTGTTTGCCTGAAAATCCAAGAGTTGTAGTCGCTGCCGCTGCTGCTGTCGTTGTCGCTGCCATTGCCGCTGCTTCTGTTTCTATCTCTGTTTTTGCTGCTGCTTGCTCTTCCTCTTCTAAGTTTACTTGTTTGCCCTTTGCGCTGTTTGCGCCGCTTTGTTGCTGCGCTGCTTCGCTGTCATTAGAATTTATTTTTATGCTTTTCTTGGAACGCGCTTCGCTGCTTAGCACGAGGGTTGCTGTTGTTGCTGTTGTTGTTGTTGTTGTTGGTGACTTCTGTGCATTACCTGCAGTTGCCCACCCCGTTGCCCAAGCATTGCATTCAGTTGGCTTCTCTGCAGCTTGGACAGAAGTGTACAGCAGATGATCCTCATTGATTTCAGCGACGCCGCGTCGCAGTTGCTGCAATTTAAGCTCCAGCTGTGAATTTTGCTTATGCAGCGCCAACAAACGATTCACATCATTCGAAATGCTATGCAATTCATCACAAGCAGCCAATACAGAGCTCAATTCCAACTCGTCTGCTAGTTGCTGCTCCTCTTGCTGCTCCACATTCCATCTCCTTTTCCATTTCCATGCCATCTGGCAACGCTCGCATGCTTTGCAGCACAATGTTATCCTCATCGTCCGTTATGCCACCCACAACAACAATGCAGTTGGCAAGCTCATCGCTTGAGTTGGCAACGCGGCGCCTACTAACATCTTTATCATCATCATTATCATCTTCATCATCATCTTCGTCGCTCTGCTCACGTGCCAAAAGTTGTTGTTGCTGTTGCTTCGCTTTTGCTGCCGCTGCTTCTGCCGCTGCTTTTGGCGCTGCTTCCGCTGTCTCTGCTGCTTCTGCCGTTGCTGCTGCTGCCGTTGCTGCTTCTTCACCCAATTGCTTCACATAGTTCAGTTTAATGCCGCAATCGATGCGCTCTGTGTCTGTATCATTATCGGAAGAATCTTCTAGATTTGCCTCGGATGATGACAATGAATCATTTTCGGTTGATGAACTGCATCGCGCTGCCCTCTGTCCTCCCCCTCTGGCCTGTGCTGCCTGCTGTCCCAGCTGTCGGTTCACAATAAACACCTTGTTGAAGCGTCTACGCTTGGGACGACGATCGGCCACGGTGCCGGTATCATCCGAATCACAAGATTCGGAACTGGAGCTGGAGTTGGAGCTGTTGCTGCTGTTGGTAGCACTGCTGCTGTTGCTGCTACCGTCGGTGTTGCTGCGATGCGTGGGTATTGCTGGTGGCGCTGCTGCCGGTGGGGCTGCTGCTGCTGCTGTTGCTGGTGTTGGCAACTCATTCAATTGTTGCTGCATGGCTGCTGCAACATTGTAGCTCCGTTGCACCAACTTGCGTGGCGTTTGCTCATCTTCACTGTTGTTGTTGCTGTTGTTGTTGCTGCTGCTGTTGCTGCTGCTGTTGTAGCTTTCGCTTAGCAAATAGCCAAATGCAACTGTTGCTGCTGCTGTTGCGGCTGCTGCTGTTGTTGTTGCTGCTGTTGCTGCTGCGGCTGTCTCTTTGTCCGACATTTTTGTTGCTGTTGTTGCTGTTGTTTTTGTTGCTGTTGTTTCGCTTGTTTGCTTGTTAAAATTCTGCAACTCTAGTTGTGATTGTTGCTCTTGTTGCTGCTGTTGTTGTTGTTCTCTAGGCGCAACGGCGGCCACAAACTCAACATTTTCGTCTGCAACTTGAAAACGAGTTATTAACGCAGGAGTAGCAGCAGCAGTTGTTGTTGTTGTTGTAGTAGTTGTTGTTGTTGCTGGTACTTGATTTTTATGTATATTTGTTTCGTTTGCTGCTTCCACTGTTTCCACTGCTTCGTGCTCTTCAATGTTGTTGCTGTTGTTGTTGTTGTTGCTGTTGCTGTACTCGCTACTCGCCAGGTAGGTTTGCTGCTCTATTGCTATCTCTGTTTCTCTTGCTCTAGCTGTTGCTTTTGCTTTTTCTGTATTTAACGTTTGAGTTGCTGTTGCTGTTGTTGTTGCTGTTGCTGTTGTTGTTAGTGGTTTTATGTTTTTTTGCACTGTTTCGCATAGTTTTTTTTGGCATTTATTTGGCAGCTGTGTGTTCAATATTGTTGCTGTTGCCGCCAACTTGTCGCTTTTATCAGTTTACTCAACAACATGTGCGCTAAATTTATCTGCCTCACACTCGCTATTGTAGTTGTAGTTGTAATTGTTGCTGCTACTTTTATCAGTCGCATTACACACTCGCTGTAGTGTTGTTGTTGTTGCTGTTGTGGGCGTTACGTCGGCTTCAACAGCGACGACGACAGCAGCGCAACGCGTTTGTTGTTGCTCACACGACGGCGTGCGCGTTGCTACTAAACCGAAACTTGTTGGCGCTGGCTTGAAATTAAAAGCATTGCCAGTTGCTATTTCTTTAGACAGTTGTTGTTGTTGTTGCTGTTGTTGTAGCTGTTGTTGTTGCTCTTGCTGCTGTTGTAGCTGCTGTTGTTGCTGTTTCTGCTGCTGCTGTTGCTTCTCTTGTTGTAGCTGTTGCTGTTGCTGCTGCTGTTGCTGCTGGTATTGCTCTTGCTGCTGCTGCTGCTGTTGCTGTTGTTGTTGCTGTTGTTGTTGCTGCTGTTGCTGCTGCTGTTGTTGTTGTTGCTGTTGCTGTTGTGCTGTAAAACACAAACAGCCGGCTAATGTTTCCAGACTGCGACCCGCTGCTGTATTGTAGCCGGACGACATGGAGGAGGCAGTGGAGCACAGCGACTGCGTCATCAGCAATGATCCCAACGAGCCGCTTAGCTCCGGTGCTGATGACTTGAAGTTGCTGCCGACGCCGCCGCCGCTTAGACGGCAACGCATTGCTGCTGCTGCTGCCTCTGCCGCTGCTGCGGCTGTTGTTGTTGTTGGCAATTGCTGATAGCTTTTGCTTGTTGTTGGCGCTGTGGCATCAAACATGTTGCTGCTGCTGGCTGCGGCAAATTGCTGCGTGTAAGCAGCAACCATTGCTGCTGCTGCTGCTGCCGTTGCCGCAGCCGTCTGCTGCTGTTGTTGTTGTTGCGAGTTTGTGGCAGCAGCAGCAGTTGCAGCTGCCTGCCACAATTGCTGCAGTGAGGCAGCCAAATGTTCATCCTGTTCGAGCACCGATCCCGAGCCCAATCCCGAGCCCAATCCTGAGCCCAATCCCGATCCCATTCCACTCTGCTCCAGCTGCCTCCAGTTGTGATAGGCGGAGAGGGGCATGGGTATGGGCACGGGCACCGGAATGGGCACATATTGGGGGGGCAACGGGGGTGTTGCCACGGTGTTGTTGCAGTTGCAACGATAATGATGATGATGACTCTTCAGGAAACGGGACTTAATCCGCGTCTTCATGCTGCTAAGCGGCAGAGTGGGGGGTGTGGAACTGGAACTGGTTTGGGAACTGCTCTCCGGTTGCTGCTGTTGCTCTTCATCGGTGCCCGTAGAGCAATAACTGCGCAGCTGCTGCTGACGTCGCTGCAGCAGTGGGGAATCACTAGAATCACTTGATCGGCGGCGAAAGCGTGGGGGAGGAGTTGGTGTGGGTGTCAAGGCAATCATGGTTGTTGTTGTCGTCCGTTGTGTTGTTGTTGTTGTTGCTATCATTGATGGCTCAAAGTAATCCCAATCGCAATCCTCAATATTACTCACAATACTTGAACACTGTTGAGTGGAGCTGAGGGAGCAACTGGAGGAACTGGAAGCGGTATCTGTATCATTGCCATCCAGTTCCACTTCCTGCTCCTGCTCCTGCTCCTTCTCCTCCTCTTCTTCTTCTTCTTTGCTAGACGTTGAGGAATCCGAGTTGAGAAAAACCAACTTGAACTCATCCGCTGCGACGCTGTAGTGCGACTGTAGTTGACCCGTTTGACCTGTCAGTGTTGCAGTGCTGCACCTGAATTCCACCTCCAATTCCGATGACGATGACGTTTCCATGGCATCCATGTTGCTGTTGCCGCTGCTGCTGCTGCCACCGGAAATTGCAGCTGCAATTTAATGAGGGTGGGTTTTTGGTTCTTGTAGACTATTTTTTGTGTTTTTGGTTTTTTCTTTGCTTTTTTTCCATTGTTTCTGACCAACACCACACAACACAATTAATATAAAATACCGGTTTAGAAATAGGGGAAAGTTCTTAATGCACCAGTTAACACGTTTAGTAGTTAATGTTAGCACAGCACATTTGATTAGTTTAGTTTATACATATGTAAATGAATGAAACAAGCAAAACACTAACACCATTTTCATATAAAGTTATATTTTTTTATACTTAATTAAAAGTTTTACATCAATACTCGTTCGTTACTACAGTCAAATATTTGGATCTTTTAATGCATTTGATATATTTTAAAGTCTGTTAATTAACAATTGAGTAAAAGCTAATGAGAAGTCGAAGTTTGGAAAAAGGTTTTGCATGGTAGGCTAACTTGACTTCAGTTGGTCAACTATGAGAATATATCTCTGCTTGAAAAGTGAAGCATACATTTAGGCGGCAGCTAAAAATAAATGCAGCCTGTTTTTGTAGCATGAAAATATACGTATGTTCAGGGTAGGACAAGCGAGTACAAGTTGTTAGCTTTACTTTATAGTAGGGTAGGTTAAGCATGAGTTAGTTGTTAAATTTTTGTCAAATATTATAATACAATACCAACAATACCAATATTTTAAGTTTCACAATTTAATAGGGTGGGTTTTTTGGCTTGTAGACTTTTTTGTGTTTTGGATTTTTCTTTGCTTTCTTTCCATATTTGCTGTAGTTTTATTTACTGACCAACACCTCACAACACAATTAATGCAAAATACCGGTTTAGCAACAATACTGGTTAAAAGTTAGAGGGGAAGTTCTTAATGCACCAGTTAACACATTTAGTGGTTGCAACTTGCTTATGTAGTTAATGTTAGCACAGCACATTTGATTAGTTTAGTTTATACATATGTAAATGAATGAAGCAAGCAAAACACCAACACCATTTTCAAATTAAGTCATATTTTTAATACTTAATTAAATGTTTTACATCATTACTCTTTTTTGACACTACTGAAATATTTGTATATTTTTTCCTGCGTTTCATCTTTAAATGCATTTGAAATATTTTAAAGTCAGTTAATTAAAAATTAGGCAAAAGTTAATGAGAATTCGAGTAGTTTAGTAAGATAACTTGACTACAGTTGGTCGACTTTGTAAATATATCTCAGCTTAAAAAGTGAAGCATACTTTTAGGAGGCAACTAAAAATAAATGCTGTCTGTTCTAGTAGCATGAAAATATACTTATGTTCAGGGTAGGACAACAGAGTAGTACAAGTTGTTAGCTTTATGTTATAGTAGGGCAGGTTAAGCATGTGTTAGTTGTTTAATTTTTGTCAAATATTATAATAAGTAGAATACCAACAATACCAATATTTTAAGTTTCACTTTGGTTAAATTTGGGCTACAGAACTGTTTTAAGGCCAAGGATTTCCCAGAACTGGAGTCGACTGATCAGATGGCTGCTGCTCTGCACTATCGGATGAATTCATTCATTGTGTTTGCACAGAGCAAGCAAGCGAAAATAGATGCATGTTGCACATGCCGCTGGCATTTGCCTTCTAATCCTATCTTACCTCGCCTCGCCCCGCGAAACAAACATTTTGGGAAATGCTTGCTTTTGGTTCGCTTGGAAAATTTGCACTCTCTCAGGCAGCAGCACTTTAAAGCGTAACAAAGCAGAAAGCGGCAAGTACACACACACCTACACCTACACACAAACCCCCCCCCCCTCCCCCTCCACCCCACAGAAGACAAGATTAACGTTAGAGTTTTGACAGTCAGCTCCCGTAAGCTTTATGCGTGGGTAGAAGAACAAGGCTACAGTTTTGAAAGAATTTTTCATCGTATTTTTTTTTTTTTTTTTTTTTGGGGGGGTTTCTGTAGTCACAATTTTTTGGTTCCAGTTGTGCAGACAATCGCAACAACAAAACACGCAGCAAAACACGACATAAAATGAAAATGAAAACATAACAAAGCACCGCTCCGGGGAAAAATGATCCTGCTGGTTTTTTCCTCACACAAAAAAAAAAAAAAATTCATATCCCATTAAAAATTGTGTGGGCGACTTGTGGCTGCGTGGGTTTTCTTTGTGCGAATAAATATTTATATTTAGACGCCACACAAAATGCTTCAAATATTGCTGAAAACATTTTCTATATTCAACTAGCTCAATTTGCCAGAGGTTTAAAATTGAAAAAAAAAATTGAACTATATTGAAATAGTAGAAATATATGTCCCCAACTGTCATCACAATATGTATAAAAGCAATTTTGAATCGAATATATATATTGAATATACAAATAGCTTGTTTTATTATTATTCCATGTTCATCAATTAAAGAGACAAATAGATTGTTATTTCTTAATAACAAACAGACTTAATAGAGCAAACCAAACACATATTTTGAATTTAAAAAAATTCAAAATGCCAAAATTTATAAACTCTTTCTGTTAATAAACTTTTTGCCTCAAAATCTTTCTCCGCTTCGCACAAAATTATGCTACAAAAAGTATTTAATTTGAATTCTTGAATTTGGCATTAAAAGTGCAACAAAATTTATTAAGAAATTAAGAAAAAAATTAATTAATAATTATAGCGATAAAATTTATAAACTCTTGCTGTTAATAAACTTTTTGCCTCAAAAAATTATTAATATTATTTAAAAATTTGAATTTAATTTGAATTTTTGAATTTGGCATCAAAAGTGCAACAAATTTATTAAGAAATTAAGAACAATAGTTAATAAATACCTTTACATTAAGCGTCTAATGATTTTCATCAATTTCTCAATTAATTGAAGAGTCGTTAATTAATTTTTAACTTTTTTTACACCTAAACACTCAAGCACGAAGAAAACGAAGACCTCGAAACTTGATTTTTTTTAGCCCTTCAAAAAACTTGGCTCCAACTAAACGTGTATTAAACGTAATGCCAATGGCCGGAAAAGGGCAAATCATGACCCACTTCAGAGTGAAGAGTAGTATTTACTTAGTAGTAGACAGTAGTAGGGATGCTATGGGGCAAACCCTATACAACCTGAGGTCTAATTAATTTTCGTACGAAATTAGAGAAAAAAGTGAAACCCTTGCGATGGGTAAAAACAAAAACCAAAAACGGTTCTGGTTAGATAGAGGTCACCGTTACCGTTACAAGTAATTATGCTACCAACACCAACACACACACCCACACACAAAAGATATTAGTAGATGTAGATACAAAAATATATAAAGCTACACTTAGAAGAGTTGGCAATTAGCACTCACCTTCTTCGGCTGCCTTTTCCTTTTCCTTCTCCTGGCGTCGCTGTAGCACCACTTTCTTGAAAACAACGGCCGCTGCTTCCACTGCATTCTGTATCTCCTGTTCCCCCAGTGTGCTAGTGTGTGTGGCACCCTAATTCAAAAGCAAAGAGCATTAGAATTATACACTCGAAATAAAATATTACATTTTTGAAAATATTGTTGCTTTACTACTTATATCCCACCTAGCATTTGGGAATCATGAATCATTTTGTAAGAACTGAATTTGGCGAGTCGTTTTTAACTCCCCGGGAAGATTAAAAAATGATTAATCTTATGAGCCATTTAAAAAAGCGTCCAAAATGAGTCGCCTTTATGATTAAAATGCGATTAGTTCAAAGCATAACAACAAAATGCACAGCAATCGCCAAATTGATCGTACTGGGGATTGAAACGCGATTGTTTTCATTAGAAGACTTGGAAACGAGTAGCGTATGTTTAAAAATATGACTCGAAAGTGAGTTGAAACTGATTAAAAAAGGGGGTCATAGGCGACTACTCAAGAAGAGTCGCGGATAGGGTATTTTCTTTTCTTCCGACGAAGGAGTCATTTATGATCAGAAAATGATGATCATTTATGACTATTTTAATTAGCAAGGGGACGCTAAAGCGACTCGAGTATGATCACAAATGTTTGGGATAGAAAGAGTTTGTATTTGTCTTAAAATATAAAAATTTTGCTTTTGTACATTTTTTGAATTAAACATAAATTTATTAATTTTAGAGTTCCCAAAAAATGATAGCAAATTAAAATCTCTAAGAACAAATGGAAGAAATATGTAAATAAAAATTAACTTGTAGCTGCATCATATCTTTGCTCAAAGCTTGTTTTTAAATTTTATTTTAATTTAAACAAAAAAATAATTATTAATAAAAATGAAAATTAAAGTCTGTCGAATAGCAGAGTAAAATACAATTGTTTTTCTTTTTTTTTATATAAAAAGAATTTGTATTTGTCTTAAAATATAAATATTTTGATTTTGTACATTTTTTTAATAAAGCATTAATGTAAATATGAATTTATTAATTTCTGAATTCCCAAAATATTATAGAAAATTCAAATCTCTAAGAACAAATAGAAGATATATGTAAATAAAAATTAATTTAAAGCTGCATCATATATATTTTCAAAATTTTTTTCTAAATTTCTTTATTTTAAAATTAAAGAATTATTTTTAATAGAAATGAAAATTAAAGTCTATCGAAAAGCAGTGTGAAATACGATTGTTTTTTTTTTGAGTGTAGTATTTAGTAAGTAAATTTCGCTTACCACTGTAAAGGCAACTCCAGTGTCATTGGCTTCATTGTTGGCGGCGTCGCCGCCGCCTTTGTCCGAGGACTTGGGGGATTTGTCGCTGCTCGTTTGCGCCGAACCCGAAACCGAACCCGCCTGACTCTCCTCTTTGCCTGCGGGTACTGCTGTGTTAACGGGAATTGGCGTTTTTTTCAAGCGATTGGATAAATCAGAGTTCTGGTGCTTAAGCAGTTCATGGAAGGAGTAGTGATGCTGTGGTACTCTACCTATATTTCAACGTTTAATGGGGAGGCGTGTGGCATTTGGCATGGGGCATGGAAAGGGGCGGGAGGAGGTGCAATATATTTTAATAAATCGGGTGTATGCAACTAACTACAAACTAAGTATTTATATGTCTCAATTAGCTACTTGGTTTCTACTTGCTGTTTTGGGTGCAAAAAGCAACTACAGCTACAACTAGAAATCGCTAGCTTCTTCAACAACACTTACCCTCCTCCCCGCGACTGTTGCGGCGTCGGGCTTGCGGTAATTTCGAGGCGCCACCGCGTGTCTTGTCCAAAATATCGGCCAACGGACGGGGACTGGGTATCTTTGAAGTTTCCGTTTTCTTTGGCGGCTGTAAAGCAGTAAGAAAAGTGACATTTAGTTAGTTAGTTACTAAGTAATACTCAACAAGAAAGAAAATGTCAGTCGGGCATGCCGACCGTGTAATACCCTCTGAGCTTTGTTTTCATTTATATGAGTTCAAATTGGAGTAACTGCTCTAAGAACTTAACATGCACACATATTTGTATGTCTATCTCGCTCACACAGTGCAATGCACGTGGCTATGCCTTGCTTGAAAGTAACGATTTTCGTTGTATGACAAACTTTTTAAATTATGGTCCGATTTTAATGAAATTTTCACAATCGTTTGATATTATTTGACTGCAAGTAAATGCTAAGTTACAAAACTATACGTTAAGAAATAAGTGAGCCAGCGGCATGCAAAATTACAACGTAATTGTGATTTTGATTGGCGAAGAAGGCGTGGCATCCAAAAAATGTTGACGGAATTATATTTATATTGCATCTAGTTATCTGCATGCCAAAATTGGTGTCCCTAGGTGTTATAGTTACCGATATATTCGCCAAAAACCTCTAATTTTTCCGAAGTATGTCTGGTTTTTTGCTTATGGTGGGCGAATGGGGCGTGGAATAGAAAAATAAAGATTCTTGTATTGACTGACTAAATATGTGGTCGATACTGACCAAAACGGATATTGTAGCTCTTACCATCTCTGAGATCTGTTTGTTCATACGGACAGACGGACGGACAGGACGGACATGGCTATATCGATTCGGCTTGTGATGCTGATCAAGAATATATATACTTTATGGGGTCTGCCACGCCTCCTTCTGCCTGTTACATACTGTTCACAAACCCAATATACCCCTTTAGAGGGTATAAAAATACTTACCGTTGACTCCTTTTCGGGATGTGAGAAGGAGCGACGTGTGACTGGCTTGGGAGTTGTCTTGGCGCCCGAATCCTCCGACACGGAACGCATTTGCTCGGGCTTACGACGATCGGCATTGTGCTCTGGAACCGTCGAGACAGACGAGGTGGCGGCGGCATTTGGTGCTCCCTCCGTATTGGGCAACTGGGCGTAATCCTCCTGTGGCATGGGTAGCTCCCGGGACTGACGACGACGCATGCGATTGTGCATGAGCGGAGTGCGCGGCAGGGCAGCGCCACTGTGCGTGTTGTGGGTTGCTCCGCTCGAGAGTTCTGTGTAGTAAGCGAACGGCGTGGGTTGAGCCATGTAACCAGACTCGGTGGTTAGCACATTCTCGGCACTGTAGATGGGTCTCTGCTGATGCAGCTGATCGGAGCCATCGTTGTAGATGATGCGCGGTTCACTGCTGAATCCCGCATTATAATTCTTCTCATACTGCACCTCATCGGATTCAAGGAAACTTGTGACGCTATTGCCAAAGTAATCCACGTACTCGGGTTGAGTTTCCAGCTCTTCGCTGACATCGGGAAATTGATGAAACTGCTGCTTGGCCTCACCAAATGTACGTGATCCATGATCCTGCTCCTTGAGACAATCCTGTCGCACGAGGCGACTCGGCGAGCGACTTGTCGATCTTTGTGCTGTGGGAATTTCCGGCAAGAGTCGTCGATTCTCCACATGAGTTTTATTACTATTCGAGTACTCCTCATTACTATGACTGCGCACCTTAATCATCTTGGAGTGCGGATCCCTGGAATGATGTATATTCACGCTCTGACTGCTCGAGTATTGCTCCCCGCCGCCCCCACCGCTTCCCACACTGCCACCGCTACCCAGCTCACCGGTGGCGCCCACCGCGGGCACATTCTGTTGCGACAGAAACTGTCGCGGATTCTGTACGCTGGGAAAGAGAAAGTTTTGCTTGGTGCGCGGTGATATCGGCATAAATTTCCCCGGCGGAGTTTGATGTACGGTCAGCGTGTTGCCGCTGTTAAATGCCTCCGGATTGGGCAGCGTCTGTTGTCGCGTAAACTCGGGTGATCGTCGAAATTGTGGCGATGTCTGTCGTTTCGGCGGCGATGTCGGCAACAGTTTGACATGCTGATCCGGATTAGGTAATGTGGCCTGACGCATCATACGTGGCTTGCCAAAGGCCTGTGTGTAATCTCCCAACTCATCGCTAGCCATGCTGGAGGTCTGTCAGTTAGAGTTTGGGCAGTAAGAAATTTAAAGAGTCGATTAATACATATATCATTATTTATTTAAAACAAGAAAGAAAATGTCAGTCGGGCCTGCCGACCGTGAAATACCCTCTGAGCTTCGTTTCTAATTATATGAGTTTAAATTGGAGTAGCTGCTGCAAGAACTTAACATGCACACATATTTTGTATGTCTATCTCGCTCGCACGTTTTTCGCTTTCGTTGCTTGTGCGAGGCGCTCAAGGCAATGCACTTGACAGTGTCTCGCCTGAGAGTATCGTTTTTCGTTGTATGACAAACTTTTTTAATTATAATCCGATATTAATGAAATTTTCACAATCGTTTGATATTATTTGTCTCCTAGTATATGCTAAGTAACAAAACTATACGTTAAGAAATAAGTGAGCCAGCCGCTTGCAAAGTTACAACGCAATTGTGCTTTGGGTGGGCGAACGGGGCGTGGCATCTAAAAAATGTTGATGGCATTGTCTTTATATTGTAAATGGCAACCTGCATGCCAAAATTTGTGTTCCTAGGTATTATAGTTACCGAGATATTCGCCAAAAACATGTATTTTTTATGAGGTATGTTTGGTTTTTCGCTTTTTGTGGGCGAATGGGGCGTGGCATCAAAAAAAGGAAACAAACTTGTATTGACTGACTAAATATGTGGTCGATACTGACTAAAACGGATATTGTAGCTCTTACTATCTCTGAAATCTGTTTGTTCATACGGACAGACAGACAGATGGACAGACGGACATGGCTATATCGACTCGGCTGTTGATGCTGATCAAGAATATATATATTTTATGGGGTCTGCCACGCCTCCTTCTGCCTGTTACATACAAATCGCCCTCTGACAAACCCAATATACCCCTTTAGAGGGTATAAAAATATTCGATTAATATATAATATTATATGAAATCCTCTGATTAGCCTACCTGTGATTCATAGTTCAGCGGTGGCGGTGGTGCCGGTACAGCGGTGGTAATCACCGCAGACTGTGGCTGTGTCGTGGGTATTGGAAGATTAGCGGTGCTGGGCAGCAATTTGGTGCGATGATGATGATGATAATTGCTCGACGACGGTGGCTCGGGAAACGATGTTTGTCGTGTGAATGGCGGAAGATAGCGCTGCTGCTGCTGCTGCTGTTCAGAGAGCGGAGAGCGTTCCGGCGAACGGCTGTAAATGCGATTCGGTGAGGTGGACATATAGATGCTGGGTGGCGGTGGCTGGTGGCATGGATTGGCAGGCAGTGTGGATTGGCGACGAACCTGCAGCCGACTGTGACTCTGCGTTGGCGGCGTCACTGGCGTTGCGTCTTGGATTTGGATCTGTGTGTAGTTGTCTGTGCAGTCCGCCGTAGTCGTAGTCGTAGTCGTAGTGTTCATGTGTATGATATCGTCGCTGTTGTAGGCGGCGCTCGGATAAAGCGGACTTTTCTGCAGCTGATGCGGTGAAGTTGGCGCTGTCAAATTGGCCGAATTGTAGTTGGCCAAGTTAGCACCGCTGCCACTTAAATTGGCATCGTTATTCAAGGTGCTGGGCAATGTGGACTGACGTAAGACACGGCGACCCAAATGCCACTTGCTGCCGCCTATGGGCGTGGCACTGCCACTATTATAATGACGCGTTTGTGGAGGTGTTTGATTCAATTGCTGCTGTTGTTGTTGTTGTTGCTGTTGTTGTTGGTGTTGCAGTTGCAGCTGTAGTTGCAGCTGCTGCTGTTGTTGATGCAACGACGGATACTGATGCAATGTGGGATAGCTACCCGCTGATTGTGCCTCAATCAAATGCTGTTGCTGTGGATACAAATTGTCACCAAGCGGTTGCTGTGCATTCGGATTATTGGGATCGTCCTCGGGATCTGTTAAGTATATTTTATGTTATCATTTTGATTGAAAAGTAAAAAAATCAGGGACCGTAAATAATGATTATTTTTTTATTTTTAAATAACAAAAATCATTCACTTGCAACGGACCTAGAAATATATGTAGTATACCAAAATTATTATTATTACACAATCTATGCATTTCTGAAATGATTTTTAAATTTCTGATTTTTATCGAATTCTTCGAAAATAATCATTATTTATGAGTAATTTATGAAAAACTTTTTTTTTCGCTCAAAATAAAACTCAACAGTAACATACATTCTGTAAAATATAAATTTAAATTTAAATTTAAAATATTATTTTAAACTTTTAAATTATTTTTTATATTGTAACTTTAATATTAAATATGTCGACTGATCATAGTCTGACATTAAATAAATAAATAAATAAAATAAAATACTTCTCACCAATGTGATTGCATATTCTTTTTCTATTTAGCACCCCCGCAAACCCCCCACACGTTTATTAATTTTTGCAATTAATATAAAAAAAAATTTAATTAACTAAAAATTAGGCCTTTTCAAAAGCCGTACGTTATTGTTGAGTTTTTTATTTTGAGCAAAAAAAAAAAAATAAAAATCATTATTTTTGATTTTTATTTTTTGTTGATCAAATATAATCATTATGGTTAAATTTTTCATAAATTATTTAAAAATAATGATTATTTTTGAACAATTCGATAAAAATCAGAAATTTAAAAATCATTTCAAAAATGCATAGATTATGTAATAATAATAATTTTTGGTATACTAGATATATTTCTAGGTCCGTTGCAAGTGAATGATTTTTTATATTTAAAAATAAAAAAATAATCATTATTTGCGGTTCCTGTTTTTTATATATATGTACACTCACTTGATATGGTCCAAGAGCGTCGTATGCTTTTCCTTAGCACATCGCTGGTGCTCAAATGATCGACAGCTTCACAGGATGCATAGGCTTCCTTTAGCCACTCACCGCTGGCTGCTTGTAGTTCCCTGCAAGAGCAACAACAGGACCATTGCCATTTTAGAAACCACAAAACATCGGTTAACATAGCTTAAGTCCAAACTCAAGTCCTATATGTATGTACGTCTGCCTCTGACAGCAACAAATATAAGACTGTCGGCATCTGTTGTAGCAACAACACGACTCGAAAATTAGTTGCAAACACACAAGTAAACAAAAAAACAAACAAACAAATGGGCAAAGTATGAATTTTTAAATTGCAGCAAGCCGAAATAGTAATACTCTTTCCACTTTTCAACTTTCCACAAAATTTTTTTGTAATTTTTGCTTGAAAAACAAGTTTTTTTTTTCTCATTTAAAGCTGAAACTCCGTTGATTTTTGTATTTATATTTTATAAGTATTAAATTATCACATTGAAATGCACTTTTGTGCTTTAAAGTTTATAGCATTGCGTTACAATTAATGTTTCTTTCTTAAAATAAATATAATTAAATAAAGGAAATAGGTTTATATTATATTTATATTAAAAAATATTTTGTTCAAAAATCTCTTCGCATGTATTTTTTTATGATTTTTTGAAAATTGATATTTAACCCATTTTTACCTAATTTTCATCAAAATAGTCTCTTTCGGCACATTTAAAAAAAATCATACAAAATACATGCGAAGAGATTTTTGGAATTTTTTTTTATATATATTTATATTTAAAATTTTTTTTTTTCAAAAATCTTTTTTATCATAAAAAATACATGCGAAGAGATTTTTGAAATCATTTTTTTTTCCATCACTAATAGTTTATTTTGGAGATTTTTTTGCATTCAAATATTTTTTGTTTTAGCCCAAGGGGAAAAGTTAAAAAATTAGACCTTTGCAAGATTTGAAAATATTCCACGTGTACTCAATGGGTTAAGAAGCATTATGTATTATTAAAACGGAATTGAAGTGACTTATCCATTGATACCAAACTTCTTTCGAAGTAAGTTTAAATTTTAGGTAGATTTCACTTTAAGTGTTGTCAAAATAAATATGCCGACTAGTGTATGTTGATCAAAAAGTAATTTCTATATAAAATTTTTTTACATATAATGACTATAATTTATTTATTTATTTTTCTTTTGAGTTTAATTAAATTTTTTTTAAATTTTTATTATTATTAATTTTTTTATCAGAAATATATATAATTTTACATAATTGTTAATTTTATTTTTCAACTGTTGGTTTAAGTTTAGACCGCTTTTAATTGTAAAATTGTTTGATACCCAGAGTAAGAGTATTAAACCATTAGACACCAACACATTAAGCCGAGCCACAAGTAATGACTATGAAAGGCGGGTGGCTTTTGGCTCTGGGCTTTAGCTGGAGGCGTCCGTTCGTCCGCCCGTCCGCCCGTCCGTCCGTCCGCTCGTCTCTGTTGAGGGAGAGTCTGATAGACTTGGAGACTCTCGGAGACGCGTAGACTGACAGGCGTTTTGCAGACTTGCAAACAAAATTTTAATCAAGCGCACAGCAGCAGCAACATCCACATCTCTGCCAGCTATCAATATGCCCATATACATGATATTTGGCAACGCCTCAGTCTAAGAAATTAACCCAGTGTTGGCAGTCAGTCAGTTGGCATCAAGCCAGTGATGTCATTTTTTATTTGAGCAAAAACAGCTAGTTTGACGAAAAAAACGGCTAAAAACCGCTGAATCCCCGGTAAAAACAGCTGAAAAAAAGACTGAAGCACCGAGCGCTCGCAAATCGCATAATTTTGCAGTAATAGTGCACTTAAAAATAAAATTTTAATACACCTGAGTTATATCTGTGGGATTCCTCCTCAGTCACTACCAAAACTACTTGTTTTCGGCATCGTCAATTTTTAATTATTTGTCAAACGAATTTCACAATGTTAGTCATAGAAGACGCATTAATATACAAAGTTATAAATTATTAGTAAAAATTATTCGATAGACGTAAATATCGATACTTTACCAATAGAAATAAATTTTTAATCGTCAAACACGAAAAAATCAACTCAAAATATTAAGAAAAAGTAATGTAAAATTTTTATATTTTTTTCATTTTCTAAAAAAGCTAGAATACCCGCTGCCCGCTGTTTTCAAATTTTTTTCCGCAATCGCATTTTCAAAACAGCCAGATCTGGCGGGAAAAAAGCTGAAATGACATCAGTGCATCAAGCAGCTGCAAGCGTTGTGTTGTGTTGCGTTGACAGCTGGCTGCCAACTGGGAGGCGTCATATTGACTGACACCTGTGGGCGACAAAAAACACAGGGCCATTGCTCCTCCATTGCTTAAATTCTCAGCACGCAAAAATGCCACCCACCCGTTTTAGAAGATTCCAAATTAACATACTAGTTACCACAGCAGCTGCTATTGGTGTTGCTGTTGCTGTTGCTGTTGCTGTTGCGTTGGCCAACATTTAATTAGTCCAGAGTCTCTGTCTGTCTGGCCTTGTTCATTTTACTTTTTTTTGTTTTTTTTCTCTCTGCCGGTTTACGACTAATTTCGAGGCTCGGCAATTAACACTGAACTCTCGGCGTGTGTGGGTCGCCAGTCAGCATCATCACCAACAACCAACAACTAACAACCATTACCAAAAACAGCCTCAGCTCAGCTACAGTTTCAGTTTCAATTTCAATATGCAAGCTTTAACACTTCAACAGTTAAATTTCTACATAACATTTGTCAGTTACCGCAATGCTGATCTCATGCAACAGGGCATATGTGTAATTATTGTTTTGTTTATATTAAATAAGCGACTTTTGAGCAACAAGTAAACAAAGTGTATTTATGGGAGTATCAGCTGCTTCTTTATAATAGAATTCAAATTCAAGATAAATTTGAGACAATTAATTTTAGGCTACTATATCAAATCAGAACTTAAGGAAACGAATTTCACAATGTTAGTCATAGAAGACGCATTAATATACAAAGTTATAAATTATTAGTAAAAATTATTCGATAGACGTAAATATCGATACTTTACCAATAGAAATAAATTTTTAATCGTCAAACACGAAAAAATCAACTCAAAATATTAAGAAAAAGTAATGTAAAATTTTTATATTTTTTTCATTTTCTAAAAAAGCTAGAATACCCGCTGCCCGCTGTTTTCAAATTTTTTTCCGCAATCGCATTTTCAAAACAGCCAGATCTGGCGGGAAAAAAGCTGAAATGACATCAGTGCATCAAGCAGCTGCAAGCGTTGTGTTGTGTTGCGTTGACAGCTGGCTGCCAACTGGGAGGCGTCATATTGACTGACACCTGTGGGCGACAAAAAACACAGGGCCATTGCTCCTCCATTGCTTAAATTCTCAGCACGCAAAAATGCCACCCACCCGTTTTAGAAGATTCCAAATTAACATACTAGTTACCACAGCAGCTGCTATTGGTGTTGCTGTTGCTGTTGCTGTTGCTGTTGCGTTGGCCAACATTTAATTAGTCCAGAGTCTCTGTCTGTCTGGCCTTGTTCATTTTACTTTTTTTTGTTTTTTTTCTCTCTGCCGGTTTACGACTAATTTCGAGGCTCGGCAATTAACACTGAACTCTCGGCGTGTGTGGGTCGCCAGTCAGCATCATCACCAACAACCAACAACTAACAACCATTACCAAAAACAGCCTCAGCTCAGCTACAGTTTCAGTTTCAATTTCAATATGCAAGCTTTAACACTTCAACAGTTAAATTTCTACATAACATTTGTCAGTTACCGCAATGCTGATCTCATGCAACAGGGCATATGTGTAATTATTGTTTTGTTTATATTAAATAAGCGACTTTTGAGCAACAAGTAAACAAAGTGTATTTATGGGAGTATCAGCTGCTTCTTTATAATAGAATTCAAATTCAAGATAAATTTGAGACAATTAATTTTAGGCTACTATATCAAATCAGAACTTAAGGTGTTATATACCTTTTTCATTTTCAAAAAAATCGAAAAATTTTGTATTGCTTTATCTTGAAGAACAACTCCTTGAGAACATTTTCCCAAACATTTTCATAAAGATTTGAGCAGTAGAAAAAAAGTTACAGCGCTTCTTGCCGCGCGCTCTGCTCTTCGCATAAACTAAACATGAAACTTTAAACGCAAATATCTCGAAATGGTGTACCGATTTTCTTCAAGTTTTTTTTTTTAAATGTTCGTAATGAATTTTATGTGTACTTGAACGATCGATTTTTCATGAATTCTTTAGTAAAATTTCTAGCGTCTGAAACATTCACTTTTTTGCATAAAACGTTCCCCTATGCACAAAAAAATTTTTTTTTTATGAAAACGATCGTTTAGATACACGGAATTACTCTAAACTAATGAAATTTTTTTATTTTTAGGATTTCAGTTGACCTGTTCGACCTGGGGAACGGTCACCGCAAGGCTCTTCCAGAAAAAGGCGTTTCAGGGAAACAGTGGCCCCTTAAAAACTATTCATTATTTTTTCACAAATTTTTGCACAAACATTGGCAAAAAACTGTACCATCAGAAAATAACATCACTCATGTAATAAAAGAATTGCTACATACCTAAACAAAAATCCGAACTTTTCTATTTTTTTCGACAAAAAAAAGGTATAATAACCCCTGAATTGATAAAGGTTCTTATCTATTTACTTATAAACGTTACCCGGTTTTTTAATATGAACTTAAAACAAAAATTCAAACTGTTGAGCACAATTACAAAATGTCAGCAAAATTAATGGAAAAAACTTTGAAAATATTCTGCTACTGTCTGCAACAACAAAAACGACACTCATCAAATATATGTATACAATTCATCAGTTGAGGGGTCATCTGATGCCCCATTCGGAATATATAATCCCATAAGCAACATGTCGTAATACTGTTTCAAAAAAGCGTCAGTTGACAGTTTTTGGTTGCACAACAGCAAAATAAAATTACTTTTGCAACAATGAAAATTGCAGAGTTTGCATTACAAAGTGGCAGCTTTGCTCCCAGAACAATTTCAAATGCAACAACTGCAACAATCATTCGAAGGGGGGAATAAAGTTTTAGTAATACACTTTATTCAACACCAATTGAGTAGATACAAAATAACAATATTTACAGCAATTTGTATGGATTCTGTTGGCAATGTTTTGGATTTCATTTAATTTGCATTTTCAACTTGAGTATATAAACTGTCTGGGTTGAAAAGACAATCGAGTTAAAATTATGCAAATTTTGGAGGAAACTTCATTTCATAGTTCTGGTTTTAATTTCAAATATTTCTTCACCAACTTCAGCATAAGTTCGCAATATAACTAAACAAAATAAATTAATTTTTAAAGTGTACAAAATAAAAGAAAATAATTGCCTAAGAGGCACTTTTAAATGCTGCTTTAATAAGTAGACTATAGAAAAAATACAGATACAGAAATATACTTGCTACAAATTAGCTTAAAAGGCAAACGGAATTATAAACTATTAAAATATTCTGCATTTTAGAAGCTAAACATATTTAATAGTACCCACCTAGCATTTGGGAGATCATTTAGTAAGAACTGAATTTGGCGAGTCGTTTTTAACTCCCCGGGAAGATTAAAATATGATTAATCTAATGAGCGATTCAAGAAAGCGTCCAAAATGAGTCGCCTTTATGATCAAAATGCGATTAGTTCAAAGCAATCGCCAATTGATCCTTCTGGAGATTGAAAAGCGATCGTTTTCATTAGAAGACTTAGAAACGAGTTGCGTATGTTTAAAAATATGACTCGAAAGTGAGTCGAAACTGATTAGAAAAGGGGATCATAGGCGACTCCTCAAGAAGAATCGCGGGTAGGGTATTTTTTCGCTCCCGACGAAGGAGTCATTTATGATCAGAAAATGAGCTCATTTATGACCTTTTTTAATCAGCAAGTGGACTCTAAAGCGAATCAAGTATGATCACAAATGTTTGGTGGGTAAAAATAAATGTGGGAATTGAAAAAACCACAAGAAGTAGTAAAAATTATAATACACTCATTTGAATTATTAAGAGGCAACTTTATCGGGATGCAAGTTAAGTTTACTATCGATAATTGGATATAATCGATACACTCGTTTTTGGTTGTTTGGTGCATCGAGGTTGGTCGTTCGCTCGTCAAGTTAACCATTTTTGATTTCACAACATTAAATTAATTATAAGTTTTCAATACTCAAAGTTAATAAACATTTCACATATTATAAACATTAAATCAAGTGCATTATCACTTCGTTTTAATTAAATAATCGCACATCTATGGAGTCCCCCACATAAATAACTAAAAAGTCTACATACATTAATTAGTTAGATTTCTTGCTATAGCAATATATAGATTATGTATATTAATGATTTTAAAACCGCCCTTTTTTTTACAGTGTACGATTACAATATGCTAAAAAACAACAGAGACAACACAGTTAGTAAGTACGAATAGTATTAATTAATTACTAACGAGTATTGTGCGAGTGTGACAAATGGTTAAACAGTTAAAATAGAAGCGAAAGTGCAATAGAGATGGAATGACAGAGAGAGAGACAGTTAAAGACTGAAAGAGATAGAGAGTGGAGACAGACTTACAGTTGCTTGTGGCACACCACACAGACCCAGTCCAATGCGTGATGGACGCGACAGGCTTTGCACACGCGCAGCTTGCAAACGCGACACGGTGCACCGCGATTCGTGATGCGGCCCAGTTCGGTGGTGCAGCGAGCGCAGTGGCGACTCGAGTCGTTGTGTAGCATATTGTTCTGGTGATTTTTGTGTTCAAGCTGTTGTTGTTCATGTTGTTGTTGTTGTTGTTGTTGTTGTAACTGTATATATTGTTGTTGTTGTGACATTGTATGTTTATCTGCTTGTTGCTGTTGTTGTTGTTGTGTGGCATCATCATTTGGTTGTTGTTGTTGTTGCTGCGCTCCAGCTCCACCAACGACCTTGCGCCTCAGCGCATACAATTCCGCACGCAAGAGCCTGTCGTTGTTGTTGTTGTTGTTGTTGTTTATGCAGTGTAGTGTTGTTGTTGTTGTTGTAGAGGTTATAGGGGTGTTTTTTGGGGTGTGTTTTTTTTGGGGGGCGTGTTTTAATTAAGGGGGAAAAACAGGACCAGTTTGGACAGCACAAACGCATGATTATTATGGCATACAAAAATTAGTTTAAATTTTAAAATTTTGTTAAGAAGATTTTTTCAAAAAAAAAACCAAAAATTACAAAAACGTTATAAAATTGTTTCGGTTAGTTGTGGTTGTTGGTGAGAGAGCGAGCGTGATAGCAATATAGTAGATTTTTATAAGCAAATTGTATGTGTGAGTGAGTGTGTTAAGTGGTTATTGAAGAAAAAAGAGACAAAGAAAAAACAAGAGAGTACACAAATTTGTTGTAATTAGTCAAATTTTGGTTAATAGCAAGTATTTTTTGTTTTTTTTTTATTATTAATTTTGAATAAAATGTGAATTAATGTCGTTTATGCTACTACAATCTATTTAAGCGAAATTCTAGTTTAATTAAAGCTAGCAAAAATGGTATTTTGTTTGTGCAGACTTAATAAACAAAGTTTATAAGTTATATGCAATGTATAAGCAATGTCTTAAGCAATGTCTAGAATGCCATGAAAAGTGAAGCATGATTAGAACAGCAAAATTTATTGCATGATTTTAATTAAAACTTTTGTTAAATTTCTATTAAAGGATACTATTTACTATTCATATGTATTATACGATTACACAGACTTTAAATAAAATAACAAGAAAGAAAATGTCAGTCGGGCATGCCGATCGTGTAATACCCTCTGAGCTTCGTTTCCAATAATATGAGTTCATAATTGGAGTAGCTGCACTGCGTAAGTTTTATTCACTTAAGCAGTGCACACAGTAGTGCTGTGTATGTAAAACTATCAGTGCACTGCTTGTACACAGTGCAACTGCAACGTGAGTTAGTGCACTTGCTACTGCAATGTAACAATATTCAGTTTGTTTGAGAATCTTTTTTAATTATAGTCCGATTTTAATGAAATTTATCACAATCGTTTGATATTATTTGTCTGCAAATAAATCCTAAGTTACAAAACTACATGTTAAGAAATAAGTGAGCCAGCAGCATGCAAAGTTACAATGTAATTGTGATTTTGGTGGGCAAAGGAGGCGTGGCATCCAAAAAGTTTTGATAGCATTATCTTTATATTGCATCTAGTAATCTGCAAGCCAAAATTGTATGTCCCTAGGTGTTATATTAACTGAGATATTTGCCAAAAACATGTATTTTTTCCGGGGTATGTCTAGTTTTTCGCTTATTGTGGGCAAATGGGGCGTGGCATCAAAAAAAAGGAAACCAACTTGTATTGACTGACTAAATGTGTGATCGATACTGACCAAAACGTTATACTTGTAGCTCTTACCATCTCTGAGATCTGCTTGTTCATAAGGACAGACGCACAGATGGACAGACAGACGGACTGACAGACAGACGGACAGCCGGACATGGCTATATCGACTCGGCTGTTGATGCTGATCAAGAATATATATACTTTATGGGGTCTGCCACGCCTCCTTCTGCCTTCTGCCTCCTTCTGTTACATACTTTTCACAAACCCAATATACCCTTCAGAGGGTATAAAAATTCTTATAAATAATACCTTTTCTCGACTGTCATTTGACCAGTTGATTTAATTACCTCTCGTCGTACTTTCTTCGATGCGAGTCAGCAAATGACTTAAATCTAATTTTTTGAATTCAGCTAAATGTCAAGTGTTCAAGTGTCACTTAAAGCTAGTGTCAGTTTATGTGAAAAATCCAGTTATTTGCAACGACTGCCAAACTAAAATTTGTATTACCTTAATGGCAAAGCCATAAAACAAGCAACAGAACACAGAGGTGCTACACATACACAGACTGGCTGGATTTTGTGGTAGATTTATAAGGCATGTATCAGAGAAAGAGTCACGAAGCACGCATAAAAAGTTAAACAGGATTTTCATTTGCTGCCCGGACGAATTATGCAAGGACAACAAACTCACAGAACAGCAAAGCACTGCACAGCACAACCAAACACCACAACAAACAACAAACAGCAAACAATTATATAGAGTTTTTAATTATATTTTTATCTGCATTCGAGCGTTAGCTTAACTCGCAACTCGCATGTGGCGCGTGTATTTTATTAGTGCCACAAAAAATCAACAAACGAGAGCAACTTGTTCGTAAAACAAGAAGCCACTCGCAACTCGCAACACACACACTAAACTCGACCAAAAACTCAGCTCCCGAAATCAGTGCTGTTGCTGCTTTTTATTTGGTGAAATTTTCCAGGCAGGTTTAGTGAACGTTTTGGTGTTTAAAATAATTTGGAAGTAAACATTCTGTGAGCTTATTAATTCAACAAGTCGTTTGGGCAGTGACGTTGGACTGTATGCTCTATGTAATTAATTAATTTTATTAAACAACAATAATTTATTTATTTTAGCTTGCTGTTGCCTTAAGCAACTTATGCCAAAGTGATAAGGAGAAACATATTAAGCAAAAAACAAATAGCCAGGACATCAGTTCAAAAATAGTATAATTTCATAATTATAAAGTTATTTTTTTGAGGTCTATTGGATCAATTCTTTTTAAACGTTTTCTTCGTCTTTTTTTGTGGAGATTTTTTGCCAAAACATTGGGATGATTTTTTAATAGTATCATCAATTAATGGAATTTTCAAATTCTTACAAATCTCCTGTGTACGTAAGAACCACTCGGCTCCACTGTATGCTCATAAAGGAAAATGTAAAGAAATTTAAAAATTGTAATTTCCTCTTAACTTCAGTAACTTCAAATGCATTACAAAATAAACCATAAAATACTTACGTTTGGCTTGCCAAAAAAGTATTTTGAATATTTATGGTAAATCAAGTGGATTTCTCTAGAATTAAATTTTTATAATAAAAGCAAATTCAGCTCTTGTTAAAGCCACCCACCGCAATGTCCAGTACGGCATGTACGGCATGTTGCATGCTTCTGGGAGTCATGCTTGAGAGAGAGAGAGAGAGAGCGAGAGAGAGATAGAGATTTTGGTGTCAGCCACAGAGTGTGCACACCTGACATATATATAATACATATATATATATATATATATATATATAGTATAGTACATAGTTAGACACACTATATAGCTGCCTGTGTTTAACCACAACTTCTACATGTTGTGGTGCTTTTGGCATGTTTTATTGGACTAGTTAACGCGTTAGGCTCAAGGCGAGCCTACGTCATGCCGCAAGCCACATGCCGCATGCCGCATGCCACATGCCACATGCCACAGAGCTGCCATCATGTTGTGATGTAAAGTCTGTCGCTTGCTTTATGAATTAATATCATAACAACTCATTAAGAACCCAGCCAGCAACAGCCAACACACAACAATTGGCTAAAAGCAGCTAAAAAGTGCTAAGCTCAAATGGCCAACAAATTTAACGCTATACATGGCTCAAAATTTGCCCTGACAGCTGCTTTGGTTTGGTGGTTTGTGCTTTTTTTCCTACAGTTTAAACTATTTACAACTATGTAACTGCCTAAATAAATATGTACATACAACGCATGGGTCATGTAAATAAGCCAACTAATTAAGCTGATGTTAATCAGCTACTTGACACGGACTCGAGTCCTGTGCGAATTGGAAAGTGGCCCAAACCGAACCGAACCAAACACCTGCTACAGCCCACAACAACAACAACAACTTAGAATCAACAACATTAACTAAGAGCAAAAAAAAAAAACCAAAAATGTTGTTGCCCTTTGGTGCCCTTTGATGTTTGGTCTTTGCAACAGCTTAGTTGAACTTTAATTTAAGTGTGATTCTAAAGATTTAAATGCTTAATAAATATTTCAAAAGTAAAAACATTCTATTTAAGCTTTTGTTTGATTTTACACAATATATTTAAAAGGCAGAAAAGTTTATTTTACATAAACAAATTTTATATTACAACTTGAAGCAAAAATTAATTTTACGTTTCTGAAATATTGATTTTTACATAAAACTGGAGCATTATTTTATATTTTATATATTTAATTATATTTTTACTAAATTATAATTCATAATATTAGCTTGCTGTTGCTCTAAGCAACTTATGCCAAAGTGATAAGGAGAAATGCATTAATTTAAAAACATATATTCATTACATTAGTTCATAAATAGTATGGTTTCAAAATTATAAAATTCTTTTTTTGAGGTCTATTGGATCAATTCTTTTTAAGCGTTTCATTGTACATTATATTGTAGAAATTTTGGCACAAAAGTTTACTTAACCAAAATTTTATAATTTCAAATAGAAGGAATAAGTTAATTTCACGCCTTTAAAATATTGATATTTTATTTTTACTGTATTTCTAAAATATTATAAAAACTAGAATGCTGATTCCCAATTAAACTAAAACAATTGCTTTACTTAAAATATATTTTTGTAGTTTAACATTCGCATCAAATACCCCGAACTAGAATTGTTAATTTAAATTTTGTAGTTTAAATTCCATTAAAACCCTAACTAGATGTGAAATTCCTAAAAATTTCTTTGAAAATATGATATGCAATGCTTTAGGGCTGTTTTAAAAATGGCATATTTTGTTTTGTGTTGCACAATTTCTGTCAGAGAAATAAAATCTAGGGAAGAGTGGGAGAGAGAGAGAGAGAGAGAGAGAGAGATGCCATAATTCGAGTCGTCGCCAGCTGGTCGAGCATTAGATTTATGATTTTAATGATGCCCCTCCGCTTTGGGGTGTTGAAGTGAAACAGAATATAAATAATTACCGTGCTGAATATGATTTGTTGTTGCTGTTACCGCCACCTACACTCCTCCACTCCTCCACCCTCAAAAACCCAAACGCCGGATAATGTGGCAAGGACCAGAGCCAGAACCAGAACGAAGACCAACGAAAAGTCCTTTAACCAGTATTTGTGGCTCAAAATTTTGGCTTTTTGTAAACTCGAAATGTTTTTGCTTATTTTTGGTTAGTCGTCGTTTGCCACAACAGCACCAAAGTTTTCTTGCTGTGTATCAAATGTTAAACATAATGTTTAATGAAAAACTTTATATGCTAATTGAAAGTTAGTTCTCGGTTTTTGTCCCTGTACCGGATATGTTCAAAACAATTTTGCCAGGAATTTTAATTATGCAGCACTCATGGTGTACTTATATGTGGAAGTACTTAAAAAAATACGAGTATTATTTGGCGTAATTAATAAAAAATGTGCACGCGATCTGCTTTGAGGTGCGTTGCATGTGTTGCACAGTTTACACGGCTTTGCTCGACCATTTTGCATAGCCATATTTTTCACCCTCTCTCTCTCATTTGAGCTGTCATCAAAACACTTGATGCATTTTCTAAAGCCAACATTATATGTATGTACAGCTGCGGAAAAAATAATAGCAACAAAGGTTTATGCAAAATTCAAAGTGTAAAAAAAAAGAATATAACTAAAAAATATTAACGAAAAGTTTTTAAAATCAATTTATTGATCTCTTAACATATATGTTACACAAAAATATCCAATATTTTTTGCACATTTTGAAAAATATTCACTTTTTAAGTTACTTAGGTCAAAATGAGGCGGAAAAAATAATAGCACTATTTCAATTTCATCTGGGAAAACAATGTGTTAACTTAAAAACATAAAATAAAAAGGCTATTATTTTATTAAAATTATATTCAACTAATGTTCTAATACTTTGTTGAGTATCCTTTACTGGCAATTACGGTCGCACAGCGCCTTGGCATGGAATCCACTAAATCCTGACGTCTAGTGCTCGAAATTTTCTCCCAATTTTGCTTTTACTATCATATAAAGGGTTTCATTACTTGTTGGATTATTAGTGTGGACTGCCTTTTTGGTGCTATTATTTTTTCCGGCACTGTATATACGAGTAGAAGTCAAATGAAATATGAATTTGTGTGCTATAACCTAAATAAACATTTACGCTTCTTTGTCTGCTGCCACAATCAACTAACGATTTGATAACTGTAGGGTGTGTGTGTGTGGGGGGGGGGGGAAATGTAGTTGATGAGGGTTATGCTTTTTTTTTTTGAACAAAGAGATTGGGATTAGGGGCTGAATGGACATTTGCATAATTACGATAACATTTTGAGGCGTCCTGCGGCGTCACCATATGCAAAACTTTCCACTCTTTGGGAAATTAATGGCTCTGGCATTTCACTTTCTGCTCTCTGCTGCGAAACTATTAGCCTGGCTCACAAGGCGTTGTCCTTTTGTTTGGGCTTAAATGGCCAAATGTATGATAATAAGCTTATGTGGCCGTCGTACAAAAAGCTTAGCATTATTATTTAGTATTTCGTTTTTGGGTAATATGATTTCAAGATTTTTCAACTTAAAGCATTACGAATACATAATTAATTTTCAAACGACGTATGCGTAATATTCATACAATTAAATCACGCATACGCAAGGTGGCCGCGTGGGCCTCTGGCGTTCGCCGGTTGTATGCAAATGCCGTCAACTGCATTTCAATCACATCACATTATTGATCTGCAACTGGAGCAACAATTTGGTATAAACAACAACAATTTATTTTCTGTTGAAAACACAAATTCAAATTCGTCATTCAACGCGCATAAAACCAAATTGACTCTCAACAGGCGAGCATAAATTTTTTTTAGTGGGCTCACAATAACAACAACAACAAGAACCAGAAATTTTTCATCAACGCGCATTTTGCACGCCGTCACCTGAAAGTGGACAGTAAAATGAGTAAAATGTGTAGCAATAGCAACAACAACAACAATCGGATGATAAAGCATTCACCACACAATGTTGGCCCTGTCGACTCACAAATATGAAAAGTTCGCGCTTTGAAATATGGCACAATGTGCCGCAGCAAGAGGTAAAAGGTAAAAGGTAAAAGCAAGCAAACTCTACAAGGTCATCTGGAAACAAACGAACACAACTTACATTTCTTTTTTGTGACAGCTACAGACACGATTGAAAAATGACAACAACTAGAAAAAGCAAATTGTGTCATTTGTGTTTTGTCGCCTGATGTTGCAGATCAACCTAATGTATGACCTACACTGTGGAAAAAGTCAAATTTGATAGCTAAAATTACGAATTTCTGATACTTCTTAAGAATGTATAACCCAAAGAAATTATTCAACAAAAATTTCTAGTTTTTAAATTTTCTAAAATTTTAAAGTGATAGTTTTTAACAGTGTAGACAATTTAAAAACAAAGAACTCAAAAAAATAACAAACTACATATAATTTCCAATTTTTAAATTTTAAAGTGCATTTAAAGGCAGATTTTTCAAGTATAATATTTACAGTTGATAAATTTTCTAACAGTGTAGACAAATCTATCACTAAACCAGGCTGGGAAAAAGTACAATTTGGTAGCTCAAGTTACAAATTTCTGATTCTTTTTAAAAACAAAGAACCCAAATAAATTATTAAACTGTAATTTCTAGTTTCAATTTTTTTTAAAATTTTAAAATGCATTTAAAGGCAGATATTTCTAAATATTCACACCTGATAATTTTTAACAGTGTAGACAATTTAAAAACAAAGCACCCAAATAAATTATTAAATTATAATTTCTAGTTTTTAAATTTTTTTTAAAATGTTAAAGTGCATTTAAAGGCAGATTTTTCTAAATATTCACACCATGATAATTTTTAACAGTGTAGACAAATCCATCACTGAACCAGGCCAACACACACACACAAAGCCGTGCAAAATTTAAGCTCTAGAAATTGTGGAGCATTTACTTGAATTATTTTGTAAATGCTGAAAACCCAACGGGCGAATAGAGACAGAGAGAGAGTGGAAAAGAAAAGATCTTCAAAGGGCGAGTAGCAGAAGAAAAACTTTGTGTTAAGGGCTTATAAGGGTTGCCATTTATTCTTGCCTTAGCTCAAAGTGCTGACCCTTCCCCCGCTGCTATTGTTTGTGTGTTTCTTTTTGGCTCTTTACAACGTTTAGTTAAGCCATTCGAGCGTTAAATTATTGCCCGAAAAGTCCGAGCACAGCCGTGTTGTCTGTTGTCTGTAGTCCGCGATTTCTGAGATTTTCTTTAGCGCCCAAAATCAAACAAATCGTCAATTTGTACTTTCATTTACATTACTGTGCGCTCAACGGTAAACAACAGCAACAACAACAACATCAAGGATGGCAACATGGGGCCAGTGGTGTCATTTTTTTTATTTGAGCAAAAACAGCTAGTTTGACAAAAAAAAAACGGCTAAAAACCGCTGAATCCCCGTGAAAAACAGCTGAAAAAAAAGCTGAAGCAGCGAGTGCTCGCAAATCGCATAATTTTGCAGTAAAAGTGCACTTGAAAATAAAATTTTAATACACCTGAGTTAAACTAAACTAAACTACTTATTTTTCAGCCATACATCTTGCACTTTATGTTTGTATACTTCCTTCGGCATCGTCAATTTTTAATTACTTGTCAAACGAATTTCACAATATTAGTCATAGAAGACGCATCAATATACAAAGATATGAATTATTATTAAAAATTATTCGATAAAAGTAAATATCGATACTTTACCAATAGAAATATATTTTTAATCGTCAAACACGAAAGAAACAACTCACAATATTACGTAAAAGTAATGAAAAAAATTTGTATTTTTAATTTTCTAAAAAAGCTAGAATTCCCGCTGCCCGCTATTTTAAAATTTTTCCCGCAATCGCATTTTTAAAACAGCCAGATCTGGCGGGAAAAAAGCTGAAATGACATCAGTGCTTGGGGCAAGCATGCTGTGAGGGGGCAACTTCAATTGGGCAGCGGAAATGGTATGGCAGCCATTTTAAGCAGCAGCTAAATAACAGTTAATCGACATTGCACTGCTTGCTGCTTGTCAGCCATTGTTATGATTGTTGCTATGACTGTGGCTACTGTCGTTGTTGTTGTCGTTGTCATTGCTATTGTTATTATTGTTGTTTTTGTTGCTGTTTTTGTTGTTTTTGTATTTAAGTTGATTGTTGACCTTTGGTTTGGTTTGCCAATTCAACAGTTTGTCGGCTGTGCTTTTTGGCCCGCTTGTTTATATTTGTCTGACTTTTGCGCGCCCTTTTTCGCAGAAATAATAATAATAATGTCTTCTGCCACTTGTGCTTCGTTTTCTTTCAGATTTTTATTTTTGCCAGGCCTTAATTGGCCAACATTTACAGTTGGCCTTAAGTTGATAATGGCTAATGGGAATGCAGGGCAATTGAGGCAAACCAACGGGTACTTGCTACTATTAAAGTATATGTTAGTAGGAAAACTCTTTAACTGAAATTTAAATCTAGAAAACATAGCTAAACAATTAAACAAGAAAGAAAATGTCAGTCGGGCATGCCGACCGTGTAATACCCTCTGAGCTTCGATTCCAATTATATGAGCTCTAATTTGGAGTAGCTGCTGCAAGAACTTAACATGCACACATATTTGTATGTCTATCCCGCTCGCACGATTTCGTGCTTGTGTGCACAGCTCAGTGCAATGCACGTGGTTTTTGATTTTCGTTGTATGACAAACTTTTTTATTTATAGTCCGATTTTGATGAAATTTTCACAATCGTTTGATATTATTTGAATGCAGGTATATACTAAGTTACAATACGTTAAGAAATAAGTGAGTCAGCAGCAGGCAAAGTTACAACGTAATTGTGATTTTGGTGGGCGGAGGAGGCGTGACATCCATAAAATGTTGTTGGCATTATCTTTATGTTGCAAATAGCAACCTGCATGCCAAAATTGGTGTCCCTAGGTGCCGTAGTTACCGAGATACTCGCAAAAAACCTGGCATCAAAAAAAGGAAACAAACTTGTATTGACTGACTAAATATGTGGTCGATACTGACTAAAACGGATATTGTAGCTCTTACCATCTCTGAGATCTGTTTGTTTATACGGACAGACGGACAGACAGACAGACGGATATGGCTATATCGACTCGGCTGTTGATGCTGATCAAGAATATATATACTTTATGGGGTCTGCCACGCCTCCTTCTTCCTGTTACATACTTCTGACAAACCCAATATACCCCTCAGAGGGTATAAAAACATTGTTGAACAATTTAAAAGAAGCTACTGCGGTAAAATGTACAATGAAAGAATCTTAAATTAATATAAACATGTTGCATATAACATCAATCAATTAATTAAAATTAACAACCAGTTAAACAAGGTTTCAAAATATGCGTCAGCTTTTGGTTGGGGGGAGAAACTGTCTTTTAGCATATGAAAATCAACTGGTGTGGAAAATTGCTATGTTTTACTTAATTGAAATATTAATTTTGTGGTTGAAACAGAGTGTGTGAGGACACAGTAGTACCGACTACTCTATTAAATCAGCAGCCCCCAATGGAAATTACTCTATTTTATTGTACACGCACATACATACATATTATGCCCCTCTGGTGTTGTGTTTCTGTTTCTGTTTTTTGGTTTTTGATAGGCATGTGGTGTGAGGAGAGTACATGTTTCTAGCCATTGTGTTGTTATTAATATTTCATAAATCCCACATGCAAACTAAAACAAAATCAATACCAGGTGAGCAACGCAAAATAAAAGTGTCCCAAAAGTGTTTCTGAATAACATATATAACTATATATGATACATACTATATACAACATAGCAAAGTTGATGTGTACACTTTTTTTCTGACCAGAAATATCTGAGCACAAATACGTCCTTAGGGACAACACTTTAACGTTGTCTATCTGTCTCTCTTTACAGCCTGCTCTCTCTCTCTCTCTTTCCTTCTCGCTCTGTACGTGTTAATATTCAAATCGAAAGTCCTGAAAATCAAACGACCAAAGGGCAGGCCAAAAAAAGAACGTGGTCGTGGCCGTGGGACTGGAACTGGGACTGGATCTATAAACTGAACTGAAACTGGCTAAGTGAGTGTGTCATTGGGATGAAAGTCACGTAACGTTGCTTAGGTTTTCCTTTTTTTCTACTCGTTTTTCTTTTTTAAATTCAAAGTTCCTCAGAAGTGCAGAAGCCATTGACAGACGCAGTCGAAAGTTATGGAAACATTTAAAAGGCTTAGCCAAAAGCAACAAAAAATATATATGTAAGCAGCAGAAGTTTGGTAAAAAAAAAAAAAAAAACACGGCACTGGAGAAGAAAATTGCTAAGCAAAGTGCTATCGTCGCCACACAATAGTGTTTTCATTTTTCCAGCTGAGAGCGTTGCAAAGTGTTGCAAAATTATAAATTAATGCGTGGCGTGTGCAAAAAAAAAATCGTCAAAGCTTTCAATGCTTGACTGATTGAAAATAATGCCAAAAAAAGGAAAGAAAAACGGCGCAAATGAAAATAAAACACGTAAGAACGAGTAAACGCGACTTAAATATGTCCAGATTGCCAAAGATTCTGCTAATCTTCTCTGTATTGTATGGACATTTTCAGCATAGTTATTGCTAATGGTAGAGCGTCCTTTCCCGTCAAACATTTGTGATCATACTCGAGTCGCTTTAGAGTCCCTTTGCTGATTAAAATAGTCATAAATGAGCTCATTTTCTGATCATAAATGACTCCATCGTCGGGATAAAAAAATACCCTACCCGCGACTTTTCTTGAGGAGTCGCCTATGACCCCCTTTTCTAATCAGTTTTGACTCACTTTCGAGTCATATTTTTAAACATACGCGACTCGTTTCTAAGTTTCGTTTCTTCTAATGAAAACAATCGCGTTTCAATCCACAGTACGATCAATTGGCGATTGCTGTGCATTTTGTTGTTATGCTTTGAACTAATCGCATTTTGATCATAAAGGCGACTCATTTTAGACGCTTTCTTGAATCGCTCATAAGATTAATCATTTTTTAATCTTCCCGGGGAGTTAAAAACGACTCGCCAAATTCAGTTCTTACAAAATAATCTCCCAAATGCTAGGTGGGTTGAAATAAATAAACGCTTTCTGTCTGTGTTAAACATTTTCAAGAAATTAAAACACCTGCGCAAAGCGTCCAGATTAAAAGGAGTGAAAGAAAATGAAGAAGAAATTCAAAATGCACTTAAAAGTGAACTTTCGGTGCGACTGGACTAAAGCGACTGGACATTCACGCATTTATATACGTATGTACAATATGTATGCATACTACTTTCCTGACTTCGCTTAACAATATTTTAGTGCTATGCGTTTTACAACACTCATAAAGTAATGTTGTCGCCCACACGACGCCAGCAACAACAACAAAATGTTGTACGTGCGTAGATTGGCGGCCTGCCAAAAAGGTTGTTGACTTATAGTCGGCACTGTCGTGCTGTCCGTCGAGCCGCATACGATACAAATTTATTTTACTTAATTTACGTTATTTTTTTTTGTTTTTTTGGCCAGTTAAGCAAGTCCAAGTGCCGTTGCTTGGCCATTGTTAAACATTCCCGGTTTGGCCACTTCCTCTGGCACAAAAAGCGTGACAATGTTCAATTACAGCTGCACTTCAGAATTTTAAGTAATTGAAGTCGGCGCACACGCCAACAGTGAGTGAGTTCAGCAAGTCGTATACTTAACTTGCTCTCACCGCACCGAACCGCATCGCACCGCACCGCAATATACATTCAATTATGTAATGTCCAGACGCGACGATTTATGACGCAGTCTACTTTCAGCAATTGTGCGCACATTTTCACGCTTTTCATGCTTTTCACGCCCAAAAAAAAAAAAAAAACATACCTGCCAAATTGAAATTAGCCATCGATAATGTTGAGCTTGAAGCGTTTTGGACTCAAATTGTAATAAATTCAACGCTTGCGTGGTGTAGCCCAATGACAATGGCCTACATTTCTAGATTAATCTAAGATAAAATACACGCTCTTGTAGATAACTTTAAGGGCTTTCAGTGCAGAGAACTTAATTTGACTACTCTGTCAGCAAGAGAGAGAGAGAGAATTCATTAAAGTTTTAAGAGTTTACGACATTAATAGACTTGTCATCAGTTTATAAAGCTTTTAAAGCTGATTGGAGCTTTCAGCAGCATATAAATAATGTATTTGTTTTTAAAAAACATGCAGAAAATGATCAAACTGAAAAGGGTAACAAATTAAAGTTTGAAGTGCTTTTAGCGGAAAGTTAATAAAATTAGAAGACTTAACATCAGTTAATATAACTTTAAATGCTGACCGAAATTTTGATAACCAAATTACGGCAATAAATTAATTTTTCTACAACAACTAAATTGCCTAATAAGAGTTTTTGTAATTAATTAATTTTATTAAACAATAATTTCATTATTTTAGCTTGCTGTTGCCCTAAGCAACTTATGCCAAAGTGATAAGGAGAAACATATTAGGCAAAAAACAAATAGCCAGCACATCAGTTCAAAAATAGTATGGTTTCATAATTATAAAGTTATTTTCTTGAGGTCTATTGGATCAATTTTTTTAAGCGATTTCTTCGTCTTTTTTTGTGGAGATTTTTTTCCAAATTATTTAGAGGAATATCTCCTGGCTTGCTTGTTTATAGTATCGCCAATTAATGGAATGTTCAAATCCTTACAAATCTCGTGTGTACGTAAGAACCACTCGGCTCCACTAAACCGTCTTAAGAGTTTTGCTTGCGCAATTCTTAATTTATTGAGATAACATTTGGAGGCAACTCCATAGACTTGAATGGCATATCTCCAAATCGGGGCAATGATGCATTTATAAATGTTGCTTTTGTTTTTTAAGGAAAGTTTGTTGCATGGATTAAGCAGCCAACTCAACTTCCTTGCTTTATGCAACATAGACCTAGCTACAAAAATTGTCTAATTACAGTTAGAGAGCTATTGTAAAATATCTATTTAAGCTATTATTGTAGTATATTGTTGGATGTGAGCTATTTTTTAAAATCCAACTCGAAATATGCTTTTTAAATCAATTCAACGCACATTAATCAAATTACTTAATGAAAAAAAAAAGTAATTTCGAAAAGGAAAATATCAATTTCTGTTGGAAAAATCCTTTGCAAGAGAATCGACAGCTAAAACCTTCAAGAAAGAAACAAAAATAGCAGCAAATACTTATTTGACATGTGAGGAAAAGAATTCTAGTAGTTCTGTAGTAACTGCGGAAGAAGTGTGTCTGAAGTGTGAGAAGAGGGGTGGGGAAGGGTGGAGTAAATGTGGGTGGTTTCTGTGACACAAACCATATATGTAGGTACCTATGTATTTGTATTGACATTTACCGTTAATCCAAACACACATGAGGCACACACACTCCGTTTTATGGCATAGAGTGACGCTTTGCCATTTTAATTTTATGTCTCCTCCAGTTTGGCTGCCCATAACATTTACAGCAAAAACTTAATTCAATTTTAACCATGTGTCAATTCAACAGGTGCATTTAAGTGGAAAATTATGTGAGGCCCATCGCAGGCCACGCCACTAACCACCTCCCACCTCCCACCTCGCTTAACTCCCTTCTCCACACACACAGCTCATTTCAATGTGTGCAAAAATTGAAATTTAATATTAAAACAGTAAAACCCATTTCTGAATTTTTGTTCTTAAGTAATTAAAGTTAAATGTTCGTTTAGTAGGTCGGTGTTTTACAATTTCGAGTGCTATAAAAGAGTTAACTGCATTTTTATACCCTCTGAAGGGTATAATGGGTTGGTGAAAAGTATGTATCAGGCAGAAGAAGGCGTGGCAGACACCATAAAGTATATTTATTCTTGATCAACATCAACAGCCGAGTCGATATAGCCATGTCCGTCTGTCCGTCTGTCCCTCTGTCCCTCTGTCCGTATGATCAAACAAATCTCAGAGATGGTAAGAGCTACAAGTTCAAACTTGGTCAGTATCAACCACATATTTAGTCAGTTAATACAAGTTTGTTTCCTTTTTTTTGATGCCAAGCCCCATTCTCCCACAATTAGCGAAAAACCAGACATACCTCGAAAAAAATACATGTTTTTGGCGAATATCTCGGTAACTACACTCGTAGGCATAAATATTTAGACAACACTTAAAGTTAAATCTACTTCAAATTAAAACTTACTGCAAAAGAAGTTTGGTATCAATGGATAGGTCACTTCAATTCCGTTTTAATAACACAAAATTTTTCTTAACCCATTGAGTACTCGTGGAATATTTTCAATTCTTGCAAAGGTCTACTTTTTAAACTTTTTCCCCCGGGCAAAATCAAAAAATGTTTGAATGCAAAAATATTCTCCAAAAGAATCTATTAGTGATGGAAAAAAAATTTTTCAAAAATCTCTTCGCATGTATTTTTTATGATTTTTTGAAATGTGCCAAAAGTGACTATTTTAATAAAAAGTAGGTAAAAATGGGTTAAATATCAATTTTCAAAAAATCATAAAAAATACATGCGAAGAGATTTTTGAAAAATTTTTTTTTCCATCACTAATAGATTCTTTTGGAGAATATTTTTGCATTCAAACATTTTTTGATTTTGCCCGGGGGAAAAAGTTTAAAAAGTAGACCTTTGCAAGAATTGAAAATATTCCACGAGTACTCAATGGGTTAAGAAAAATTTTGTGTTATTAAAACGGAATTGAAGTGACCTATCCATTGATACCAAACTTCTTTTGCAGTAAGTTTTAATTTGAAGTAGATTTAACTTTAAGTGTTGTCTAAATATTTATGCCTACGAGTGTATAACACCTAGGGACACCAATTTTGACATGCAGGTTTCTAGATGCAATATATAGACAATGCCATCAAAATTTTTGAATGTCACGACTTTTTCGCCCACCAAAAGCACAATTACGTTGTAACTTTGCAAGCGGCTGGCTCACTTATTTTTTAACGTATAGTTTTGTAGCTTAGCAAATACTTGCAGACAAATAATATCAAACGATTGTGAAAATTTCATCAAAATCGGACTATAATTAAAAAAGTTTGTTTGAATTTTTTTTTATTAAACTTTTTATATAATTGAAGAATAATATTTTATATTTATATGATTGATGTTAAAAAATTGTTCTTGCTGATTAGTGAAGAGCTTTGCATTTAAACAATTGTATCGAGAGCATTGTTAGATTTGAGTACAACGACTTGAAACGCTTCGATAGATACCACAAGTAGCTTGCAACACATTTCCAACAGCTTATGCGGTTTGACTGTAAAACAAGAGCAACGACTACAAGTACTCATAATTGTATTCGTTCACCTTCTCATATGTGAACAAGCAGTTGTAAATGTTTTTTTTTATTTTATTTTTCTGTTGGGTTTTTCTTTTTGAAACTTGCTATTAAAAATTGATGATGCCGGGTTGAAATGAGAAACGACGTAACATAAGAAGAGCAGACCACAGTCATCCATAAATGTAGACACCCACACAGGGCACTCAATGGCATACAATGAATGGCAGGGAAGTGTAAGCATTTTGAATGCCAAAACGATGTTTTGCAAAGCATCTCGCTTTGGCAACAATGACAACAACAGCAACAGCAACAACAACAACAAACAGAGAAAGCGGCCAATTTGTCAAAACCACAAGAAAATCCCTGGCAATCATCGTCAATTTGCATTTGGTGTGCGGCAGAAAGTAAAGCGACACAAACACACACATTTCAGCACACACGTGTGTACAACAAGTCGTATGACGAATGTGCGTGCGATTGGATCGACATTACGCATACGCTACGCTGGCTGCCGTTTCCCTTAACTTTTTTTTTTTTTGAGGAAAATGTGGCAGGCCGGTAATTGGAAAATCATCCATTACCAGCGACTAATGGAAATCGAGTGAAACTGTTACTAAATTCGATTAAGCGTGTAAGCTCTTTGATATCGACCAGCATGACAAATACAACTCTGAACTGCGATTTCGAGTTTGTTGTTGTTATTCTCTTTTCTTTGGTTCTTAGGGGTCTAAGGTCACGGACTAATTATGTAATTCAATTTATTTAGCTCAATGCGGCCGCTTTGCTTTCTCATTATTTATAAGCACAATTTAATTAAACTCATAGCAAGAGCAGCTGTAACAGTCTTTTATCCAGGTTTTTTTTATCAAGTTTAAAACTATTTACAACTGCTGTGATTTCTGTTGTTATAAATGGCATACATTTATATAAATATAGCTAGATATGTACACACATATATTGTAAGTAAAACTGGCATTTAGACCTTGCACTTTGCCTGCAACTTTTTACTGTCACTTGCAGTTAAAAAGTTTTCCATGTTGCACAAGTTGCGGCATATTTTCTTTTTCGGTCTTTTTGTGGTTCATGCTTGAAGTTGACACATTTTGATGTGAATTTTTCATATTGAATGTTTAAACCTGCTGGAAATACTTTGGCCTAAAAGGAAATTAAATTTGGTAAGCAGATAAAAATTAAATGCGAACAAAAACATTTTGAAATTTAAAATCAAGAAACATATGTTTAAAAAGAAAAATAGAAAGATATTGGTTTGCCAACTTCCGTTTAGAACATTTTTCACTCAAATATGGTGCGACTGGGACTGTTTTATACCCTCTGAGGGGTATATTGGGTTTGTCAGAAGTATGTAACAGGCAGAGAGAGGCGTGGCAGACCCCATAAAGTATATATATTCTTGATCAACATCAACAGCCGAGTCGATATAGCCATGTCCGTCTGTCTGTTCGTCTGTCTGTCCGTATGAACAAACAGATCTCAGAGATGGTAAGAGCTACAAGTTAAAACTTGGTCAGTATCCAACACATATTTAGTCAGTCAATACAAGTTTGTTTCCCTTTTTTGATGCCACGCCCCATTCGCCCACAATAAGCGAAAAATCAGACATACCTCGTAAAAAATACATGTTTTTGGCAAATATCTTGGTAACTATAATACCTAGAGGCACCAATTTTGGTATGCAGGTTGCTAGATGCAATATAAAGACAATGCTATCAAAATTTTTTGGATGCCACGCCACCTTCGCCCACCAAAAGCACCATTTCTTTGTAACTTTGCAAGCGGCTGGCTCAATTATTTCTTAACGTATAGTTTTGTAACTTAGCACATACTTGTAGACAAATAATGCGTGCCCGACTGACAATTTCTTTCTTGTTTTTAGTAGTCGAAACCAAATTTAGGAAATAAGCAGTTAGAACGTGAGAACTAGATTTTATCCACTACTAGATTTTATCCAGAACAAGAAAAAACTAGCTAATTGAATAACACAAAATATATCTCACTGCACAGGGGATCCAATTATCTATGGAAGTGGCCATGACTGGTAGAATGCTTACTTAATGCTAAGCTTCCGTGCAACTAAATAGCTAGAGGAAGATATAATAACAATTAATGAAATCAACGATGGTTTTTCACATGCTTCAAATGCGTTTTCTGCTGTCTCATCTCAGAGACCCAACCCAACCCAACAGGGCTGAACCTAACCCAACTTTCCTTCTCTCTTTCTTGTGTCTATATAATAAAAGTGTATACAACATGTGCAATAATGAGTATCATGTTATGTCAGTTGTGTTCAATGCAAACGGAGTGGCGGGGGGGACAATGCAGCTGCAAACCATTAGTTTATTTTATAAACAAAAAGTGAATGCAACATCCACAGCAATAACAACAACAACTATTGTCACAAATTAACATTTTTTTTACAACTATTGTGGCTTGAAATGCGTTGACACTTTTGGAAAAATTGCGTACAATATTTCGTATGGGGAAAAGTCGGCGCGTAATTAAGCGGCGAGCAACAGCAGGAGGAGGAGGGAAGGAGGAGGTGGAAGCAGCAGCAAAAACCGCCAACTGGCAGTTATAAAATGGAAAGGTTATCTCAACCACAGACCCACAACAACAACACTAACAATAACAAATAGCTAGTAAGTGGCGGTTACTCCTGTTTTTGTTGCTGTTGCTTCTGGACATTGACTGATGGTCTATCTATCTGATTCAACACCAGAGAAGCAGCTCGAAAGAGCTTTAAAGCAGAGTAGATAGATGATAATGATGATGATGACTGGGCAGCTCTTAACTAACGTTTAGCAATCAGATAACAAAATATAATTGACGTGCCAACAAGATATTGAAAGTAAAGACAGTTAAACATCATCATGTTCTAGGTATAGATAGATCAGAAATCACTTAAGTTTAGACTTTAAAATTTGAACCTGAAATTTGATGCAAAAGCTACAAAGAGTTCGGAAAAAATGGTAAAGAAAATAAATCAGGGACCGCAAATAATCATTCACTTACAACGGACCTAGAAATATATCTAGTATACCAAAATTATTATTATTGCATAATCTATGCATTTTTGAAATGATTTTTAAATTTCTGATTTTTATCGAATTTTTCAAAAATAATCATTATTTTTGAGTAATTTATGAAAAACGTAACCATAATGATTATATTTGATCAAAAAAAATAAAAATCGAAAATAATGATAAAAATGATTTTCTATTTTTTTCGCTCAAAATAAAACTCAACAATAACATACGGCTCCTGAAATGGGCTAATTTTTAGTTAATTAATTTTTTTTTTATCTTATTTACAAAAATTAATAAGCGTGTGGGGGGTTTGCGGGGTGCTAAATAGAAAAAGAATATAAAATAAAAGTATTTTACAGAATGTATGTTACTGTTGAGTTTTATTTTGAGCGAAAAAATAGAAAATCATTTTTAATCATTATTTTCGATTTTTATTTTTTTTGTTATTCATAAATTACTCAAAAATAATGATGATTTTTGAAGAAAATCGGTAAAAATTAAATTTAATCATTACTTTATGATTTTTAAAATATAACTCATAATGATTACGGTCCCTGGTTTTATCAGAAATCAGTAAAGTTTAGACTTTAAATTTTAGTTCAACAAAATTTTCAAGAAATTCGACAGTTTAAAGATTTTTTAAAATAAATTATGAATAATTTACAAATAAAATTATTGGAAAGTAACTCAATGAGTCGTCTAGTTAAAATAGAATTTTTACAAAATTTAGAGTGTAATAGATGCACTATTGATACTGCTATAAATCGATACTACGACTTTCCTATCAACAATATGCATGAATAATTCTTGGTCATCAATCATTTCAATCGTTCTGTTTGGTAATAGCTGCAGCAACTGACAGAATTTTACTAGAATTTATAGCCAACAATTCAACAAGTCGCAAACACACACTTACAAACATAATAACAACAAACGCTTAAAGCCACAATCCATAGACATTCCAGAATTTGTCCTGCAGCCACAGTTTGTTAAGTGTTCAACCTTTTGAAAGCTCTTTGGCCGAAAAATGCGCTGATGCGCCCTTAGAAAAGTTGCAACTCTATTTGCTGACCAAAATGGTAAAAAGTTTTACAGATTGCCATAGACAGAAGCTGTGTCCATCATCAGCTCTTTAAATATGTTAATTTGCCGTCAAAGGGGCAACATCAGAGTTGCAGGTTGCAGGTTGCGGGTTGCATGTGCCAGATTGCTGCTATTGGTGTGTTCTGTGCACACTGAAGTTGTGCATAAAAGGGTATACTGGAAAGTCTCTAATGTACACTAGTGGGCATATTTATATTGACAACACTTAAAGTTAAATTTTCAAAAAATCATAAAAAATACATGCGAAGAGATTTTTGAAAAAAAATTTTTTTCATCACTAATAGATTCTTTTGGATAATCTTTTTGCATTCAAACATTTTTTGTTTTAGCCCGGGGGAAAAAGTTTAAAAATTAGACCTTTGCAAGAATTGAAAATATTCCACGAGTACTCAATGGGTTAAGAAGCATTATGTATTATTAAAACGGAAATGAAGTCACCTATCCATTGATACCAAACTTCATTCGAAGTAAGTTTAAATTTTAAAAAGATTTCACTTTAAGTGTTGCCAAAATAAATATGCCGACTAGTGTAAGTTAGCAAAAAATTAGTTTAGTTGTGAACTGCTAAAAATAGGCTTAAAGATTGTTGTTGCACATTAAATCCAAGTGAGACAGCTCTGAGACTAAATAGTAGTAGCTCTTTAATCTTTGTCTGACTGCAGGGTACCTTGCAGTCGTGCCCTCTTCACTGTGTAATTCTTACTACTTTTGGGTCCTGTTGCTGACGCATTTTCAACAGACTCTGGTTGCATGCATACGAGTACACAAGATTTACTTAACTTTTACTTGTGTTTTTGTTGTTGGTTTTTTGCCTTTTTTGTGCTTGAAATGAAGCAAACCGGTTGCAACAGCAGCTGAAAAATGTGTTTATAATAATATTGTTTGTCTGGGTTTAAACTTAAGTGCAACCGAATGATATCTTTGTAGTTTTACTTTCAACACAGTCTCTGCTGCTGGAACTTGCATTAAGGCAGTAATTTCATAATACAGTCAGATAGGCAGATAGACAGATAGACAGACCCACATACATACACTTTGGCCAAGAATGTTTGTCGAAAATATCTGGATAAAAGTTTTCTCTCTTCCTTTTTATTTTATTTTACTTTTTGGAAACTCTGTGCTTTTGATGGTCTGCAAAACTTTCTCTGCGCATAACTTTAAGTATGAAATAAAAGCAGAGTAAATTTTTTTTTGTATATTTGGCAACTTTACTATTTTAACAGCTTCTTAAGCTCTTTTTGCAAAAAACATAGACAGTTAGATGCTGCACCTTTCGCCAAGTTTTAAATTAGACTATATGTACTATATAGTATTTTGCCCTTGCAACAGTCTAAAAGTAACTTTCAGTTGAGTGATTGAGCTAATTTTAGTTTGGTCAGCACGTTGCAGCAGAAATAAACTGAAAAAAAAGCTAAAAACTGAGAAACTGAGAAACAATTGCAGTCGAGTTTTTGCAGAGAAAACGTGTCTCTTCGCAATCATTGGGGCATCAAACTGGCTGACTTTTGCCAAGCCTCAACTAAGCCAAGTCAATGGAACCCCGGTGCAGACCCAAAAAGGGCAACACAGCACAAAGAGTCAACAGCAAACCAACAACAACAAAAACAACAACAAGCTAACAAACTAAGAAAAAACAAGAAAGAAAATGTCAGTCTGGCATTGCCGACCGTGTAACACCCTCTGAGCTTCGTTTCTAATTATATGAGTTTAAATTGGAGTAGCTGCTGCAAGAACTTAACATTCACACATATTTGTATGTCTATCTCGCTCGCACGTTTTTCGTTTTCGTTGCTTGAGTGCAGAGTTCAGTGCAATGGACGTGGTTATGCCTTGCTTGAAAGTAGCGATTTTCGTTGTTTGAGAAACTTTTTTAATTATAGTCCGATTTTGATGAAATTTTCACAATCGTTTGATATTATATTGTCTGCAAGTATATACCAAGTTACAACACTATACGTTAAGAAATAAGTTAGCCAGCCGCTGGCAAAGTTACAAATAAATGGTGATTTTGGTGGGCGAAGGGCAACAACAAATTTTGATGCCATTATCTTTATATTGCATTTAGCAACTTGCATGCCAAAATTGGAGTCCCTAGATGTTATATTAACTGAGATATTTGCCAAAAACATGTATTTTTTTCGAGGTATGTCTGGTTTTTAGCTTATTGTGGGCGAATGGGGCGTGGCATCAAAAAAAGGAAACAAACTTGTATTGACTGACTAAATATGTGGTCGATACTGACTTAAACGGATATTGTAGCTCTTACCATCTCTAAGTTCTGTTTGTTCATACGGACAGACGGACAGACGGACATGGCTATATCGACTCGGCTGTTGATGCTGATCAAGAATATATATACTTTATGGGGTCTGCCACGCCTCCTTCTGCCTGTTACATACAAATCGCCTCTGACAAACCCAATATACCCCTCAGAGGGTATAAGAAGTTTTTAATACTAGAAATAGTTTAACATCCAAGTATTCCTTGGGCAGTTATAAAGTTCAACATACCCTCTGCTATAGAGTATCAAAAACATTGACAGTGTAGAAACAATGCAATAAAAGGCACAAGAAGTTTGATTGTTGTCGTTGTTGCTGTGTTGCTGTGAAATGGAAAAACGCATGGGAAATGGACTGAGGAAATGCCTACCATCCGCATATGCTTGACACGGAAAATGCAGTGACGTTTGAATACAAATGTCTGATGAGACAGACAGACGTATAGAAAGGAAATAAATGTTAATAAAATGAAAGAAAGAAAACCTCTAAAAGAGAGTTAAAAAACAAACAGCAAACTTTCTTGAGTGTCTCTATGTTGATTGGCCGTCCCAACTGAAATTCAACCCACACAAAAACAATACTCACCGCTATAAATAACCCATTTAAAGTCATGCTCAACTCAAAGTCAATTCAACTTAATTCAAAGTGCCTCATTTTGAGACTCAAGTCGATATACTCATATTTTTAGTGTGTGGGCGCCGCGTGAAATTTGCGTGCAATTATCAAAAGATGAAATCAAAACGCCAACAGTCAGCAGTTAATGGGACCAAAAGCCAACTACCAACGAACTGCATATGGCCAACTGCAGCTACCGTAGAATTATCCACACCACACACCACACACTTTTCAGTTGAAACCCCCTTTGGCCATAGAACTGGCCACAAGTTGTTATTGTTAAGCGTTTGTTGTTGACGTCGGACAGCTTGAAAGGAAACAAAAACCAGTTTTGGTAATGGCTATAAATAAATTGTAACTTATTGCAAAGCGTAGAATATACAGAAAGTGAATGAAAGAGAGTCCTATGACTATGACAAATGCACTTTCATTGCTGACTAAACTGTCTAAGAATGCCGACAATACTTCAGTTAAAAGTAGAGTAAAACTTTTTAATACTTACAAATCGAATTACAAATTACATATAAGAGCTAGGGTATCTGCCAGGGACCGTAAACAATGATTATTCACTTGCAAATACCCTAGAAATATATCTAGTATACCAAAGTTATTATTATTACATAATCTATGCATTTCTGAAATGATTTTTAAATTTCTTAAAAAATAATAATTATTTTTGAGTAATTTGTAAAGAACTTAACCATAATGACAATATTTGATCAAAAAAAAAAATAAAAATCATTTTTAATCATTATTTTTGATTTTTATTTTTTTTTATCAAACATAATCATTATGGGTAAGTTTTTCATGAATTACTCAAAAATAATGATTATTTTTGAAGAAAATCGATAAAAAAATTAAATTTAATCATTATTCTATGATTTTTAAAATATAACTCATAATGATTACAGTCCCTGGTATCTGCAATTGTTATTAAAGCTTGCATCTAAAAAAAAGTCAGAATATTCGGATATAGTATAACCAAACTTTAGCACTGTGTTTATAGTTTTTGTTATTCAAACAAAAGTTAATTACAATGGGTCTTAGAAACTATCGCCATAAGATTGGTTTAAGATATTGGAAATATTTTATTATTTTGATTGTCGAAGCAACTATCGGCTAAAAAAATGTGTATAGTGTAAAATTATTCTGTCATATAATTATTGAAGTCTAAATTACAGAGTCTTTTAAATTCGGCTTGCTTTAGTATAGTCATTCCTACTCGTTATTAAGTTGCAAATGTGCTCATTGTTTACGACTTGAGTTGGCAAATTGCTATTTAATTATTATGCATTCGTATCAAATTGATATTCAACGTCTATTCTAGTTATAAATTTTATTTTGATTTTAAGTTTTCATATACATTAAATGTAGAGTGAAGGTATATTTGATTATACTGATCCGATCAGAGAGAATATGCCCTCTGGATGGATATAACAAACATATATTGAACCGCTGTCATTTAAAAAGTCCAAATTGAATCGTTCATCAATTTAAGCTGACAACAGCTGACGCCAACGACAATAAACAAGAAACAGCAACAAGAACAAATCACTAATATGAAGTCTTTTGAATCAAGAATCTGTTACAATTTTGTTTTTGCGGCAAATATAAAAAAACGACGAAAACAAAAATAATAATAAAAGTAATATAAAAACCCAATACAATATTCACAATTCTTTGAGCAACTTCCAGCTGCGTTTTTGTTGACCGCTTTCAAAATAATTTGGCTACCGAACTCTTATCTTCCTTAACATTCTCCACAGAACGGAGTCCCAGTCAATATTCTAGCCACCGAAAAAAAAAAAAAAAACAAAATAAATAACTAAACATCTGATTAAAATCAGCCTCGTTTTCTCGCCGCGTTTGTTTACACAGTTTTTTTTTCGAATTTTTTATAATATCCGTCACATTCTCAACAGAGTTTCCCAACGCTTTTGGCCATTGAATTTGTCAGCTAGAATAAAGTGGGGGGAAATCAACAAAAAATTCAACATTTTCATCTAATGACAGTCTATTGAAGGCGACAAAACAAAACAGTTAAGACACGTTTTTTTGTTTTGCTTTCCGCTCAATTGCGATTTTTAAACACTATTTGACCAATTTGGGTTTTTTTTTGTCTTTCTATATGGTATTTAAACAAGTCTAAGTTAGCGCGTTAATTTGTCTATAATTACAGGCAGCATGTGGTTGAGATAATGACACGATTAAACAGATTTAGCTACAAAGATAATACGAATTTAATGAATGAAATTGCGGCTTTTGATTGCCTTTGAACTAATCGAAAGTTTCAAGTAGCTCAAATTAGTTTCACTTTGTATAGTTTTTATTGTTTAACTTTAACAAGTTGGCACTGAGAATTGTTAAAAAAAAAAAAGGTTTTATATTGAATCGATTGAAAAATAGAATAGCAGAAATATATTTTTTAGAGAAAAAGAAGACATGCAATGATATGAAAAAGAATTTAAAACTATTCGATAACGTAAAAAGTATAAATAAAATTAAAAATATTAATTTAATTTGAGTTAATTCGCTGCTTTAAGGCAATAAAAGAAACACGGAAAATTTCTAAAGAAAAAAGTAATTAAGTTTTGGTTGTAAGCGGATTAAAATATTCTTACTAAATCAAAGACAAATGGGCAGAGTAAAGTATTATAATCTACCACTTTTTTTGCTAGTTGTTATCTGCAACTAAGCAAAGATAAATTGATGGGACCACCCACTCATCCACACACAAACAAATGTGGCACGTGAGAGACGTGCTCATCATTATCATTAACACTTCGTTACACTGTCCATCACAGCTTCATTAGTGAGTTGGACTCTTTTGGCTTTATTACCTTGCTCACACTTGCTCTCAAGCTTTCCCATCATCAGTCATGAATATATATCTCAACTCAGACTCAGCTCATCTCAATCTTAATCTAATCTCATCTCATCTCATCTCATCTAACTAAAAGAGTGACTTTTTGATGTCTGTCTCGTTAAACTACAGTTAACCTAATTTGCATTTTGGCTTGATTCAACTTTTGCGGACAGTCGCTTTATCACTTTATTATTGCCACACATCTGGCCAAAAAAATATATAGAACCATCAACAGAAGTATATATATATATATAAATATATTTACCATGCTGCATATTTATATTTCTGACAGCTGTTTTCCTTTTGTTTTTGATTAAAATGCAAATACAGTCAAAAAGAAAAGAACAAAAAATATGTTGTTATTAAACTCAATAACTGTCACTATTCTATGCATTAATTAACATAAATTACGCATACGCACCATAAAAAAACCAAAAGCAAATTTGAGTTACTTGTTATTACTTAACGGAAATAGGAAAAATGACAGCCAGTTAGCCAAAGTAAAAGCGACTAACCCCTAAACGTGTTGCCAACACTCATTCTCCCAGAAATGATAATGATAAATGTGCAAACCAGAGCATAAAATGGGGCGTCTATGTGGACGTTGGGGGCGTGGTTCACAGCTCACGTCCACGTCTGAATGAATATTTATGAATGATTAATGTACTCAACGTCCAATCATAAAAAAAATAACAAACTTTTTCTGCAAATTTAAAGCAATACAGCTTCTGTCTGCTGTCTGCTGTCTGCTGTCTACTGTGTGTCTTATGGTTTATTTTTCTTGCAATCGTTCCAAGAATCGCTTTGCAGAGGCTATTGTCTACTTATAACTTATCTGCGAGTTTATATATTTACGCATTGTCATGACATAATGTCCAAATATTTGTAGTGTACATCTGATAAGCTAAACCGTATCTTTTTTAAGCACACGCGGGTTATTAAATTCAGGAAACAACGCAGAGAAAATTTTGTGAGCTGATAACACTTGCTTATAAAATGCTGCTCAATTTTAGCCAGAGATGAGCTTTGTTAACTTTAGGGTAATATATCACAAAATTTCAGTTAAATGTGCTTTAAGTTTATCCAGGGACCGTAATCATTATCAGTTATATTTTAAAAATCATAAAATAATGATTAAATTTAATTTTGTATCGATTTTCTTTAAAAATAATCATTATTTTTGAGTAATTATTGAAGAACTTAACTATAATGATTATATTTGATCAAAAAAAATATAAATCAAAAATATTGATTAAAAATGATTTTTATTATTTTCGCTCAAAATATATATATATATATATATTTTTTTTTTATTTAAAAATAAAAAAATAATCGTTATTTACGGTCCCTGAGTTGATCGTTTAAGTGCGATTTTCAGCTGGTGTCATTGATTGAAAAGCAGGTTTTAAGCGCTTCTAAAAGAATTCCATAACTTGTGAAAAAAAGAGTAAGAATTGTTGGTTTAAAATCTGAGCTTTAAGCTGCATTCAGGAACTTTCAGTAATTTTTATCTACTATTCTTGGTCTTGAAACTTAACTTAAAAAGTACAACCTTCTCGTTGCTCTTGCTATGCCTTTCAGAGTCAAGGTCTAGAGTTGCGAATATGCAAAAACATGCTAATTAAATTTGAGCCACAGTAATATACATATATGTAGTACTATACAAATAAGTAAACAAGTGTATATACAGCTCTATAGCTAGCTGTGAACTACTTATTTTTCCAGATAGCTGAAAAAAACATTGACAACAATTGTATGTTATGAAAGTCAGCAAGAGATTGGGACAAAAAGTAACGCATACAATTTCACACCCACAAGATACTCGACTGCAAAAGATACATTTGATGTTGTAGATGTTTTTACGGTTCTCATTGTTGTTGTTGTTGTTTCTGTTGTTGTTGTTATTGACACACCGTTCCATTAGTCATACACCAGACCAGGCCAGACTGCGCCCCAAAATACTGCGAAAAATCTCAATCGACAAACTGCAAATTCATTCAATTTGATGGCATGAACTTTGAGTATCAAATGTGATTTTTGCATTCTGCTCTTAATGACTGCAATTTGGCCAACTGACAACTGGCAATGAAAGCTTTTCTCAGCCAAACAAACAAGACGTGCGACGATGTGCGGCATAAGAATTAAGCTTAAACTTATGGTATGCCAACTGCTTCGACACGAACAAGCAAAAAACAAACACAGGCCAAAACCTTAAAATTATTTTAAATACTCAAAGATTGTATACTCTAACAATTTTAAGTAATAGCTTTATATAGTATAATATACAGTGAGTAGGTTTGAACAATATGTGTTACGAAGAACTGTTTTTCACCTTCGAATATGAATATGTTATGTTAAACAATGTGTTCAGAAATTTAAATACCCACTGCAAAGGGTATGAACAGCAACATCCCAATTTAAAAGTATGTATGCATATGTATATATGTATAAGCGAAATCAGAAGGCTCAGCTGGAATGGGGAGGAGTAGAGTAGAGTGGAGTGGGGTGGAGTGGAGTGGAGTGGGTGCAATCACGAGTGCGTGAGCTGTGTGTGTAATGCGCTTTTAACGAGCGCAAACAGCAAAAAAGATATAACCAACAGATATATAGATACAGTACTGAGATACAATAGCACAGATACAAATGCAACAAGAAAGAAAATGTCACTCGGGCATGCCGACCGTGTAATACCCTCTGAGCTTCGTTTCCAATTAGATGAGTTCCAATTGGAGTAGCTGCTGCAAGAACTTAACATGCACACATATTTGTATGTCTATCTCCCTCGCACAGTGCAGTGCACGCGGTTATGCCTTGCTTGAAAGTTAGGATTTTCGTTGTATGACAAACTTTTTTAATTATAGTCCGATTTTGATGAAATTTTCACAATCGTTTCATATTATTTGTCTCCAAGTATATCCTAAGTTACAAAACTATACGTTAAGAAATAAGTGAGACAGCGACATGCAAAGTTTCAACGCAATTGTGCTTTTGGTGGGCGAAGGAGGCGTGGCATCCAAAAAATGTTGATGGCATTATCTTTATATTGCATCTATTAATCTGCATACCAAAATTGGTGTCCCTAGGTGTTATAGTTACCGAGATATTTGCAAAAAACCTGCATTTTTTCCGAGGTATGTCTGGTTTTACGCTTATTGTGGGCGAATGGGGCGTGGCATCAAAAAAAGGAAACACACTTGTATTGACTGACTAAATATGTGATCGATACTGATTAAAACGGATATTGTAGCTCTTACCATCTCTGAGATCTGTTTGTTCATGCGGACAGACGGACGGACGCACAGACGGACATGGCTATATCGACTCGGCTGTTGATGCTGATCAAGAATATATATACTTTATGGGGTCGGAAACGCCTCCTTCTGCCTGTTACATACTTCTGACAAACCCAATATACCCCTTAGAGGGTATAAAAAGGTTGTTTCTTTTTTTCTGTGTAGCTGTAAAAGCCAATGTCGCGCCTTTGTTTGCAACAAGTAGTGACTCTCCTCCCTCCCTTCCATTCCTCCCGCTACGCGTTTTGCTTAATTAAATTTATAGCAGAACCGTTAAAACAGGCCGGCAGCAAAATTCTTTATCTGCACTTCTTATTCGCTCTGCACATGTGTGCCAAATAAGCTGGAAACAATTGAGCAACTGTTGCTCTTATTTTAACTATTATACTATTATTTACCTTTTGGTTGCGAGATATTTTATATGCAGCTTCGTTGGCTTTGGCTGTGTATAATTATTTTTAATATCTATATATTTTATAAAGCACTTTTTTGTGTAATATTTTCTTATTATTTTTTCGTTTGTTTGATATTTTTTTATCTGCAGCTTTGCACTTGTGCAAATTCTTGACTTTGCTTTGTAAAATGTAACAATTCGTTTTTTTTGTTTGTTTGTGTTCGTTGCTTAGAGCTTAATATCGCGTCGTTTGCATACTTTAGATTACGCGTCGCGACGTGTTTGTGCGTGTGTTCGTTTGTGTGTTTGGTATCTTTCAGATACTTTTCTTATTTCAGAGGTGTCTGCTTGTACCTTCAGAACGAAGCAAATAACAACAAAGAATAAATGTATGTATATATATAAATATATATACAATTTCACAGGTAGAAATATCTCAAACCGGCACACACAGATTGAAACTTAAACCGACGGCGTAGCGACGTCCGCTTAACTCGAGACGCGTTCGTTGACTGAGTCTCAAAGTCAATCGCTCAGATTTAACGATTGAAACAGCAAATTTCGGATTGAAAGCAACAGGTTGAAAGACAACCAACATTGTCAAGAGCGTAAAAGAGAGCGCGCGCACGATCATTGAGCGCGCTCTCTCTCTCCAGAATTAGTCTGGCGCTCTCTCTTCTCTCTGGCTGTCTTGCTGCCATGCTCTCTTGTGCTCTCTTGTGTATCTTATGGCTGTTACCTGTTACCTGAGGCGCGCCCTTCTCACATTATCATTAAACCGAACGCGAATGAAGACGAACGCGACGTCGCCTGTTTTGCTATCATTTTAATTTTGCACCTATGAGAAAGTCAAGTCGCATTGTTCTTAATTCTGGCTGGCTCTTCTGTTATTTTCTGCTCTTTCTCTTTGTGTATTCCGTCTTAAGTTAGTTTCACGAGAAATGAAAAAAAAACAAAAAGGCAGAAAAAAAACTACTATATGCATATATGCATAATTTGCAATGTGAATTCTTTAGCGCATTTTATACACTGCATTTTATAAAGCTTTGCTCAGATTATACTCGTTTTGTTTTTTAGGTTTACGGAGTATAGTACTATATGATTTAAATGTATTTCAAATATTTTAAGAAATCAAATTTATTTTCTGATTTATAAAATTTTTTTTTAGGTTTCAAAACATATATTTCTTTATATTTTAGACAGTGTATTCAAAGGTCTATGAAGTTGATAAGCTTATTAGTGTAATTTAAATATTTTAAGAAATCATATTTATGTTCTGAATAATAAAGCTTTTTTAAGAATTTTAAATATTTTAAGAAATCAAATTTATGTTCTAAATAATAAAGCTTTTTAAGGTTGTAAAATATATATTTCTTTATATTTCAGACAGTGTATTCGAAAGTCTATCAATTTGATTTGCTTATTCGTGCAATTTTGAGAATAGTACTATATGAATTAAATGTATTTTAAATAATTTAAGAAATTAAATTTATGTTCTAAATAATTTTATTTATATGTAGTAAAGCTTTTTCAAGTCTTAAAACATATATTTCTTTATAATTGAAACAGAGTATTCAAAAGTCTTATTCTTTGCAATTTTCACATGTGAATTGTTCACAGACTTATCTTTGCATTTTCAGTTATTTTAAGTGTGGTTATTAAATGTCATGCGACATCCAATGTCATAATAACTTAATTATATTTAAAAAGCACATTTAATAATAGATCAGATTGCAGCCAAAAATATGGTTATGAATTTGTCTTTGGGTTAATAAAATGCATTTGGTTTCATTGTATTGAGAGTGTCTGTTGTTCCCACCTAGCATTTGGGAGATCATTTTGTAAGAACTAAATTTGGCGAGTCGTTTTTAACTCCCCGGGAAGATTCAAAAAAGTGTCTAAAATGAATCGCCTTTATGATCAAAATGCGATTAGTTCAAAGCATAACAACAAAATGCACAGCAATCGCCAATTGATCGTACTTTGGATTGAAACGCGATCATTTTCATTAGAAGACTTAGAAACGAGTCGCGTATGTTTAAAAATATGACTCGAAAGTGATTGGAAACTGATTAGAAAAGGGAGTCATAGGCGACTCCTCAAGAAAAGTCGCGGGTAGGTTATTTTTTTTACTCCCGACGAAGGAGTCATTTATGATCAGAAAATGAGCTCATTTATGGCTATTTTAATCAGCAAGGAGACTCTAAAGCGACTCGAGTATGATCACAAATGTTTGATGGGTATAGATAAGAAGCATTCCAAAACGTGTGAAAGTAGTAGTTAAATTCTTAATACATTAAAGGATAGTTAAGAAGTTTAAAGGCGAACATACATGCAGATATGTATATATTGATTTGTTTATTAATTTTTAATTCTTAATATAATATCAAATTTGTAAGCTATATTTTTGGACTTATCACAATCTGTTAAAGCTAGCTACAAAGGTCAGTAAGAAGATGTAATTGTATGTGCTTTAAGTTGGTATTTCGAATTAAAGACGCGACTATGTGAGTGTGTGTGGGTGTGACTGTCTCTCTCTCTCTCTCTCTCTTCTCTCTCTCTCTCTCTCTGACATTATGTCGCCTTTTGCACACGCGACACTTTATTAAATGGCCTTTTGTAGCCAGGCAACGCAATTAACGTGCTAATCTGTAGCATGTGGCAGACATAACATAACGGAACACTGTGCGACACGTTTCCACTCCAAGTCAAGATATTTTCTACTTGACATTCTGTCTGTCTCTGTCTCTCTGTCTGTCAATTGGTTCGTATCTTTGCTTACTCCCGTGTGAGGGTAAATCGTATTCATATTTTTTTTTTTTGGTTTACCCTTTTTTTTTGTTAAGCTGCAGCATGCCACAGCGCACAGATAGCACTGCTTGCAACCAAGTGACTTTTTGTGCTCCTCCAAGTCTGTCGCAATGAGCTTGTAACAAACTTAACTTATTTCCAGCTGCAGATTCACTGCGTACCTCTGGATCTATCTAACTATCTATCTACTCTTTCTTCTCTCTCAATCTGTTTTATTTATCAAAAGCTCTTGATTAAATTAAATTAAATGGCATGCCACGTTCGTCTTTCTTTGCGTTATATTCTTTTACTGGGCTTTTGCTTCTTGGCCAACAAAGAACTTCATTAACTGGCTAAGATGAGAGAGAGTCTATCATCTGTTTGTCTGTTCGTCTGTTCATCTGCTTGATAATGTGCCACTATGTTTTAACTGCTGAGTAAGTTGCCACAAACAACAGCAAAGTCAGAATCAAGGTGAAGGTCCCATTTGGTTGGTTTTTTTTTTACTTTTTGGTCGACTGCGGCGTTTTTGCTTTAATGCTTTGCAAATTTCACTTGTTAATGCTTTTGATTACTTTTAATTACAATTTGGCTGCTAGGCAACTCTGTATTCCTCTCTCTCTCTCTCTCTCTATCTCTGTTTCCTCTCTGTCTATATTTTTGTATATATTCCTTGCTCTTGGTTGTCCAGATTTCATGCTCATCGGACTTTTGTGCTGTCAGCTGTTATTTAAGCCGGGTCTTAAAAACGCCACGCAACGTTACTTTTTAAGAGTTTTTGGCCATCATCCAACTAAATTGGTCGCTTAAAACCCAAACCAACGGGCAAACTAATTAGCTGACTGTGCGGTCTGCCACATGCCACATCATGTGTTTGGATTGCCATTGTTAACTTTGATTTTCCATCGTTTTTCATTCCCTCCATCTTTTTTCTGTGTAATTTGAGGTGTGCGCCCAAAAGCATGCTACAATATTTAGAATTTTTAAATTTTTCATTCAAATGTCTGTTCTTAATGGTCTGCAAATATACACTCAGTCATGCATGCACTACTTTTCTTGGAATTTGATGGGATAAAACCCACCAAACATTTGTGATCGATACTCGAATCGCTTTAGAGTCCCCTTGCTGATTAAAATAGTCTGTCTATTAATGAGCTCATTTTCTGATTATAAATGACTTCTTCGTCGGGAGAAAAATATACCCTACCCGCGACTCTTCTTGAGGAGTCGCCTATGACCCCCTTTTCTAATCAGTTTTGACTCACTTTCAAGTCATATTTTTAAACATACGCGACTCGTTTTTAAGTCTTCTAATGAAAACAATCGCGTTTCAATCCCCAGTACGATCAATTGGCGATTGCTGTGCATTTTGTTGTTATGCTTTGAACTAATCGCATTTTCGATCATAAAGGCGACTCATTTCCGACCCTTTGTTGAATCGCTCATAAGATTAATCATTTTTTTAAACTTCCCGGGGAGTTAAAAACGACTCGCCAAATTCAGTTCTTACAAAATGATCTCCCAAATGCTAGGTGGGTAGTTTTTACAACCTAATTACCTCACATTTTTACATGGAATTTTTAGTAGTTCAACCTATTTACTCATAGCTTAGAAATGTCCTTTTACTCCCGCCGTTTTTATATTACCTACTTCCCACTCATAAATTTCTCACTATAAATTTAAGTACTGCCTGCTTTGGTTGAAGTTTGTTTTTATTTGTTTGTTTGCTACAAAAAGGAAAATCGGGATAGAAAATCCGCGGCTTGCTTACAAGTCGAAAGGGCATAAACTGGTCGCAAAATTAATTACTTTTACTTAACGACAGCATTATGTTAATGGCGAGAGCAGAGCAATGATTGAAACGATAATGAAATGGCAAAGTATTTTAACGATTTTACTAGCAACTCTGGTCAAAAATACTGGACTCGACGCTTGTCTGAGCAAGCGTCATCATCAGCAGCAATAATGACAACAACAATATCAGCTTTTATAACGCGTTTTCATCCATCATCTTGTGTATGTGTGGGCGGGCGTCATTATTGTCGCTTTAGTCAATATATACCGAAGTTAAGCACAGCCCCTCTTTGTATACCCTGTATCTTAACAAAAATGAAAGGTTACCCTTGGCACGTCAAAAATTGGATACTCCTGCAAAACCCACGTTCTTTGTTTTCGTTGCTTGTGTGCACAGCTCAGTGCAATGCACGTTGCGATGCCTTGCTTGAAAGTAGCGATTTTCGTTGTTTGACAAACTTTTTAAATTATAGTCTGATTTTGATGAATTTTTCACAATCGTTTGATATTATTTGTCAGCAAGTATATGCTAAATAACAAAACTATAAGTTAAGAAATAAGTGGGCCAGCAGCAGGCAAAGTTACAAGGTAATTGTGATTTTGGTGGGCGAAAGAGGCGTGGCATTCAAAAAATTTTGATGGCATTATCTTTATATTGCATCTAGTAATCTGCATACCAAAATTCGTGTTCCTAGGTGTTATATTAACTGAGATATTCGCCAAAAACATGTATTTTTTTCGAGGTATGTCTGGTTTTTCGCTTATTGTGGGCGAATGGGGCGTGGCATCAAAAAAAGGAAACAAACTTGTATTGACTGACTAAATATGTGGTCGATACTGACTAAAACGGATATTGTAGCTCTTACCATCTCTGAGATCTGTTTGTTCATATGGACAGACAGACAGACAGACGGACAGACGGACATGGCTATATCGACTCGGCTGTTGATGCTGATCATGAATATATATACTTTATGGGGTCTGCCACGCCTCCTTCTGCCTGTTACATACTTTTCACTTCTGACAAACCCAATATACCCCTCAGAGGGTATAAAAATTGAAAAGTTTTATCATACTAAGTATTTTCAAATAATTGATCCTTTGGCAGCTTTATGATATAGTGGTCCGATCTGGACAAAATAGGTTTCAGCATGGCATATGGCAACATAATTTAAAGGTCAAAGAAAACTAAATATATAATACTTTTTAATATAACACATATAAGTACTATATTTCAGTAGTCCGCAACTTTAATAAAAAATTTCATAGCGATCAGGTAAAAAGCTTAAAAGTTAATCAAAGAACAACAATAAGACCAACAAATTATGGAAAATTTCTAAATTTCTAAAATTATTTAGCTTTTAAATATAGTCGCATAGGGTCATTTTTAGCCGGCATTTGCTACTACTTCTATGCTACCCAATCAGTGGGCAGGAGTCATTATGAAAGCATCATTTACCGAGTGGCCTTTTTTATAGGGTTTAAGGGAGGAGGAGACGGAGACGTAGACGGAGGACGGCGATTGCGACGACAACGTCGTCATGGCTACATGTGACCCATCGTTGGCGACGTCGTTGATGAAGGCAATCATTATTTCCTGCCCACATTTTGGCACCTCTCACAGCTGGTCACCGATAACTTCAGTGGTGGTATTTTCCAATATCGCCATTTCCGTCACACACAACATGATTAAGCAATCAGTGCAGAGAGAGAGAGAGTTCCCTTCCCCTTCCCCTTCCCACCACATTTTAACTAAGTAAATCAATGTTCCCTTTCTGTCTGCCTCCTTCCCCTCTTGAAGGACGAACGGAAGGGATTTATGTGGACATTATTTAAACTGTTTAGCTATGTAATTGAAATCTTTATGAGTTGGCACTAAAAACAGAGGCCAGGCATTAACTTGCATTAAATGTTTGTATTGTATTGTATATTGTGTCAAAGTCACCTTCACTTCTCCCCAAACAATGTCTACACAACATAGTAAGTAAGTGGAAATGTCAGTGGAAACCCAATCAGACTTCGCCTTAACGGTTCAAAACACATTTCAAGTGAATTTTCAATAAGTTTGGCAAACAGTTGCAATCGCTGGCCATAAATTATTGAGCAGCGGTAATAAAAATTGTATAATGTCAAACATTTAATTTTTGGGGAGTAATTTATTGTGTATAGCATTTAACTTTTATGTGGTAGTTTTTTATAGAATTGTGTAGAAGCTGTTAAATTATTTTATGCAGTTTGGAAATACCCTTAAGTTATTGGAGTTAATTTTTTAATATTTTTCAACTCTAAAATTTTAATAGGCTCAACAAAATAATTTTTAAAATATTAGAAGCCTTCTTTTAAGGCATGAAATATTTTCTTTAATAGTTACCATTTCATTTTTCCTTATTTTCCTTAAATTATTGGAGTTAACTCTTTTATTTTTTTCAACTCTAAAGTTTAATAGGCTAAACAAAATTATTTTTTAAACATTACAAACCTTCTTGTAAGGCATGAAATATTTTCTTTAATAGTTAGAATTTTATCTTAAAATGAATTACCATTAAAAGACTCTATTATATTAAAAGTTAATTAAAAATTTTGTCCAATACAGTTCAATACCCTTATCCCCTTTGTGATCTAAGAACATTTAGCAAAACCATTAGTAATATTACCAACCAAACTTTACACTCTACGAAAAATCATAATAACAGACTAAATTAACTAATCTTCTAACACATTAAGCACCACATAAAAGTCATAAACAAAGTTATTACTTGATGTTATGTGACACTGACACAAATCAAAACCCGAAAATCGGGTTTCCTGTAACCCAAATCAATAACATATTATGGTTTATCGATTGGCCGCATGTAACCAACTACCAACTCCAAATAATTATTAATAAAATCAGTCATTCAACCCAAAAACATTGTACTAGATGAATGATACTAAAAACGAAATGCCATTAAACCATAATTGTCTCGGAAAATGTGGAAAATACTCGTACAATAAAATGGAAGCACAATACAAATGATTTCAGTTTAGCGCCCCCAAAAACCCAAATGTACCATTAAATTGTAAGGCTATTTCCTAGAATTAGCTGTAGGTGTAAGGGGAGAAAAATAAATGTTTGAACTTTGAGAACTGCCAAAAATGCAACGATTTTGAAGGGGATTAGCATTTTAGAGAGTATTTAAATATACACTAGTCGGCATATTTATTTTGACAACACTTAAAGTGAAATCTACTTAATATCATAAAAAAATACATACGAAGAGATTTTTGAAAATTTTTTTTCCATCACTAATAGATTTTTTTTAAAAAACCTTTTGCATTCAAACATTTTTTGTTTTAGCCCGGGGGAAAATGTTTAAAAATTAGACCTTTGCAAGAATTGAAAATATTCCACGTGTACTCAATGGGTTAAGAAGCATTATGTATTATTAAAACGGAATTGAAGTGACCTATCCATTGATACCAAACTTCTTTCGAAGTAAGTTTAAATTTTAAGTAGATTTCACTTTAAGTCTTGTCAAAATAAATATGCCGACTAGTGTATTTGAATATACAATAAATTCGGCAATTAAATTTAAAAAAATTCTGGAATTCGATTTTTTTTCAAAGTGTTGCCCTGACATTTTTAGAAAAAAAATTTTCAAAAATTTTACTTCAAACATTTGGAACAAAAACCGCTTAAGCGATTTCTTTTCTAATCGCGCTTAACAATTTAATGACCCCAGAAGCAACTAAGCACTGAATGTGAGCTACTGAGATTGAATTTGGCAATTGTTAACTGAGAACTATGAACTGGGAACTGCGAACTGGCGAACAGACATGTGCGTGATTTGTCGAACAAAATGCCAAAGGTCCTTTTTTTGTACCATGCAGTATGCAGTACACCTGAATCTATCCACAACTCTGTCAGCTCTCTCGAAATTTGCTGACCATAAATTGCGGTTTCGCGAAATGCGAAAAACGTACGTGTTGCGTGTATTCTGAACATAGTGCTAGAAAATTGGCATTTTCTTATTTTTTTTTTCCTTTTGTAACTTGGTTTACGTTTTTGTGGTCTGTTGAAAATGAAACGCGCGCTAAGTGTAGTTACAGTTTTTAGCCAGTGCAAAAATCAAAAGAATGAAATGGTGAAAATTTAAAGAAGAATTAAAGAAGAAGAAATCTTTGTAGGAATAACACGAGTCTTTCTCAGTAATGCCATATTGGCTTATTTTAAGCTAGATATAGCTTATTTTAAAATCAAATAGCTTGGAAAATAATTAAAATGCTTATATCTTGAAATATAGCTTATTTTAAATTTCGTATATCTTATTTCGGCTTAAAAAAATTTAGAACAAAACAAGTTTTGTTTTTTGATTGTATTGTAAGTTTTGGTAATTTTTATCGATAAATCGGACAAAAATCATATTTGTTGTTCGTATTTTGGTTTATTTTCCTTTATAAGTTTTGGTCACACTGCATTATTTTGCACATTAACTTTGAAAAAATGCCGAAAGTGTCTTACAAACAAAATTTCCGCGATTTGTGGTTAGAATAATATATATTAATCTGCAGCGTATTTTCAGACTTCCTAACAATATTGAAATTTAAAAAAGAAATCGATATTTTTGCGGTGGGCAATATGCTACATCCGAATAAATCGCCAGAGAAAATGATTTCTTTATTGGAACAATTTGTAAAAATACAACTAATCGATTGGGAGAAAAAGGGGAATACGATAGAGTTTTGGTCAGAAGTATTAGTTTATAAGGTTTGTTTTTGATATGTTAAATTGTTTAATATATAACAAGTATATGCGTTTGAATGTTATAGATATGGACTGCGACGTCATGGCAAATGATGTCATAATTACAATCTGCCAAAAAAGCACCTGGAAGAAATTAAGTCATCCGCCAAATATGCGGAACCAATAAATGAAGTTGATGAAATAACATCCTAACTTTCATAAAATTAAAAAATAAATTATTTTGGTGTTTTTATGGTTAGCTTATTTTTCAGTTTTTTTTTTTTTTTTGGTATTTTTTTAATTTTTAGCTTATTCTAGCTTATTTTTTTTCCTCAATCTATCTTATGGTGCCTCTCAAAATCTGGCAACACTGGTCTTTCTACCAAATCTCAAACCTACAGCACTTATAGAGTAAAATGTATTCCTACTATTAACATAAAAGTCCAAAAAAATTGTTAAAATCAGTTTTCATATACGAAATTCAGTGTCACATTGTGCTAGGGAATCTTTTACTCAAGTCCTTAGCTTTAAAATATCTAGAGTTTTAATTGAGTTTAGTTTAGAGGACAAATTGTAGTAGAAAATTTTGACCGAACAGCAAAGCGAGCGAGTTGTATGTGCAAATGTGAAAGAAGAAAAAACGAATTGTGGAAAGAACTTTGCTTTTGCTTCTCATCTTCTCATCTTACACATTGCAAGTTTAATTAGAAACAATTTTTAGAGTCAAGGGAAGAGGAAGGTGTATAGAAGGTACTACTTACATTATTCGTGTGGCATCCCGTTGACGCACCGACTCATCCCGATTGAGCACCTCAATTATCATTTTGCGTTCGTTCTCCGACAAATTCTCGAGGACCTGTGTGGTGGCCATTGCCAATTCGGGACCCAGCACATCGATAGTTTCACCTGGTATGCTCTCGGTGGCAGCATCACTAGTGGAAATGCTAACTCCACTGCTTAGATTATAGCCTCCAGTTACTCCAATGCCCAAATTCATGCCCGCCGCTGTTGTTGCTGCTGCTGCAGACGACGTTGCAAGCGATGCGGTGCCACCGTTTGCTGTTGCACTATTGCTATTATATTGCATCATAGTATTGTTGCTATTGGGCTCTGCCAATCCTCCAGCCACACGATGTTGTTGCTTGTTGTTGGCGTTAAACGTGGGCGTCGGCGTGGGCGGTAGGCGTGCACTGCGTCCACTTGACATACTACAAAAATTTCTCCCTCTCTCTCTTTGAATTTTCTTTCTCCCCTCTCCCTCTCGCCTGCTTTTTTGTATCCGCTCAGCTGCCAAACGCACGATTACAAAGCAAAAGCGAATTCATATAGTCGAATGCTTTGATTCCTTTACTTCCTTTTTCCTCTGTATCACTTGTGTATCCCAGTGACTACAATCGGTTATTTATATACTTTTCTCCTGGAAAAGCTGCAGCATTAACCTTGCCGCCGCATTAATGTTGCATTTCCAGCGTGTGTCAATTGCAATTCTATAGCGAAGGAAGAAAAAGAAAGAAAATGAAAATGAAAAATGTGTTTTATTTGTAGTATCGATAACTGTTTTTCTGCGTATTTCTTTGCAATCGCAAAAGTACATCAAGTTACGGCGTAACTCACATTTCGCTTTAAAAAATCATTAATTAAAAACTTGCAGGAAAAAATGCATAATGCTTTCAGAAAACAAGTATACGTAAAGTTGAAAATATTGAAAAAAACAAGAAAGAAAATGTCAGTCGGGCATGCCGACCGTGTAATACCCTCTGAGTTTAGTTTCAAAGTATATAAATTCAAATTGGAGTAGCTGCTGCAAGAACTTAACATGCACACATATTTGTATGTCTATCTCGCTCGCACAGTGCAGTGCACGTAACGATTTTCGTTGTATCACGAACTTTTTTAATTACAGTCCGATTTTAATAAAATTTTCATAATTGTTTTATATTATTTGTCTGCAAGTGTATGCTAAGTTACAAAACTATACGTTAAGAAATAAGTGAGGCAGACGCTTGCAAAGTTACAAAGAAATTGAGCTTTTGGTGGGAGAAGGGGGCGTGACATCCAAAAAATTTGATGGCATTGTCTTCATATTGCATCTAGCAACCTGCATGCCAAAATTGGTGACCCTAGGTGTTATATTAACTGAGATATTTGCCAAAAACATGTATTTTTTACGAGGTATGTCTGGTTTTACGCTTATTGTGGGCGAATGGGGCGTGGCATCATTCACAAACCCAATATACCCTTCAGAGGACATAAATAGTTTTATGTATGTATTTTTAAAAAAAAATACGTGTTTGTTAACAACCAATTAGTTATTATTATATGCCATACAAATTCAGAGTACGATTTTTAAAATAAACACGACTAAATTCTTGTTCTTTGTCAGTGTATGAGGAGGGGGCTGCCGTAAAGAGGCTGCATATCCATCCGCCCTCCACTTCATATGCCTCCTCACCTACCCCTTGTCTCCCCTATTCCCCTGTGTCCTGTGTCACGTCACAGTTTTGAGCTAAACGCCATTTAAGCTTTGTGGCGCAACAATTGTTGAAGCGTAATTAATGTGATTTGGTTATGTTCCCATCGATTGGCAGCACAATAAACCCTAACAGTATATACACTATATACACTCGTCCACCCATTAAATACCCTCCAACATCCAAACACACAGAATGTATCTAAGTTGCCGCAGCTTGCATAGTTGTTGCTGGTCCATTGGCCGATTGGCTTTGTGTGTCGATCTAATGCCGGCTGACTCTACGTTTATCTACATATATGGGAAATACATATTATATATCCTAATGTTGGCAATCATTAATCCTTTTAATGTTTAGCAAAATACCCTTTTTAGTTAGCCCAGTGTGTGAGTTGGCTTTGTTTATTTTGGCCATTTAATTCTGCTTCATTTGCATTTGCTTGTTTGCTGCTCAAGAACATCTTACTCATATTATAATTGATTAAGTTTGTAATTAAAAAAACGCAAAAATTAAAACTTTCATTGGTCTTTAACATTTCATGGATAAAATAAATATAAAAATATTCTTTATTTATTGTATACATTGAGGAACAAATCTAATTTAATTATTTTCTATTTCATTTCTCATATCAATCAGTTAGTAATAAGTCAGTTCAAGGGATTATACCAAGAAATTCGATTGCTTAAAGTTCTTTAAAACTACAAACTTATTACAAACCCAATTTTGCTTTATTTGCATGTTGCATGCTGCTGAACAACATCTTACTTATATTATAATTGATTTATTTTGTAATTAAAAAACGCAAAAAATTAATACTTTAACATTCTTAAAAATTTCTTGAAACCATAGGCATATAAATAATTCTAAATATTTTTCATTTATTTGAACACATTGAATAACACAATTACTTTAATTATTCTCTATTAGAGTTGGCCATTGGTTGAAAATTAATTTGAAAATATGAATTTCAAGAATATTATATCGACAAAAATCAATCAAAAAAATAAAACTTGACCAAAGTCCAATAGATTTAGAGATAGACAAATATTATGCCACAACTACTCGATCAAACATGTCAATTTTAGGATTTTTAGGAAACAGGCAACTAACCTGATAAAAATAAATTTTTTCAATTTTATTTTCATTATAATTTTGTTTTAATTTTTTCGGGTACGGGTAAAATTTTTTTAGCTTTCGGGTACGGGTAAAATTTTGCTCTTCGGCATATGGGCTGGGTCGGGTTGGGCTCAAAATTTTGGCCCATGCTCACCTCTAATCTCTATTTCATTTCTCTTATCAATCTGCTAGTAACAAGTCAGTTCACGGGATTATATACAAAAAAAAATCCTTTGCTTAAAGTTCTTTAAAACTACAAACTTAATACAAACCCAATTTATATGTATAGTTTAATGTCAAAGCATGTCAAAGCAAACTTGACTTATTTTTCTATTGATTGTAAAATTATTTATAAATAAATCGATTTGACAGAAATTACAAAAGTCAAAGGTTTTGATACTCAAACTGCTGTGCACTTTGACCTACATTTATTAAAAATATCAAAAGGGAAAATTTAAAGGTAGGGGAAAGGTGGGGAACATAGAAAGCGTCTCTCTCTTTGCTTTCTGCATAAATCATACGACGTGTGGGACACAAAAAAAAACCGCTAAATAAACAGACAGAAGCATAGATAGCAACACATTGTCAAACAACCAATGTGTGTGTGTGTGTAGTGTGCGTGTGTAGTGTGTGTGTGTAGTGTGTGTGTGTGTGTGCATAGTGTAAACTTAGACCAGATGTCGGTCTGCCTGCTGTGTTTATCCTGTGTATCCTTTTGTACTGTGTGTGCACTCTACATTCCCTGCAGGAGGTACATACTGCAACATATTGCAACTCTCTCTCTCTCTCTTACAGGAAGCTGGCAAGAAGAAATGCGTTATGTATACGACATGTTGTACATTGCTATGTCCTGCATATTTAAATTTTATTGAAGTTTAACACTTAGCTCGATTATCTAGCTATTTATTATGCAGTTGTGCAACTTTTTGGCCCTGCAAAAATAGCTTTTTATGTATGTCTGTAGTCAATTAAAGGGGGTTTTTTACTGGGGGTGGGTTGGGGTTTTGAGGGGGGGATTGGAAGGGGTGGGGTGTTTTTTTTTGTTGGGGTTCGTTTTTTTTTTGCTTTCTCTAACGAAACAAGCGGTTAATGCATTTTTTACAAAAATTAAGTGGTTTTTATGATTATCCTATGTAATTTGATTGTATGTATTTCATTCGCTGGCATTTGAACTTTTTCTGCTGTATAAGAAGCCAGTTGAACTGAGTTACTTTTGCTTTCGCTCCTCAGCTTGTTTATAACGTAGAACGTTGTTAATGGTAAACAATTTTTAAATATTTATGCGAGTAATTTGCATGTGGAAATTGGCTTCGATTTGCGCTGTTGTCGCTGCAAGTTCAGATCCTGCAGTGTCCTTTTTAAAGGGGTATATACACTAGTAGGCATAAATATTTAGTCAACACTTAAAGTGAAATCTACTTAAAATTTAAACTTACTGTGAGAGAAGTTTGGTATCAATGAATAGGTCACTTCAATTCCGTTTTAATAATACATAATGCTTCTTAACCCATTGAGTACACGTGGAATATTTTCAATTCTTGCAAAGGTCTAATTTTTAAACATTTTTCCCCGGCCAAAATCAAAAAATGTTTGAATGCAAAAAGATTTTCCAAAAGAATCTATTAGCGATGGAAAATTTATATTATATTTTTCAAAAATCTCTTTGCATGTATTTTATATGATTTTTTGAAATGTGCCAAAAGTGACTATTTTGATGAAAAGTAGGTAAAAATGGTTTAAATATCAATTTAACTTAAAGTGTTGTCTAAATATTTATGCCTACTAGTTTATAGTTTTAGTGAAGGAAAATGAGGAAAATATAATAATGGATAATATTTGAATAAGATTATTGCAGCAAAGAAAGATTCTACCAAGTTTCAGATTTGACACTGAGGTTCCAAGGGTTTCAAAATTCAATTGATAGACCTTTTGCAGTCATGTTCACAGCTCTAAATCTGAAATCCTGCCAACTCAGTCCTTTGCGATAAGGTTTTGTGGAGCATGCTAACCGTTCTGTGGCTATTTTTACGTATGAATGTTACGTGAATTATTCAAGTGTGCATGTGAGTGCATATTTAAGCATTTTGAGTGCCTGAAAGCCTGCTGCCTCGACAGACAGCTTGACAGGCGAATCACGTGCAACACAGTAACAAATTCAGTTGGGAACAGCAACCAATACCCAATACCCAATTGATTGCTCCGATTCATGCTCATGCTCATGCTCTTCGATATATTCTTAGAATTTGAATCGCTTAATTGACACAAAATCAATGTTGAACAAATTAAACGTGTCATTTTTACAGAAGAATTTATTTTATTTTTGTTAAGCTTTAACGTCAACTAGACAAAGTCCATTTACAGTAATGGAAACTAATATTTAATGAAAAATTATTAAAAACTATTATTAAAATTTATTTACATTACAATTGAAAGCTAAAAAAAAAACAATGTAGACAGTTAATTAAAAGTTTGAAAAGTGTATAAATTGAGTTTATGGAGATGCCTCTAAATGTCATCTGAATAAATTAAGAATTGCGCAAGCAAAAAATCTTAAGACGGTTTGGTGGAGCCGAGTGGTTCTTACGTACACACGAGATTTGTAAGGATTTGAACATTCCATTAATTGGCGATACTATTAACAAGCAAGCCAGGAGATATTTCTCTAAATTAAAAAATCATCCTAATGTTTTGGCAAAAAATCTCCACAAAAAAAGACGAAGAAAACGCTTAAAAAGAATTGATCCAATAGACCTTAAAAAAAGAACTTTATAATTATGAAACCATACTATTTTTGAACTGATGTCCTGGCTATTTGTTTATTGCTTAATATATGTTTCTCCTTATCACTTTGGCATAAGTTGCTTAGGGCAACAGCAAGCTAAAATAAGGAAATTATTATTGTTTAAAAAAAAAAAAAAAAAACATATAAGAAATTTTTCCGTTTTCATTTAAGTTATTATATAAATTTTTTTTTATTTCGCTATTTGAAGAGTTTTCTACTTGTCATAAATATAGCATGTGTTTGAATGTGTATTCCCCTTTTTACCAATTCCCAGGTCCGAGCCAAATACCCAAAAGGCCAAAACGTCTCTTTTAAGTAGTGCTAGTCCTAGAGTCCTAGAATGATGTCGACAAGCACTTGACACCAACAACAACTTGTAGTAACTTGTAGATACTTAGTGTTCTCATACGCGATGTAGATAGATAGAGATAAATATACACAGAGTGTTCATACATACATACATATTTGTAGTCATGCCCTATGCTTATTTTATAGTAAGTAATATATGTATATGCCTTTTGAGCAGAGCTTAAGGCATTACATATGGGCAGATGGGCAGCTGAGGGGGACAAGGCAAGCGCAACGGAACAGCACACAAATGTCTTACATACAAATAGGCAGACCGAGTCAGTCGAACGAATAGTGAATAGCCCTCACATAGATACACAAAAGTGTGTCTATATTTGTGTGTGACTTTTTTAGTGCTTTGCTCTTAAATGTTACTTTGATATTGATTGTGTCGTTTTAGTTTTTTTCCGTTCTCAATACCCTTTCCACAGTTACGGATAAGCTGTTTTATTAGCTGAGAGACTAAAGAGAAAACTAAAGTTTAGTAATACTGCGAGTGAGTTACTTATATAGATGATAGAGAGACAGAACTTTTGTTTTTTTTTATACCCTCTGAGGGGTATATTGGGTTTGTCAGACGTATGTAACAGGCAGAAGGAGGCGTGGCAGACCCCATAAAGCATATATATTCTTGATCAGCATCAACAGCCGAGTCGATATAGCCATGTCCATCTGTCCGTCTGTCCGTATGAACAAACAGATCTCAGAGATGATAAGAGCTACAATATCCGTTTTAGTCAGTATCGATCACATATTTAGTCAGTCAATACAAGTTTGTTTTCTTTTCTTGATGCCACGCCCCATTCGCCTACAATTAGCGAAAAACCAGACATAACTTGGAGAAAATACATGTTTTTGGCAAATATCTCAGTTAATATAACACCTAGGGACTCCAATTTAAGCATGCAGATTACTAGATTCAATATAAAGATAATGCCATCCAAAGTTTTTGGATGCCACGCCTCCTTCGCCCACAAAAAACACAATTGCGTTTTAAGTTTGCCTGCTGCTGGCTCACTTATTTATTAACGTATAGTTTTGTAACTTAGCATTTACTTGCAGACAAATAATATCAAACGATTGTAAAAAATTTCATTAAAATCGGACCATAATTAAAAAAGTTTGTCATACAAACTTAAATTTTTATCGCAATAGCAGTGCACTGCTTTCGTTAACGCTGCAGTGTTTACAAGCAGTGCTTGAGTATTTAAAATTTACGCAGTGCACTGCTTGTAAGCAGTCCAAAATGAACTCATATAATTGGAAACGAAGCTCAGAGGGTACTTCAGGGTCGGCATGCCCGACTGACAGTTTCTTTCTTGTTTTTTTTTTTTATGGCATAAGAAATAGCAAACATCTGCTCACTGTGTAAATTTCATATTTTGAATTTCAAAATTATTTAATTGTTTTTAACTAAATTAAAAGTAAAGAGGTAAGAGTAGAAATATGCTTTAAGTAAACTGTTCTATCATTGATTTAAGCATTATTGACAATTACAAAAGTACAAATTTTCAGCCGAAAATAGAATCGTACATTTCTTTATTTGAGAGCAAAAATATGTGAATGAGAATTGCTTATTTAAATATTTTACTACCACAGTGACTTCCCAGAGTGACTTCCATTACAATATTTCCATTAAATGATTCCCATTTGAAGTGAGTGTTGCAGGAAAACCAATGTGTTTCCTGTACAGTTGGTATCGTCGGTATCGATGTCTTTATAGCTATTATGTGGCACACTTTAGCTATATATATTATTTTTGTTGTTTGTTAAGTTTGCTATGCACTTTGACATTGGCTGTCGACAGTGTCAACGTTTGCTTCCGAAGCTTTAGCATTGACCCTGTCTAATGTCAACATAACATATAGTATATAGTATAGTAATAGTACGATGCTATGTCCTATATATAGAGCAATGTCCAATGTGCTGTTATTTGCGCAGATTGTAGTTGTTGTTGTTCTTGTTTGCATACATATCTGACAATGACACTGAAATTGTTGTTGGCTCTGTTTTTGCCGCCGTTTGACGTTTAGTTTATTCATGACGGTGCCGCTGAGGCAAAAGCGTTTTCTCTTGTCCAACATGACGTATGTGCAATGTGTGCATTTTAATATTCACAGAACAGAAAGTAACTTTTAATTCGTTCCATACAATGGCAAGTTTTAGGTCAGCCCCCCCCTCTGTTCATTCCCCTTGAAGCTGACATTTCTGAATACTAAATTGAATCAAATTGATTCGAGTGTTTTTCGAATCAAATTCAATTACATTTTTCTTTTCCGTTTTGCTAGTGTCTTCTCTATGTGTCTGTTAGTTGAATCTAAAAATAACTAATAGCTAGCTCAATTAAGAGCACACTCACCTCTCTCTCTCTCTTCATTGTTTATTGCGCTCATAAGTATGCTATGAAATGGCAAGCGAAATACTTGTCAGTCACATGCTGCGTATACTTAATGTCGGCACATAGTAAATCATTAAAAATTCTGCAAGTGTAAATTAAAAAAGATGCCTTTCTTATACTTTTTTTTCCAAGCTTTGACCGTGTACTTAAAGAGATGAAGTGTTTGATTTTGTTTGTTAAAAAAAAGAGCGATATCTGCTTAATCTCAAAACTTATAACTGTTGTAACCGCTAGTTCTAAGAAGTCAAACCATCATCTAACCAGATCAACTTTATACATTTTATAGTTTTATAGCTGTCAATTCAAAAAAAACTCCAGGTTAGGTACTTTTTTTGTAATTAATTAATTTTAATAAACAACAATAATTCATTCAATTCATTATTTTAGCTTGCTGTTGCCCTAATCAACTTATGCCAAAGTGATAAGGAGAAACATATTAAGCAATAAACAAATAGCCAGGACATCAGTTCAAAAATAGTATGGTTTCATAATTATAAAGTTCTTTTTTTTTTGAGGTCTATTGGATCAATTCTTTTTAAGCGTTTTCTTCGTCTTTTTTTTGTGGAGATTTTTTGTCAAAACATTGAGATGATTTTTTAATTTAGAGGAATATCTCCTGGCTTGCTTGTTTATAGTATCGCTAATTAATGGAATGTTCAAATCCTTACAAATCTCCTGAGTACGTAAGAACCACTCGGCTCCACTAAACCGTCGTAAGATTCCCCAAGAATCCTTGCAAAAATATCTGGGTGTCTTCTTGGATAGAAGACTGACTTTTTCTCGTCGTGTAAATTATGTAGCTGACCTAGCTAAAGCAAGGAAGTTGAGTTGGCTGCTTAATCCATGCAACTAACTTTCCTTAAAAAACAAAAGCAACATTTATAAATGCATCATTGCCCCGATTTGGAGATATGCCATTCAAGTCTATGGAGTTGCCTCTAAATCTCATCTCAATAAATTAAGAATTGCGCAAGCAGGTTAGGTACACGGTCTTTTGCAGTCGTCGCGCATTAGTTTAACCTCTTTCACTGGTTTTATCTTCATTGCATGCGTGTGCATTTTTCATATTTCCAATAAGCAGCGCTGAGGCATAAGAGTGAGTGAGCGACAGAGAGAGAGAGGGAGAGCGTGTGTTTAAAGGGGATTTACACACTACACTTCAAATGCTTAATTACATTTGCACCGCACGCAGCGAGTCGAGTCTTTTGCACATGCGATGCGCATTCATCATCGTCATCATCGTTTACAAGGGATATTAGTGAAGAAAAGAGAGACGGGCAGGCAGGGATGCTTACGGGGAGGCAGCCGAATACTTAGCATCCAGTGATGCGGTTGCTTTTCAATTGATATCGCATGTCGTTCGTAGCAGCACTTCCTGAGAGAGCTTTCAATTTGCAGGACTGCTTCGCCGCCATTTTGTGTCATAGGCGCAGCCAGTGTTAGACAACGTCGAAGCATCAGCAAGGGACAATGACAGCACTTCCGCGAGGGTGTGTGCATGTGTGTGTGTGTTACTCGATAAAACTGTTGGACTTTGCATGCTTGTGCTATATATCCTTTCTTTTGCTTTCTCTTCTCTCGTTCTGCTCTCTCCTCTCTGTCGCCATTCAAACTCATTGTTTGAGATCCGTTTTTTTTTTTTTTTTGCTGCTGCCACAGTTTAACTGTCATTGTCATTTAAATGTCTTTTGACTGTTGCTGCTGTCAGCTTGCTGTTTCTCTCAGCTGTTATTGTTGCTGCCACAACTTTGTATAGAACACAACACAACACACACTCACTCAAGCACTCACGCACACACTCGTGGCATTAAATTGAAAAACATTTTCATCAGACTGCGTGCTTTGCTGTGTGAAGTCAGTTAAAGGGAAAATACGTACATACACTAGCCGGCATATTTATTTTGACAACACTAAAAGTTAAATTTTCAAAAAATCATGAAAAATACATGCGAAGAGATTTTTGAAAAAAATTTTTTCCATCACTAATAGATTCTTTTGGAGAAACTTTTTGCAATTAAACATTTTTTGTTTTAGCCTGTGGGGGAAAAAGTTTAAAAAGTAGACCTTTGCAAGAATTGAAAATATTCCACGAGTACTCAATGGGTTAAGAAGCATTATGTATTATTAAAACGGAATTAAAGTGACCTATCTATTGATACGAAACTTCTTTCGAAGTAAGTTTAAATTTTAAATAGATTTCACTTTAAGTGTTGTCAAAATAAATATGCCGACTAGTGTAGGTAGCTCAGTGCACACATACATATATAATTAGCATTTATTTATAACTTTTTAATTAATTTTACTGCACTGCACATTGCAGCTTCTCCATTCATCTCAAATTCTAATTTTGCAACTACTACGTATACGTAATATCATTCCAATGGAATTAAAACTTCTCAAAAGCTCAATAGTTCTATTCATTTGCAAAATAAAACAAGTAGCAATGGCTACATTCGAGCAGCCCGATTGTAAGAGACTTTTTTAGAGCATAATCCACTTCTTTCTATTTAAAAAAAAAGGTAGTTATAGCGCTTTTAGCCTTAGAGAAACAGGTGTTTATTCAAACGGACGGATATTTAATAATTTGAATATGTTAATGTTGAATCGGTAATTAACTATGCGTAATATTGCAATGAATAGTTAACATAAGGTTCTGATTTTATTTAATGAATTTTAAGCTTTTTTGTTGTTGTTGTGTTGAACATTTCATTGTCAGCGAGTGGAAATGTAAAAACGTGTCGTATACTTAATATTCCATGCAATTAATTGTATGCCAATTACTTTAATACATTTTTTTTATAAATTTCATTATCATCGCTTGAATTGTTAAAATGTTACATTCCCCGTAAAAAAAAAAAACAAATTTGAATTCCAATAAACTTTATGCATATTGAAAAGCTTCCACTTTTAATTATAATTTTACCAAAATTGACATATTTTATTTAACTGCATTGTGCATAATATTTTTTTATATATTTTTTTTTTATAATAATATTTAGTTAAGTTGTATTTGTAAGCTTGTAAGTAAATTAAAAATTATTTGGTTAAATGTCACATTAACTAGTATTTATGTTAATACGGCAGGATTATGTAAACTCGTTTTTATTTCTCGAAAAAACAATACCATTCTTATGCAATTTGTAGTGTTGTTAAATTACAGTGTTATGTTAATTTATTAACTGTTGCATCCATAGAGGCTTTTCGGTTCGCAATTAAATGTATTTTACGATAATTAAACAGTTGTTCGAACTGTTTGTGGGCTTTGTTTTCAGCCATTGTAATTCACATTTAATGGCAGCTCAAACATTATCGTGTTTGCCACATCTGTGCCGTTATCGCATATCAGACATTAAGCACAGTCACACGTATGGTCACAGATACTGTTCAGTGATGTCATTTTTTTTTTTTGAGCAAAAACAGCTAGTTTGACGAAAAAAAAACGGCTAAAAACCGCTGAATTCCCGGGAAAAACAGCTGAAAAAAAGCTGAAGCGCCGAGTGCACGCAAATCGCATAATTTTGCAGTAAAAGTGCACTTAAAAATAAAATTTGAATACACCTGAGTTAAATCTGTGGGATTCTTCCTCAGTTATTACCTAAGCTACTTGTTTTGCAGCCATACATCTTGCACTTAATGTTTCTAAACTTCCTTCGGCATAGTAAATTTTTAATTATTTGTCAAACGAATTTCACAATGTTAGTCATAGAAGACGCATCAATATACAAAGTTATAAATTATTAGTAAAAATTATTCAAAAGTAGTATATATCGATACTTTACCAATAGAAATATATTTTTAATCGTCAAACACGAAAGAAACAACTCACAATTTTAGGAAAAGTTATGTAAAATTTTTATTTTTTCCACTTTCTAAAAAAGCTAGAATTCCCGCTGCCCACTGTTTTCAAATTTTTCCCGCAATCGCATTTCTCAAAACAGCCAGATCTGGTGGGAAAAAAGCTGAAATGATATCAGTATTACCGTACTTATATATGTATCAATGTATGTATGTAGTACTACTGTATTTGCATCGTTGAAGCTCCGAAAACCATTGCCTTGTTTGCTGACGTCGACTTTAACCACATCAATATTTGTACGGTTGCGCCACTTTTATATATGTACACATATGTGCTGTCGATATGTGGTAAATAGCATATATATAAAATGGTAAATATACATATATGTACATTTGTGCCGTGGCTACCGTGACGATGCTTTGTTTCCATACTGTATCGAAATATAGGTCTTATCATTGCTTTTGACTTCTCCCACCTAGCATTTGGGAGATCATTTTGTAAGAACTGAATTTGGCGAGTCGTTTTTAACTCCCCTGGAAGATTTAAAAATGATTAATCTTATGAGCGATTCAAAATAGCGTCCAAAATGAGTCGTCTTTATGATCAAAATGCGATTAGTTCAAAGCAATCGCCAATTAATCGTACTGGGGATTGAAACGCGATTGTTATCATTAGAAGACTTAGAAACGAGTCGCGTATGTTTAAAAATATGACTCGAAAGTGAGTCGAAACCGATTAGAAAAGGGGATCATAGGCGACTCCTCAAGAAGAGTCGCGGGTAGGGTATTTTTTTCTGCCCGACGAAGGAGTCATTTATGATCAGAAAATGAGCTCATTTATGACTATTTTAATCAGCAAGGGGACTCTAAAGCGACTCGAGTATGATCACAAATGTTTGGTGGGACGTTACTATAAAAATCTGAATTTGTATAGTATTGAATAATAACTAATTGGTTGTTAACAATAACGTATTTTTGTTAAAAACTGTTAAAAATATTTAAGTTTAATATGAAGCTTAACTTCAGCTCCTTTTGTCGAACTTAATGAATTAATTTGTCTAAATTTGATTATTAAAAATATTTTTTTGTTTGAAATGAAGTCGAACAATCAGTGTTGGCGCGACATTGGGCACATTGTGGCTCACCAGGCTCGCACAGTTATTATTAATGCACACTGACTCTCTCAACTGCAATTCGTATGCCCAACTGCCCTGTTTTGGATAAACTTTTTTTTACAAGTGTATCGCTTACAGCGCGCAGCTCTTTCTCTTCTTTCGACTCTCCTGTCTGCCCGTCTGTCTGTCTGCCATTTTGTCAGGCTCTCTCTCTCTCTCTCTCTCTCTCTTTCACTGTGTGTGTGTTTTGCTTAAACAATTTCCGGCACTGCACAGCAAATGTTTAATTAAATGCCAATTCTGTCTGTCTGTCTGCCTGTCCTGTTCTGTCGCAATTCCTATCGTGTTGCGTTGCTTCCAGCCTGTGATTATATTTGCCTTTTGTTTTGGCCACGACTGCAACTTGAGGACAACAAGTCGATTTGTGGCTATATTTGACCATTTCAGGCAACACTACATTACATTAGCATCGTTACGTGGCCAGCCAGCGGGAAAATGCGGGAAAATGCTGAATCCGTTTAGCTCGATAGCTGCTTCTGTTCATAATTTTGCCGCTCAGACGGGCGGCATTTAATGAAATGGGGTCAATGTTATGCAAAATTTTCCCAACGCCTCATTTCCCATTCTGGCCAACTTTGAAGGCCAAATCAGTTGAATGATGATGATGATGATGATGATGATGATGATGTTGGTAGTGTGTGAGTGTGTGTGTGTGTGTGCAGGCTGTCCATCGCATCATTAACGTGTGCAAATATTTACGCCCTGCCACTGTATGTGTGTGAAAACTGCTCAAGCGTTTTTCTTTTTTTTTTCAGCTGCCATTTTGGTCTCAATCCGCACAAAGGTCAGCGAGTTGGTATCACCAGCTGCTGTGTGTTGACATCTTGTTATGATTTCTTTTCATATAAATAAATAAGCATAAAGTTATTGACTTATAACCTATATATACAGTTTATTACTAACAGTTCATCTAACTGTTGGAATCGAGTTTTGTATTCATCATCCAATTGAATCACATTATATTACATTAAAATAAATGGCAGCATTTGTTTAATGTATTTCAATTGATTTTTAGATTGAAAGCAGTTCTGAAAGTTTCAATAATTTCTTTTTTTATTTTGTAATTAATTAATTTTATTAAACAACAATAATTTCCTTAATTTAGCTTGCTGTTGCCCTAAGCAACTTATGCCAAAGTGATAAGGAGAAACATATTAAGCAAAAAACAAATAGCCAGGACATCAGTTCAAAAATAGTATATAATTAGGTTTCATAATTATAAAGTTCTTTTTTTTAAGGTCTATTGGATCAATTCTTTTTAAGCGTTTTCTTCGTCTTTTTTTGTGGAGATTTTTTGCCAAAACAATAGGATGATTTTTTAATTTAGAGGAATATCTTTTTTATAAAAATTTCTAACGTTTCGAAAAACAATATACTGTTTCAACTTTAATTAATTGGTTTTTAGTTGTAACATGGAATATGCTGGCTTTACTGTCCTTTTTCAAATATTCAGCAATCCAGTTAAACAATTTTTATATCGCATAAATCATATGACAGCTATCAATCAACTGCAACGATTCATCAACTCAAATTTGATGAGAGAGTGTGTTTTTCACATACCTTTTTTTTAATTTGGCAAATTGTTTGAGGTGTTGTCAACAAAATGCTTTACAACTATGACGGCTACATATTCATAATTATCAAAAAAAAAAACCCCTGAAATGGCCCTTAAAGACTCATTAGTGTATCCTGGCTAGCTGCTAGCTGGCGTCCTTTCCGTCTTTCTGTCTGCTCTAAATTACCCCCAAGGTACACTTTAAGCTCACATATTTTCAAATGAAAAGCTGCCTTAAAACATATATAGAAATTTATACCATTTTTTTTTATATGTATATATATATATATATCTTTGGCGTACGCATGTACAAGTTTTAATGCCTGGCAGCCTTGTCATTACGTCTGAGCCTTGGCAGAACGCTGTGTGCCTTTTTTTTCTCTTGTTCTGAACTGTTTTTTATGCAAACCTTTTCCTTTCTTTTCGTTTCATTTTCTTTTGTAAAAAATTTAAATTTTCAACGTAAACTCATAAATCAAAATGTCTTCGCAAACAAAGCCCACAACAAAAGAATTTTTTTTTCTGTAGAAACTGTATAAGAAAATGCCAAACATGTGATTGTGATTAAATCAATAAATTTTATGGAAATTCAATGCAATGCCATTGCAGGTGATTAAACATAAAGCATAAACTGCATATAGAAGTCAAAGGGGAAAGGGGTATATTGCGAGGGTGTTTAGAAAATTTTCAAGCTTTGACTTGTTGCTTGAGCATATACGCATTGAACTTAGCAGATTACTTGCGGATATAGAAAAAGCATCAATCTTTTAATGTCATCGACAAACCAACCAGCCCAAGCACTTTAATACACATTCACTTTGCCTTCTTATTTTTTTTTTTTTTTTTGGGATAGAAAGCTTAGGCTTCGGGGCACAAGAGTTCATGGGGGTTCTCCATATGTCATAAATTCACGTCAGCTTAAAAAATAAATATATGAGACAGATCTTTAAAAAGTCGTTTAGCCATCAATTGAATTTCATGCTTATTGCACTGACAAATCAGCTTTAATGCGCTTTATGCTTAGGCATTTATTGAACAATTACTAAAAGTAGTTTATCAACGTTATACAACGAGTTCTGAGACAGTAGAACATAACTAACGAGATGCTACAGTAACTAGTATAACAAAAATGTTTCGGGAAATTGCAACAAAACGGGTAGCAGCGAAGCAAGAAGTTACAACATTTTAACGAGAAGCTGCAGTACAAATATAACGAGTAAAACAAAACGTAACGAATAAAAAGTAACGAGTGAAGTAAAGAGCACATTACGCTTAGGCATTTATGAGACAATTACTAAAAGTAGTTTATCAACGAGCTCTAAGCCAGTAGAACAAAACTAACGAGTTGCTACAGTAACGAGTACAACAAAAATATTTCGGGAAATTGCAACAAAAACGGCTAGTAGCTGAAGCATGAAGTTGCAACATTTTAACGAGAAGCTGCAGTACAAATATAACGAGTTTGCCAAACCACGTAACGAATAAAAAGTAACGAGTGGAGTAAAGAGCACATTACGCCTAGGCATTTATGAGACAATTACTAAAAGTAGTTTATCAACGAGCTCTAAGCCAGTAGAACAAAACTAACGAGTTACTACAGTAACCAGTACAACAAAAATGTAGTGAGAAATTGCAACAAAAACGGGTAGCAGCTGTAGCAATAAATTACAACATTTTAACGAGAAGCTGTAGTACAAATATAACGAGTTTGCCAAACCAAAAAGTAACGAATTGAAAGTAGCGAGTAAACCAAAGAGCACAGTAAAAGTGCTATTTGAAGTCTTGAGAGCAATATTTCCAATTCGATCTATTGATTTAATAGCGAGTATCTTTACCACATTACATTTATACAATTTCTACCTAAATCGAAACAGGCTTTCCATATAAAGTGAATTATAATACATTTATTTTGTAATCAATACATCAATGCGGCAGCAATGTTAATGACTGAAATTGCAAATGTAAACTACAAAATATATAATTAAACCGAAACGTATGTTAAGACTGCGTATTTCCGCTCAATTTTGGACATAAATAATAATTAATTATTGATGAATATGTTTTCGGCGTACCTGAAACCCAAAACTGATGGATAAATGATTTCTAAAATGATTTATGCAAAACTATCATAATTGCCAGTTTGTAAATTGTGCAGGGAATGAGGGGTGGTAATGCCACATGCCACAAAGCACTTTCTCTGTCTCTGTCTCTGTCTCTGTCTCTGTCTCTCCCATTTCCCATTTGCCGTCTGCCGTCTCCCTTCTCTCGTTTTGTGCCACTGAGTATGCAATAAAAATGTAAATTCATTTGGTTGAATGGAAATATTGGCCAAGCGACACCCACAAGTCAGCAGCGCACTAATGATTAAATCGATATCTGTATTTGTAGCTGAAGCTGAAGCTGTTAGCTGTTGCCTGTTGCCTGTTAGCTGTGTCTCTATCTGTATCTGGGCATCTCTAAGTATCTGGTATCTGCTCTCGACTCAAATTGAAGCACCAGACAGCAACTTGATGCTGCTGCTGCTGCTGCTGCTGCTGCCACAGTCTGTTCTGTGGCTTAAATATCTTGCCATTTGTCAAAGTCGCTGCCAAGGCCTGTCAATCTTAAAGATGCCACTGATAAATAGCCAACAATTTGTTTGCTATGCAAAAAAGTTGTTTTCCAATAGTACAACAACAACAGCAGCAAGTCCCCCAAGCCTAAAACGGTTTTAGTCCCAAAACACGAAAGAAAATTTCAATCGGGCATGCCGATCGTGTAATACCCTCTGAGCTTCGTTTCCAATTAGATGAGTTCCAATTGGAGTAGCTGCTGCAAGAACTTAGCATGCACACATATTTGTATGTCTATCTCGCTCGCACAGTGCAATGCACGTGGCTATGCCTTGAAAGGAACGATTTTCGTTGTTTGACAAACTTTTTTAATTATAGTCCGATTTTAATGAAATTTTCACAAACGTTTGATATTGTTTGTCTGCATGAATAATGCTAAGTTACAAAACCATACGTTAAGAAATAAGTGAACCAGAGGCATGCAAATTTACAACGTAATTGTGATTTCGGTGGGCGAAGGAGGCATGGCATCCAACAAATTTTGATGGCATTGTCTTTATATTGCATCTAGCAACCTGCATGCCAAAATTGGTGACCCTAGGTGTTATAGTTACCAGAGACTATATTTGCCAAAAACATGTATTTTTTCCGAGGTATGTCTGGTTTTTCGCTTATTGTGGGCGAATGGTTCGCGGCATCGAAAAAAAAAAAGATTCTTGTATTGACTGACTAAATATGTGATCGATACTGACTAAAACGGATATTGTAGCTCTTACCATCTCTGAGATCTGTTTGTTCATACGGACAGACAGACGGAGAGACTCGGCTGTTGATGCTGATCAAGAATATATATACTTTATGGGGTCTGCCACGCCTCCTTCTGCCTGTTAAATTCTTTTCACAAACCCAATATACCCCTCAGAGGGTATAAAAAGTTGTTTTTCAATACTACAACAACAACAGCAGCAAATCCCCCAATCCCCCAAACGGTTTTAGACCCCAAAAAAAAAAATTTCCATTCTATTACCAAAAGATCTATTCAACGAGCAACAATAAATCTCAACATAAACACAACATGTTGTACATTACATTACGCATACGCCGTGTGACCACAATTGAATAATTGAAAACATATGCAAAATATATTGTCAAACGCTTTAGACGCTTGAAATGAAATGAAATCCTTTACGCATTCCATCCTTTGTTTTTTGGTCCTTTCGGGCAACCACAAACAACAACATGAAAATTTTGTAAAATTTTTGCACGCCAGCCCCCGCCAGCACTGTGTGACAATTTGATTATTTCATGTCAAAATGGAAAACATTCTCGTTTCTTTCTTTTTTTTCATTTTTTCCTGTTTTCTTTTTTTTTGTTCATTCTTTTATGAATTTTATATCAAATCAAGAAAGCCAGCGCACACAACAAACAGAGGGAAAATGGGGAACAGAAAACAACAACAACAGCGGCGATGAGTTTTTTTTTTTTGTTTTTTTGCAGATGACAAAAATATTTTCTCTGCGGCCACAAAAAAAAAGAAAAATAAACTAGAGTGGGAAGCGCAAGAAACGAAAATTATATTACAGTGGAGCTTAAACGAACAAAAAATACTCTGTAATAGAAATGTGGACTTCTCACCTTTTTTTTCGCTCACTGCTCTCTGTTAGACAAGTGTTTTGCTTGTGAACCGATCTTTATGAAACTTACAGAACCGGTTCAAAGGTTCTTAATATGGTCTTTGCGTTTGGTGGGCATAAGTAGCCAATATTGGTTATTGAACGATTGTAATTATAGTTACCCACCTAACATTTGGGAGATCATTTTGTAAGAACTGAATTTGGCGAGTCGTTTTTAACTCCCCGGAAAGATTAAAAAATTATTAATCTTATGAGTGATTCAAGAAAGCGTCCAAAATGAGTCGCCTTTATGATCGAAAATGCGATTAGTTCAAAGCATAACAACAAAATGCACAGCAATCGCCAATTGATCGTACATGGGATTGAAACGCGATTGTTTTCATTAGAAGACTCGGAAACGAGTCGCGTATGTTCAAAAATATGACTCGAAAGTGATTCGAAACTGATTAGAAAAGTGGATCATAGGCGACTCCCCAAGAAAAGTCGCGGATAGGGTATTTTTTTCTCCCGACGAATGTGTCATGTATGATCAGAAAATGAGCTCATTTATGACTATTTTAATCAGCAAGGGGACTCTAAAGCGACTCGAGTATCGATCACAAATGTTTGGTGGGTAACATCATATGCATCATTTATTATTTATACCTTCTAAGGGGTATATTGGGTTTGATAAAAGTATGTAACAGGCAGAAGAAGGCGTGTCAGACCCCATAAAGTTTATATATTCTTCATCAGCATCCATAGCCGAGTCGATATAGCCATGTCTGTTTGTCCGTTTGTCTGTCTGTCCGTATGAACGAAAGGATCTCAGTGATGGTAAGAACTACAAGTACAAAAGAGGGTATTACATGTTGAAATTGACTGCAATTTATATACCGATCACGAATAATAGAGTCGAGGAACCACTATAACCAACTACTGCCTGGTACATAACTCTTAAAAGATTTATATAAGGCTATAAATAATTAATTAATTGAGAATGCAACATTTTGTTGGCATTTTAAACACCAAAAGATTAAAGTTGCTAAAATAGAGAAAAAACGAGAAACAAAAATGTTTACAATGCCAACAAAATGATGCATTCTCAACTAATTATAGACTTATTTAAATCTAAAGTACTAAACAAATATATAACAGACAATTGAAATTAAATAAAATTAAAGCCAAAATAACAAAGCACTAATCGTATGGCATTTGATAGCTAATTAAACATTAGTTTGAAATAAACAAATAATTACTGGTCATTTTACAATTTGGAGTTAATGGAATAATCCACAAATTTGCTAAAATGAATGCGAGTTATTTGAGGCTGTGTACCTGTACGTATACGTAATGCCTGATGTATGCTAATTACGATAATGCTTTAGCAAACTCTATGCCAATTCTAAGCCGAATATTCAAGTTGGCACAGAGGTGGTCTTTAGAGACAAGTGGAAAGTTCATTTGGCATACAATCGATTTTCATATTAATTAAGCACTAATTGCAGCACATTCAATTCGATTTTCCAACAGAAATCCCACTAAAACACACAAATGAAATAAATGAATTTTGTTTTTGTTTGAACAACATTATTAATTAATTAAAATGTGCTGTCTGAAAAGACGTTAACGTAAAAATGAAGTCATGTCTAAGACGATGCCAAACAGACGACCCGTAAGGCATATAAATGTGCCAAAAACTTTTCGGTTGACTTTTCAGCAGGCAAAAACTACATAAACTTTAACATTAATGTAATCGTAAAGTTTTGTGACTCAATTCGCACTTTATGCATGTTTCCCCAGTTTCAGTTGCAAATTAAATTTACAACTCAACTCATTTAAGTGGCAATTACACGTGCCACACAATAACAGAATAAGCGGAAGCGGAAGCCAACTTATGCGTTGCACCACAAAAGAAGACCACAAAATAACTGCAATGCCACTAAAGAGCAAATTTATTCCAAAAATTAAACACAAGTCAAGGGAATTAAAATATCTAAATTTTAGTAGTTGCCAACACACGAATTGATTACACACTTTTGTAGCAGCCATTTTCTTTCAGTGATGTTTTAAGGCTTCACTTTTGTAGCATACTTTTAAGGGCTGCGTGCGAAATTTATCATTTCTATAAATTTAGTTATAGAATGCTATCTATTTTAAGTGTCCGGCAAGTCGCTAGGTATGTGCATTTTAAGGGAAATTTAAGTAAGTTTTTATCAGGGACCATAAATAATGATTATTTTTTTATTTTTAAATAAAAAAAATCATTCACTTGCAACAGACCTAGAAATGTATCTATTATACCACAGTTATTATTATTGCATAATCTATGCATTTCTTCATTTTTTTTTAAATTTCCGTATGTTACCGATGAGTTTTATTTCGAGCGAAAAAAAATAAAAATCTTTTTTAATCATTATTTTTTATTTTTATTTTTTTTCGATCAAACATAATCATTATAGTAAAGTTTTTCATAAATTATACAAAAATAATGATTATTTTTGAAGAAAATCGTTAAAAAATTAAATTTAATCATTATTTAATGATTTTTAAAATATAACTCATAATGATTACGGTCCCTGAGTTTTATATTTTATACCTAAACATTTTTTGTAGCATACTTCCAAGCGCAACAAATATGAATTTGCATTTAGAACTTTAGATTAAAGACAATTAAAGAAAAACTAATTTTCAACACTATTTTAACACTAAACAGGATTTTTTATAACATTACAGTTTAAAGTCACAGTTTAAAGCTTTACTATTTACATAAGGTAGTGAAAATTTGCATATTTATCAAAATTCTGCTAAACTCTTTTAATTTATTTATTATTTTTTATGTATTCACAGCTAATAATAATAAATAATAATTTGAATACGAAACATTAATTTCGCTTTTCGCTTTTCGTTTTTATTTTGCCAATTCTGGGCAAGTTCTTTAATTTATTTTAAATCTAATGGCTGCTTCGTCGAATGCAAAATACACCCACAGAAAAACCTGATTCCCCGAAAGTATGCTATATATTTTTGTTGTGTTTATTTTTGAGGGGGAAATTTAGTAGCTTTGGGCCCGAATGAACAGCAAGGACAACAACCTTTTAAAGCAGCATTTAAAGTAAATTCATAAAAACAGGCAACAACAACAACAACGAAATGTTAACAATAATAAATGTACCAAAATGGAGTCCAGGCAAATCTCTTAACTGTAGTTCATAAAAAATGTAAAATCGAGTACGTAAATATGAGAGAAGAGCAGTGTGGGGAGTGTGAGTATTGTGATTCTGGGTATAAATGAAAAAATGCTTCATGGCCAAATAAACAAAAGCAGCTGAATTCAGTCAGCGCACAATGCCAACAATTTGCCTCGAAAATTGCAGCCATCAAATGATTTTAATCAGAATCAGAACGAACGAAAGGTATGAAAGAAAGAAAGAATACGAAACCAAAAGATGATAAATAATAATAACAATAAGAGGCTGGTGGAACAAATTTAGAAAGAAAAGAGCGGCAGAGGGGGATGTGAGGCACCTAAAATGCTATGCAAATACAAGAGGCAAACAAGTTAAGTTATTATTATAATGCCGCCTACTGAATTTGAGAGTTGAGGAGCGGCCATAACTTCATACAAAACTGTCGCACCAAGCATGAATATTAAGTAAAAACAGGAAAGAAACTGTCAGTCGGGCATGCCGACCGTGTAATACCCTCTAAGCTGCGTTTCCAATTAGATGAGTTCAAATTTGGAGTAGCTGCTGCAAGAACTTAACATACACACATATTTGTATGTCTATCTCGCTCGCACGTTGCTTGTGTACACAGCTCAGTGCAATGCACGTGGCTATGCCTTGCTTGAATGTAACGATTTTTGTTGTATGTCAAACTTTTTTAATTATCGTTCGATTTTAATGAAATTTTCACAATTGTTTGATATTATTTGTCTGCAAGTAAATGCTAAGTAACAAAACTATACGTTAAGAAATAAGTTAGTCAGCGGCATGCAAAGTTACAACGCAATTGTGCTTTGGGTGGGCGAAGGAGGCGTGGCATATAAAAAATTTTGATGGCATTGTCTTTATATTGCATCTAGCAGCCTGCATGCCAAAATTGGTGTCCCTAGGTGTTATAGTAACCGAGATTTTCGCAAAAAATCTGTATTTTTTCCGAGGTGTGTTTGGTTTTTTGCTTATGGTGGGCGAAAGGGGCGTGGCATCGAAAAAAAAAGATTCTTGTATTGACTGACTAAATATGTGGTCGATACTGATTAAAACGGATATTGTAGCTCTTACCATCTCTGAGATCTGTTTGTTTATACGGACAGACAGACGGACATGGCTATATTGGCTCGACTGTTGATGCTGATCAAGAATATATATACTTTATTGGGTCTGCCACGCCTCCTTCTGCCTGTTACATACTTCTGACAACCCCAATATACCCCTCAGAGGGTATAAAAAAAAACACAACCAACATACAAGCGCCGAAAGTTTCTCACTGAATAAACGTGAACAATTAAAACTTTTCACTTGCCTTCAAGTATTGTTTTGGTATTTTCTTAGGCACACACACACAAACACACACACACGTACACGTACACACTAATTGTTTGTTAAGTGTTTTACCAAAATGACAGAAATTAACATATCACAGTCGATGCGAAACGATGCGATGCCGTACGCGTTCCGTACACTGTCTGCAAAAACTAACATTTTATATTTACGCTAGTTTGAATATGAAGCAAAACCAACAACAAACCGACGCAAGCGACGAAAGTTGCGACGACGTAGCCACGACAAAGGACATCTGCGTTATGAGCGGCGGCTCAACAACGTGCTGCTACAGCTGCTGCTGCTGCTGCCATCTTTTCGTTAAAAATAGCGACTTCGTGAAATAACGAAGCCAATGTTCGGCTGTTCGGCTCTTGCGCTGCTGCTGTCGCTGTCTCTGCCAGCATCGGCAACTGTTGCTCTTTTTCAAGTTTATTGGCTCACAAGTGTCAAGGGAAGTACGTATTAATGGCAACGTGTTGCAAAAGGCAGCAGGCAGGCAGCGGGCGGGCAGCCGGCAGGCAAGCAGCACACCAAAAACAACAACAAAAATAGTATGCGTAAGTTACTACTATACAAATAGTAGTAGACAGCAGTAGACGCATAAATAGTAGTAGCAATTGCACTAATGAACAGCACACGTACAGCGTTGCCAGATAGTTGGGTATTGGAAAAGCTCAAACAAAAATTAAATTAAACTTTAAATCTCAAGTTTTTTCTGAATTCGAATGAGTTTTGAAAATGTTATTAATTATTTTAGCTAAACTATTTTGTAAATCGAAATTTGCTAAAACTAAATATAAACATATTATATTTTAGTTTAAGTATTGAAAACAGGGACCGTAAATAATGATTATTTTTTTATATCTAGTATACCAAAATTATTATTATTGCATAATCTATGCATTTCTTAAATTTTTTTTAAATTTCTAATTTTTATCGAATTTTTCAAAAATAATCATTATTTTTGAGTAATTAATGAAGAACTTAACTATAATGATTATATTTGATCAACAAAAATAATAATTAAAAATTATTTTTATTTTTTTCGCTCAAAATAAAATTCAAAAGTAGCATACGGCTTCTGTAAAAGGCTTCATTTTTAATTAATTAATTATTTATTTAATTAATTACAAAAATTAATACTTGTGTGGTGGGTTTGCGGGGTTGATAAATAGAAAAAGATTTTGCAATCACATTGGTGAGAAGTATTTTATAAAAGCCGTATGTTCCTGTTGAGTTTTATTTTGAGCGAAAATAATAAAAATCATTTTTAATCATTATTTTTGATTTTTCTATTTTTTTTTATCAAACGTAATCATTATAGTAAAGTTTTTCATAAATTACTCAAAGTTAATGATTATTTTTGAAGAAAATCGTTAAAAAAAAATAAATTTAATCATTATTTAAAGATTTTTAAAATATAACTCATATTGATTACGGTCCCTGATTGAAAATATTGCACATCTTAATCGACAACATGTATATTACCTTTTTTTTATTCCAATTTAATGTATATATAAATTTACTTTAAAAAAATTAAAGATGGTTGTGTGTCTTTTATTAATTTTATTTATTTAATTATTTTTAAGACATTTATGTATAATTGTAAAAATTCAGTTAAACACTGGCAAATAAAACCATCCAAATAGTTACCTATTTTTACTTTCATAAGCATTGCAAACTTTTCTTTTCACAGGTTGCCTCTTTTTTTTTGCGTAAATTTCTTATTGCTAAGCAATAAACAGTAAAAGTCGAGGACCTCAGTGCAAGAAGACACAATTTTCCAATACTCAAAAAAAAAAAAAAGAAAGAAAGGAAAAAGTGTGCTGGTCACGACGCTTTGCCTACAGTTAGTTGTCTGGCTCTTATCGCGCCGGACAGTCGTAAAAAATGCCAACAGATGAAATTATAGAGACGAAACATATGTACGAAACATACAGACATAGGTAGACGCAGATGTGTGTCTTGGCTCACGATGGATGCAAATGGAGACCCTGGGTAACCTCAAGATGATATGTATGTACGTACATATGTCTGTCTGTCTGTAGGTATGTTTGCATGCCAATACGCATAGGAGAATCTGAAGCTGAATCTAAAAGTGTAGCATACTCCCGAGGGCGCAGTACGTGTGTGTGTCTGTGCTGGCACTTTAGCTAATAAATAGCTAAATTTAGTAATTTAAAACTTTAAAAAAAACTAGCTAAAAACGCGTGTGGTAACCAATAAATAAATGAAACTACACTAGTCGGCATATTTATTTTGACAACACTTAAAGTTAAATTTTCAAAAAATCATAAAAATACATGCGAAGAGATTTTTGAAAAATTTTCATTTTTCCATCACTAATAGATTCTTTTGGAGAAACTTTTGCATTCAAACATTTTGTTGTTTTAGCCCGGGGGAAAAAGTTGAAAAATTAGACCTTTGCAAGAATTGAAAATATTCCACGTGTACTCAATGGGTTAAGAAGCATTATGTGTTATTAAAACGAAATTGAAGTGACCTATCCATTTATACCCAACTTCTTTCGAAGTAAGTTTAAATTTTAAATAGACTTCACTTTAACTGTTGTCAAAATAAATATGCCGACTAGTGTAGTTTAATATGTTATTTTTAAAACTGAATAATTGGCAAATTTGGCATATTTATAGCTAGACTTGTAGACTTTTGTACTTGAAAATGCATTTCTTGCTTCAAAGCAGTAAAATATACTTCAACATAAAATATTGTGCAATTAAATAATTACATGTAATTAAAAGCGAAAGCTTTTAAAAAATTAAACAGTTTTTCTTTTTTTTTTTTTTTTTTTTTGGCTACTTTTAGCTACTCTGGCAGCACTGTGCTACGTGTACGTGTACGTGTGTTTGCATGTGTTTGTGTGCGCGCTTTGCAACTCAATAAGTTGTAATTTTCTTGGTGTTTTATGTGCCAAGACGACGGACGGACGGACGGACGGACGGACGGATGGCGACAACGAAATTGAAGATGAAAGCAAAACAGATAGCGCACACAAAACGTAGCAAACACACAAAAAAAAAACACCTTAAAGGATGCGTCTGGTGAAAGCACACCTCCCCTACACCCTCGCACCCATCTGGCTGTCTTGCAACAAGAAACCAGACAAACAGTTACACGTAAGGGCGCAGGATGAGTAGAAGGAGTAGGAACTGTAGCAGTAGTAGGGCTTAGGGTTATGGGGGGTGTAGGGACTCCTCACACCCGTTGTTCGACGGCGCGGAAAATGGGAAAAATGTGCAAGGGCACACGCATAATTGAATTTCAATTTTTTTAAGTTTCACTTCACAATAAAATACATAGTAGAACAATGATTTGTATTTTAAGCTCCATTAAAGTGTTAGTTGGTTTATGTTTAATTTAATTAAATTTGCTTGTTGCATGCCCCTTACCAGTAAAAATAATTATATATATATTTGCAGTATTTATAGCGCCATAAACATACGTTTATATGTATATATATATATATTTTTTATATATGTCTACTACTATATTTTTTTAGCACACGACAGTAAACGTAAAAATCTCAGAAACATTTTCTTTTTTTTTTGAATTTTTTTTTGTTAATGAAAAACACACGTGGAAATCACATATACACAGTTACGCGCACTCAACACACACATAGACACATCTGCGTAGCCATTTGTTAAAAAATAATAAACGGTACTTTAGTTCGCGACTTTTACAACACTGTGTGAAAGTGGCACGCGCACTAGGCTTGGGCCGCACAACGTTGTGCACTCGCCAACAACAATCCAGGCACTGAATTCTTTAACGGCGGCCTACAAAGCAGCAGCAGCAGCAGCAGCAGCAGGTCCTGGGTGCCTAAAGCACACACTTAGGTTTAGCTGTGACGCTAACAGAGCTGCTACTGCTGCTGCTACTCATACAAAATACAAAAACAATTTCAGGTAAAGGCAGCAACAAGGCTTTGTCTGGGCCGCGCGAAGGGTGAGCGAGCAGCAGCGCGAGCTTATAACTGTTGCTCCAAAAGAGCGCGCACGAGAGCGTAAAAGCGCGCCACTGTTTATGAGAGAGAGAGAGCGAGCGCATTTGTCCAGTGTTGCCGTGCTGCGCGCACGCTCTATAACTGTTGCGCCTGCTGCTGTTTGCTGCTGCTACTCGGCTGCTGCTGCTGCACAACAACAACATATGTGAGTGAGACAATGTTCATTATATTACGCGTAAAAGCTTTCGTGACATAGTTTTGGTTAGCACTTTTCGAGAAAGCTTTTACGGTGGGCGTTTGTTTATGTTTTCTTTGCTGCCAGCAGCATCAGAGCATGTGCTTCTACTACTACTATTGTGCAGAGAGCACTTGAAGCAAAAGTTTTTTATGTTTGGCCGCCTGAAAAATGGCGTCGCTTGACCTCAGTCTTAAATGGCTTTATCCCTGTCTCTGTCGCTGTCTCTCTCTCTCTTTCACTGTTTGTGTCTGTTTTCTATGTGTGCCAGTTTTTTGTGTTTGCTCCTTTTGTTATTTCAAGCCACAACGAATGAGTTAATTTCGTTTGTTAGACCAGGCCCAAAGTAAAGCTCATTTCTCAACGTTGTTTTGTTCCCTAAAAACAGACGATAAATGAGTTAACCATTTTGAGTATATAATTGAAAGCCATCTTCGCCAGCAACTTTAACTTTAAAGTAACTGTTAAGTTAACATAAGGCACACAATTCACATACATTTCCTGCATTTAATTTTCCGTAGGGTATTTATAGGGTATTTAAATGCAAGTACAAACGTTTTTTTTTTTAGACTAACTTAGAAAAATATGCTGATAGCGACTTATTATGCTTCTTCGTAAGCTTAAAAAAGGCCTATCCAGCGCACACACCGCAATCCCCTCCCCTTTGCCCACCTCCAGCAAAAATCATTAGCATATTCTTTTGGCTTGCTATGCAAACAAAGCGCCATCAAATGCAAAAAACAATTAATTTAAAAATATGAGTATTCGCTTGTAGTCGAAACGGGAAATTCTGTTGCTCCTGTTGCTGCTGTTGCTCCTGTTGCTGTTGCTATTGTCTACAGTAAAACCCAGGGGAGTAACAGGATATTTAGCGCAGGGGGCAAAACAGAAAATATCAGGGACCGTAATCATTATGAGTTATATTTTAAAAATCATAAAGTAATGATTAAATTTAATTTTTTACTGATTATCTTCAAAAATAATCATTATTTTTGAGTAATTTATGAAAAACTTAACCATAACGATTATATTTGATCAAAAAAAATAAAAATCGAAAATAATATAAAAATAAAACTCAACAGTAACATACATTCTGTAAAATACTTCTCACCAATGTGATTGCATATTCCTGTTCTATTAGATTTAGCACCCCCGCAAACCCCCCACACGAGTATTATTTTTTGTAATTAATATAAAAAAATTTAATTAACTAAAAATTAACCCTTTTCAGAAGCCGTATGTTATTATTGAGTTTTATTTTGTGCGAAAAAAATAAAAATAATAATAATTTTGGTATACTTGATATATTTCTAGGTGCGTTGCAAGTGAATGATTTTTTTATTTAAAAATAAAAAAAATAATCATTATTTGCGGTCTCTGATAAAAAACATTTTTTAATTTTTTCTTCCTTTTTTCATGAATTTTAAACTTGGTTTAACTTAACTCAAACTGTAACTTTTTGTTTAAGAAAATGGTAATCTGTTGTATCAATCGATTAAGACGATCGATACAATACTTAAAGCAACGCTAGGTGTATCATCATTATCAATTCCTGAAGCGATACGGCAACGTCGAGCGTTCCTACATTCTGCCTCCTTACTAGTAGTGAGGAGTCCCCACTACGCCCCTGTGTGCATCTAATATACAAAAATTTATCAAAATACATTCTGTCTGTCCACACACACATTTTTTAACGCAAAGCTTTTTTTAGAGAGAGCGATGGCTGAAGCGAAGCGAGGAGAGGAACGTGAAGTGGCGAAGCCAAACGAAACGAAACGAAACGAATTGAAACGAAATGGCAAACAAATTAAATTGTAATTAATCATTAGGCTCCGCCACAGCGCCAGCAGCAGCAGCAGAACGTGCTGAGCGGCGGCCTATGACAATGTTTTTGCTACCAGACAACAGAGGGCGGCAGCAGCAGCAGCAGCAGTGGTGTAAAATAAAATTTATATACAGCCAATTAATTACAAAAGGAAATAACACACACAAGAGGCCAGATAAAAGCGACAGGCATTTAAGAAATTAAGGCTGGCGCCAAACAATCAAACAACAACAACAGTAAAATATATATGTATGTATATATAAACAATAACAGAAAAAAAATGCGGTGTCAACAGGGATTAACAATTAACACCCAAATGGGAAAAAAGGTTGTGTTTTGTGTACATTAAATTACATTCATAAATAATTTGCATTCATTTCTCTTTTTGCTGCAGCAAATCTTGTTGATAACTTGACTTTTATGTTTTAGAAAACTGATTTTTAGTTTGAGCTTTTAATAAGTTATACACAACACCCTCGACTGTATTCAATAGAATACATTAAATTATGGGAAATTTCAGCTGTATGTCCTATTTCTATACTTAATTAAAGCTAATTATACCATCTGAGGGGTATATTGGGTTTGTCAGAAGTATGTAACAGGCAGAAGGAGGCGTGGCAGACACCTTAAAGTATATATATTCTTGATCAGCATCAACAGCCGAGTCGATATAGCCATGTCCGTCTGTCCGTCCGTCCGTCTGTCCGTATGAACAAACAGATCTCAGAGATGGTAAGAGCTACAATATCCGTTTTAGTCAGTATCGACCACATATTTAGTCAGTCAATACAAGTTTACTTGCTTTTTTTGATGCCACGCACCATTCGCCCACAATAAGCGAAAAACCAGACATGCCTCGGAAAAAATACAGGTTTTTTTGCGAATATCTCGGTAACTATAGCACCTAGGGTCACCAATTTTTGCATGCAGGTTGCTAAATAGAATATAAAGACAATGCCATCAACATTTTTCAGATGCCACGCCTCCTTCGCCCACCAAAAGCACCATTTCTTTGTAACTTAGCAAGCGGCTAGCTCACTTATTTCTTAACGTATAGTTTTGTACATTAGCATTTACTTGCAGACAAATAATATCAAACGATTGTCAAAATTTCATTAAAATCGGACTATAATTAAAAAAGTTTGTCATACAACGAAAATCGTTACATTCAAGCAAGGCATAACCACGTGTATTTCACTGAGCTGTGCCCACAAGCAACGAAAAACGAAAAACGTGTGAGCGAGATAGACATACTAATATGTGTGCATGTTAAGTTATTGCAGTAGCTACTCCAATTGGAACTCATATAGTTGGAAATCAAAGTCATTAACCTATGTTAATATCAGAGCTGTTAAAAAAAGCATTCGAATATAAAATGGAAATGGTTTTAAAACCATTAAAACCATTTCCATTTTATATTCGAATGCTTTTTTTATTATAATTTTCTTTTTTTAAATAATAATTTTACATACGCACATTGGTACATTTCAATTTACTTTTAAGTATATTTTTGTACTCACCCATTGTACATACATACATATACATATGTACATATGTGTTATCCTTAGCATCTTTGAGTGTTATGTGTTGTTGTTGTAGTATATGTAATATTTATGATTGGCGTTAACTCGTTACAAATCCCAGAAATAGCAACATGTACACTCTCCCATACGCACAGTGGGACATTTACATACAGCTGCTGCTATAATGCTGTATTAGCACACCACACGCGCCAAAATTGGCTCACTTTAATATGCTCTGCATACAAAAACAAAAACACAAAACACATGAGCACAATTGGTCGACGCTGTTGCTGGGTGTAACGGTAACCGTGTTGAGGTTAGAGTACACCAAAACAGGACAACTGTCGTGGAACGGGTGAGGTTAGGTTGAGAAGCAAGTGTGTGGGAAGCAAGGGGAGGGGGTACTACACACACGCAGTGTCGATGGGAATGGCCAAGGATATGATTACGTGTGTGTTTGTGTTTTGTGTTACACATTTTGCCGCCATTATTTCTTTCATTTACTCGAATTTTCCTTTATTGTTGTTTGCTCGAGTGCCCGTTATCATTTGTCGGTTTATATTCACCGTATGTAAGTGTGTGTTGGTTGGTACACCCTCTCATCATTAGCGATGGCCGCGTGTCGTGTCGTGCCATCGTCGCACTCACGTCCATTTGACACGCTTTTATCATTGCGTGCTTTTTTAGGTTAACGTGATTTTTGGAGCACGACTAATGCTGCGCTTTTAAAATTAAGCCATCACTGGCCGCCGCCAACTCTACACACTCGGTGCTGCTTTTTGCACCTCGGGCATTGTGCGCTTTATGCGCTCTACTCCATTGGGCGCTCTAATGCCCTGCGATCCGCACCATCACTAAAAAAAAAAGGAATAAAATGGTGCTGAAGTTGCACGTCATACTTCACTCCCCACTACGCCACTCTGCGCCCAAGTGGCCTGTAAAACACTTAGTATACGCCAGCAGTCCCACATGCAATTGTGTATAAACCACAATTGTTATATATAAGCACATGTTACCCGTTTTTATATTAATTTTCATTTATATTATAAATTTTAGTTGGCAGCACGAGCATTTGGCGCGCCGATCGATTGCAATAACTTATCGATAACTGGTTAGCTTAAAGCTTTTAAGCGGCCCATATCACAAGTATTTATATTATATATTTAAGTTGGCAGCACGAGCATTTGGCGCGCCGATCGATTACAACAAGCTATCGATAACTGGCTAGCTTAAAGCTACTAAGTGGCCCATATCACAAGTAACAAGACACTGTTAAAAATAATTTATTTATTTTTAAAATAAAGTATATAATTTGAGTCAAGCAAAGCAGTGCTTTCAATTTTTCTTATTTCTATAGCTTAATTTTTCTATAGCACTTTATATAAATATTATTTTAAACTGGCAGCCCGCGTTGGCTGCCCGCCAACTCGCAAGGTTGCCAGATTGCGGCATTTGAGTTGTATTTTGCCATTCACAGCGCAACGCAAATGAACGTCAACAAAAAACCACAAACATATGCATGTTGTCTGTGTGTGTTTATATATATATATATATATATTTGTGTATTGCAGCGCAGTTGGAAAGCAAATAAAGAAAAACGTAATTCCAAAAATAAAGTGTTCGCCTTTCATTTCAAACGCATAAAGCGAACAGCACAGCACAGAACAGAAGCAGGCAGCGCTCGAATTGTTTTGCACTCCAACTCGACTCTGCCCGCGCGCGCTGTGATTGTCAATTGCAATTGCAGCGGAGCCAAGAACAACAACAACAACAACAACAAAGCAAAAGCAAATTGAAGCCACATAAAAATAGGAAATTTGGATTAAATCTCTGCTGCTGCTGCTGCTGCTGTTGCGGCACAGCTGTTGCTACAGTGGGCATGTCCTATTTTATGCACAGCGCCAGCAGCGATTTGGTTAATCTCAATGTGGGTGGACAGCGGTAAGAAATTCGAGTTTTTCTTTTTTTTTTTTTTGATGACGCATGCAAATAACGCAAGCTCCCCCCCACTACCGCTCTCTCCACCCCCCCATTGCAGTTTCTCCACCTCCCGTCAGACGCTGACGTGGATACCGGATACATTCTTTACGGCACTGCTAAGTGGACGCATTTCCAGTTTACGTGACGAGCACAATGCCATCTTTATAGATCGAGATCCGAGTCTGTTTTCCATAATATTGAACTACTTGCGCACCAAGGACATTGACCTAAAGCATTGTGAAATCCGTGCGTTGCGTCATGAGGCGGAATATTATGGCATAACGCCGTTAATTAAGCGCCTCGCGCTCTGCGAGGATCTCAATCATTCCTCCTGTGGGGATGTGCTCTTCTATGGCTACCTGGCCGCACCAGCCATGCCCACAAATGAGGCGGCAATGGAGGCAGCTGGTCAGGAACCGAGTACCTCCTCCGCTGCACGTCCAGGCAGCATGGTGCGTGTGCCGGAAAGCTCAGCAGCCGCCAGCTCACGTCATAGCTCGAGTCATTCACGCAACTCCTCCTGGGATTTGCGTTGTGGACGTGGCGCAGGCAGCTCCAGCGCGGGAGCAGCCGGCGGAGCAGCTGGGGGAGGAGCTACCGCTGCTGCCTGGAACCCAACCTCCCATTCACGCAATGCATCACTTGATTTTATGCGTCATTCACGTCAATCCTCTGCGGATCTGAACAAAGTCATACGCAATGAGGTGGGTTTGGTTTTCAGTGCCACCCAAGCGTCCAATTGGACACCACCATTGCGTGTGCAGTTGATTAAAGCGCATCAGAATTGGATTGCCGTCGGCTATGCGCATTTTGTGACCTGCTATCGGGTCAAGGATTCAATGGGTTGGCAACAGGTGTTCACCTCACCGCATATCGAAGCAGCCATCGAACGGATTGCCATTAATTCCAAAGTAAACACTTCGACCGCCGAACCGCTGCCCAGCAAAATGATAGCCATCTCTTATGGCAGTCAGATACGTTTGTGGAGCATCCAGGAGGGTGGACTGAAATCCGATATTGGCACCTTTAATCTTCATGTGCGCGTCGAGTATCTGTTCTTCATTGGCAGCCAATTGGTGGCGTTGTCCTCCTCTGGCAAGATTGGCGTCTGGCATGCCATGACCCAACACTGGCAGATCCAGGATTTGGTGCCAGTTTTATCCTTTGATTCAGCGGGTTCCTTTCTGCTGCTGGGCTGCAATAATGGTTCCATTTACTACATTGATATGCAAAAGTTCCCGTTGCGCATGAAGGATAATGATCTGTTGGTCACGGAACTTTATAAGGATGTCAACATGGATCCCATTACCGCTATATCGGTGTATTTGACCCCAAAGACATCGAGCATCAGTGGCAATTGGATTGAAATTGCCTATGGCACCAAATCGGGTGCAGTGCGCATCATTGTTCAGCATCCGGAGACGGCGGGACATGGACCGCATCTGTTTGAGACATTCTTTGTGCATCAGAGTCCCATTACCAAGGTGAGACCATTACGCTGTAGCCATCAGAGAATTGCAACGAGTAATTGAATTTTCAATCTGTTCCGAATATTGATCTATACCCGTTGTGATTTATTTACATTTCCTGAGCGAAAAAAATAACATCTCTCATTCAACTGATTATTCATGTTCTATACTCGCTCTGAAAGTTTGTGCTTCAATCACTACTCGTGTTTAAAAAAAGAGACAACACTCGCACCTTACTCTGAGCGTAAGTTGCAAACACTCGATTGTGATTTGATTTTTCTGCGAGCTGAGCGTACGACACGCTCACAGAACGGTTGCTACTCGTTGAGTGAGCGTTAAAATAGCGAGTGCTACTCGATGAGTGAGCGTTCAAAATAGCGTGTGCTACTCGTTGAGTGAGCGTTCACACAAAGCCTGTGCTACTCGTACGTGATCGTACATTGACCCCGCGATACTCGCTCTGTGAATGAAATTTGAGCGTTCGACGCCCGCTCTGTGAGCGTCGCGCTACATCAGTCTGTGAGCGTCGCGCTACATCAGTCTGTGAGCGTAAGATTATTGTGAGTAAGAAGAAGTTACAAGAAGAGTGCACACAAACCAGAAAAGGTCTTTGCTTGTGCGTCGCGACTCAGTCTATGCGATTCTCATAAAATCGCTAAAAAAAAAAATAAAATTTGCTACTCGTTTGGTGAATTTTTGTGATACTCGATCTGTGAGCGTTGAAAACCAACGCTCAGTTTTCATTCATCCCTCACAGATTTTTGTGCTACTCGATTTTTAATCACATTAAAATCAAACTATGACGCTCACTTGTTACTTGAACGTTACTCGATTGAAAATGTAGAGCTACTATACTCGAATTGATTTGATTTTTTGTAGAATTGAACAATCATACTCGAGTATACCCGTTGCAGCTCTCTGATACACACATACATGCGCAAAAGACAGTCGAAGAGCACTTATTTCGCGACAGTGTGAAACGGTTAACAGTTATTTGCGAGCTGTCTGCCTGTAGCCTCCGCTCTCTCCTTACTCTCAGCAGAACAGAAAAAAATGATCTTCGGCTGAGCGCGAGCAAAATTTTATATATGTACGAACAATCCAATCGGTTACGCTCTCAGACCTTTTGCTCAAAGTCTGAAACGGTTAACAGTTATTTGCGAGCTGTCTGCCTGTAGCCGCTCTCCTTACTCTCTCCTTACTCTCAGCTTACTCATTTAAATGTATATTTTTGCAGGTGATGCTCTCCGAGAAGTATCTGGTGTCCGTTTGCAGTGAGTATCATCATGTGCGCACCTGGAGTCTGACACGCTTTCGGGGAATGCTCTCCACCCAACCGGGTTCGACGCCAGAGGCTTCATTTAAAATTGTCTCACTGGAGGCGACAGATAGCAATTATAGCTACTCAGCTGGCAATGATTTCGGGCCATATGGTGACTATGATGACATGATCTTTGTACAGAAAGTGGTGCCCGAAACGAATCAGCTGTATGTACGACTCGCCTCCAATGGGCAACGGGTGTGTGTGGTGCGTTCGGTGGATGGTTCAACGATCTCGGCATTTTGTGTACACGAATGTGAGGTGTCCTCAAGGATGGGATCACGCTTTATACTCACTGGGCATTGTAATGGCGCCATACAGATGTGGGACTTAACAACAGCGCTGACATTGCTCAACAAGGATGTTGGACAGCAGCAGAAAATCTCGGGCGGACCCGACACCAATGAGCTTCTCCGCCTACTTGATCAGTGTGAAATTAGCAATTCATCATGCTCAACACCTTGTATGTCACCGTGCCTATCGCTGGTGGGCGGGTGTGGGGGCGGGGGCGTCAACAACACCCCCTCCACCACCATAGCACGCATGAAGGCCAGCAATATAGCGCTACTGAACCGGGAGACAAGTCATTCGAATTCGAATTCGAATGTGATTCAGTTGGCAGCACAGCAGGCAGCGCCGCCGCTAGCTTTGCCAGCGCAGCAGCAGCTACAGCAGCAAGCAGCAGTTGCAGCTGGAGTAGCAGCAGCTCTTGCTCCTGTAGCAGCAGCTGTTGCTCCTGTAGCAGCAGCTGTTGCTCCTCTGGCAGCAGCTGTTGCTCCTCTGGCAGCTGTTCCTGCTCCTGCTGCTGCTGTTGATGAATGAAACGTGGAAGCGGCTGTTTCGGCGCTTGTCGGGCGCGTTTCATCGTTTACATTTCAAAGATGCAAATTAATCTTTGATTATCAATACATATTGCTGCAGTTTGTAATCTGTATGCTGCTCATCTACTATCTATGGATAAAGCTAAAATCGGTGCAACAGATTCTTAACTGACTGGACTGACTGCAGCCGGAATTTAGTTTAGCTAAATCTAAATCTAAATACAAATAATCTCCCATTAAACAATTAAAAACTCTTAAACATATACCAACCATACATATTAATATACAATTATACAATATTGTGCTCGATAGTCTGCAAAAACAGAAATATATTAAACTATATACAAATACATTTTATTAAACAATTAATTAAATGCATTTTTTATACCCTCTGAGGGGTATATTGGGTTTGTCAGAGGCGATTTGTATGTAACAGGCGGAAGGAGGCGTGGCAGACCCCATAAAGTATATATATTCTTGATCAACATCAACAGCCGAGTCGATATAGCCATGTCCGTCTGACCGTCCGTCTGTCTGTCCCTCTGTCCGTCTGTCCGTATGAACAAACAGATCTCAGAGATGGTGAGAGCTACAATATCCGTTTTAGTCAGTATCGACCACTTATTTAGTCAGTCAATACAAGTTTATTTCCTTTTTTCGATGCCACGCCCCATTCGCCCACAGTTAGCGAAAAACCAAACATACCTCGGAAAAAATACATGTTTTTTGCGAATATCTCGTTAACAATAACACCTAGGGACACCAATTTTGGCATGCAAGTTGCTATTTGCAATATAAAGGCAATGCCATCAAAATTTTTTTGGATGCCACGCCTCCTTCGCCCACCAAAATCACAATTACGTTGTAACTTTGCAAGCGGCTGGCTCACTTATTTCTTAACATATATATATATATATATATAGTTGCAGACAAATAATATCAAACGATTGTGAAAATTTCATCAAAATCGGACTATAAATAAAAAAGTTGGTCATACAAAATTAAATTTTTATTGCAATAGCAGTGCATTGCTTTCGTTTACGCTGCAGTATTTACAAGCAGTGCACAAGAAGTGCACATTCAGTGCTTGTGTATTTAAAACATACTCAGTGCACTGCTTGTGTGTATAAAATTTAAGCAGTGCACTGCTTGTAAGCAGTCCAAAATGAACTCATAATTGGAAACGAAGCTCAGAGAGTATTACACGGTCGGCATGCCCGACTGAAATTTTCTTTCTTGTTTTAAATGTCATCAGTGGAATTTATTCAAACATTTTGATGCAAGATTTATCGAACTTTTCTTTTCTATATACACAGAGGATAAAACAGTTTTATATAAGTAATATGTATGTGTTAAAAAAGCCAACATATAAAAAATATACAATTTATATAGCATATATATAGATATATATAATTACAATCTATTTCCTTTCTTTTCTCTTGAATGTCGCGTAATCTTATCAAAATTTATAAACAAATCGTTTCGTTTTCCCTTTGTTCGTGCGCTTTCACAATTGAACTAAATTTAGTACGCACTGGGTATTACTTATAATACTAACATAGATAGATATATATATATTGAGTCTCATACTCATAGTACGAGTCTTTTGGGTATTATTATAATTATAATTGTAAGCCCACATATTTGTCTTATCTCTGGGTTGTTGTTTTGTGTTCTGTGTAATTATCAAAGTTTAAACATACAAATACTTTGTACATGGAGTTTTTCTACTTCTCACTTAGTTAGTTATCCACTTAAGACTACAAAACTCTAGCTACTGTTCTAAAGTGCAAAAACCGAGAGCGATTGCTTGCCGAGATTTGGGGTCTATGAACTGCTGTGCGATGTGTGCCATTTGCTGTGCGTTACAAAATAGCTGAGTTGCGCTCAATAAACTAATTTTTATCCATTGCATTTCTTAAACATTCATAGCTGATGAAATCATTATTAAAATATTAAATAGGTAAACACTTGTTTAATGCCTTACATTGAAAACTCAAAAAACAAGCACTAAATTTTAAAAATAGGCATACAAAAACCTTTAAAAACATATACACTTAAAAACCTTTTAAATTTTATATAATTAAGCACTTTAAGCTTGCACATTGAATTCTATAAAATACGTTATTTTATTTTATGCTATTTACTTAACATGCCTTTAAATTTAATAAGATTTTCAATTGCATTTTACTAAATTGTGCTTGCATTTAACATGCTTTAAAATTATAAACCTATTATTTTTGTAGAATTTTGGAAATTGAATTTTTATAAAAGCCAGTTTAACTGAGTTTTCTTCTTCGTTCTTTTAATATTGCAAAAGCAGAACTACTAACAGGACTATTTAAAGGTTCTTACCCACCTAGCATCTGGGAGATCATTTTGTAAGAACTGAATTTATCGAGTCGTTTTTAACTCCCCGCGAAGATTAAAAAATGATTAATCTTATGAGCGATTCAAGAAAGGATCGAAAATGAGTCACCTTTATAATGAAAATGCGATTAGTTCAAAGCATAACAACAAAATGCACAGCAATCGCCAATTGATCGTACTGTGGATTGAATTACGATTGTTTTCATTAGAAGACTTAGAAATGAGTCGCGTATGTTTAAAAATATGACTCGAAAGTGAGTGGAAACTGATTAGAAAAGGGGATCATAGGCGACTCCTCAAGAAAAGTCGCGGATAGGGTATTTTTTTTCTGCCGACAAAGGAGTCATTTATGATCAGAAAATGAGCTCATTTATGACTACTATTTTAATCAGCAAGGGGACTCTAAAGCGACTCGAGTATGATCACAAATGTTTGGTGGGGAGTTTTCTTCTTTCATTAAATAGAGCAAAGGCAGAACTACTAACAGGATTATTAAAGCGTTCTTAAAGGCGCAACTCAGCCTATAAAGTGTGTGATATGTGCGTGTAAAATTGCTAAGCAAAAGTGTTAAGACGAGATCCAGCTCCAAATGATTGAGGGGGTGTTGATGATGATCCTATTTTAAAAGATTACACCTGAAAGTAATCATCCACTAGCAGCTGCTCACTGGGCGCAGCACTCAACTCTGGACTAAGCGGACTGCTCGCTTGTGTATTATTATCCGATTCTAGACGTTCATAGGCATTATCCGTAGTGCTGTTGCTGTTGGTTTGGGTATTGCTGCTGGAGCTGCTGCTGTTGTTGCTGCTGCTGTTGGTATTTGTTGTGGCATTTAAATAGCAAACTGATTCATAATTGGGATCCGTTTCACTGCCCGTGCCCGTGAGGGATTCATATTGTGTGGTGCTTAAATTGCTATTAATTATGGAGCTGGAACTGGGTGATATGGGATTACTAATGTTGCTAATGCTGCTGCTGACTGCTGCTGCTGTTTTCTCAGCAATGCGTGCATAATGATCCGTCTCCGCATCCGCATCCCCATCCGCATCGCTGGTTTGTGCCTTTGTTTCTAATATGCTGGCATAATTATGATTTGCATCGGCACCTGGTATAGTGCTATAGCCTCCATCAGCAGCTGGACGTTTCTTTTCCAATACCTTGGCATAGCCATCATCCGAATGGGCGCGACTCTTCAACACCTCATAGTTGGGATCATAATCGGACTTTTTGGCATCATCATCATTAAGTGGATGTGTGGCAGTTTGCAGCTGCTCATAGCCAGGATCATTGCTGTTGCTGTTGCTGCAGTTGCTCGGTGGGCAGTTAATAGTCTCATAGTGCTTGGGCGTAATGGGCTTCAACTGGACGCTATTGCTTGATGCTGTCTGGGCAGACGCGGCTATATAGAAGTTTAAAAGAAAAGCAATATATTAAATATAGGTATTAACTTTTAAAACATACACTACTAATTAACTAAGCAGCTAAATTTTAAGTTGTATACTAACCACTGCGAGTTCCAAACAGTTTTGATCGAAATGCGTTAATTTCTCATTTAGACAAATCAACTTTTTTATATGGAATGCAAGTGAGGCAAGAGAGGAAAGTTAGTTAAAGAGAGAGACGAGTGGTAAAGATTTTTTGGAGCACATTAGGTTAACACACACACAAACACACTGACACACTCAAAATTTAGTTATGGCTTTACACCCACCAAACATTTGTGATCATACTCGAGTCGCTTTAGAGTCCCCTTGCTGATTAAAATGGGTCATAAATGACCTGCTCATTTTCTGATCATAAATGACTTCTTTTGTCGGGAGTAAAAAAATACCCTACCCGCGACTTTTCTTAAGGAGTCGCCTATGACCCCCTCTTCTAATCAGTTTCGAATCACTTTCGAGTCATATTTTTAAACATACGCGACTCGTTTCTGAGTCTTCTAATGAAAACATTCGTGTTTCAATCGCCAGTACGATCAATTGACGATTGCTGTGCATTTTGTTGTTATGCTTTGAACTAATCGCATTTTCGATCATAAAGGCGACTCATTTTCGACCCTTTATTGAATCGCTCATAAGATTAATCATTTTTTAATCTTCCCGGGGAGTTAAAAACGACTCGATAAATTCAGTTCTTACAAAATGTTCTCCCAAATGCTTGGTGGGCATTAAGCTCTTTTTCTTGACCAAGTTCAGTCATTTTTACCTGCTTCTTGCTGCCGCTCCTTTTGCAACATATTTGCGGCATAACAATCCGATTTGCGATTCTCATTTAGCACTTGATTCAGATTCTGGCCATCTGCTGGTATCGTCTCATAGCCATGATCCTTGGCCGTATAACTATTGCTCCGCCCGCGACTCTTGTCAGTTGAAGGTGTCGCTAGCTTCTGTGTGTCCATTAGCAGTGCTGCAGCCGCACTGTCCAACGGACTGATGCCCAATGTATCCGGCTGCTGTGTGGAGAATTTGTGCTTTTTCATCACCTGTTAAGAAAAATATAAAGAAAAATTATTATTAGACTCTGAGCTCTTTGAAAAAGACTAATGGGACTAATGGTTTTGTGCGAAAAGTTGTCTGTCTGTCCGTCTGTATGAACGCCTGTTTCTCAGCAAGTATAATAGCTAGAGATTCCATTCCTTTTGCAGAAGCTTCATAGCTCTGTTATGCAGATTAAGTTTATTTTCAAATTTGGATGCCACGCCCCCTTTGTATAGTTAACATTTTGTAGGCGAATTATTTTTTTCGAAAAGAAAGTTTGCTTAAAAATACAAATCAGTCGAAAAAAAATCAAAACAGTTCAATTAAATTTAGTTAATTTTATTTAAGTTCACGTTCTTCAACAAAAAATTTGTATGGCCAAAATTCCAAAGAAAATCATTTGACGATGATTTATTTTGAATACTACTTAATTATGTATTTAAGCCTTCATTCCCAAAAGAGTGTGGTGGCGTAGGGAGTAAAGTGCTCGCCTGCGAAGAGCAGGGGATGGGATCTAGGGTTCGAGCATCGGTAGCGAAAACTTTTTCTTAACTAAAGAAAATTTAAATTTTTTTTTTTTTTAATTCCTGACTTTTTTGAAAAAAAATCACTTTTTTAAATGCCACGCCCCTCCGCCCACAGGAGAAAACAGTATTACTGTCCATATTTTATTTTTACAACTATCGCTTTTTTTAAATTAATTATTTTAAATGTTTTGAACTAAATGCAACTCATAGATTCGATGTAGAGTTGTATTAAAAATTTATTCCTTCATGTATCTTCCATTTAATTTTCTTTTAATCAAAAAAATATTATCTGGATACTGGCTCAATTAAATTTTTTTTTAATCAAAGTATTATTTTTAAAATACTGGCGCAGGGTTTTCTACAGTCGGGCAAGCTCGACTGTAATCTTCCTTACTTGTTTTTCTATTAATTTTTAATCAAATTCATTTGATCAATTGGTTTGCTCACCTTGGCATACATGCCCTCAAGATTGCGTTGGCCTTCCACTTCCTTGGATGGACTGAGACTCTTGCTGTGCTTACGCTGCGGTGATGATGCATCGCTACATGACTCATTGGCTGCCTCATGCGTTGCCTCATTGCTGGCCTCAATCACCGATATAACCGAACTGCGTCCCGATGTTAAATTACTGCTACTTGCGGCCGAATGCAGATGCTGTTGTGGTTGGCTGAGACTTGCTTTTGGTGTTGGCGGCAGCGGTGAGTTGGCCTGACGTTTCTCTGGCTTTGGTGAGCCCAGATTACACACCGAGGAGGATGATGAGGCCTGGCGTGAGTGCATTTGTGCCCTCAAACTATCCACATGCAGTGGCACTGGTCCCACTCCCACTCCATGATCCATGCTGCTGCTGCTCACTCGATGCGATGCTGTGCTGCTGCTGCCTGTGCTATGATTCAGCTGTCCACTGGTTGCTCCAGCTGCTACTGCTCCTGCTGCTCCTCCTCCTGCTGCTGCAGTTAGCTGTGCAGCACTGCCAGCACCTGTTGATAGACTGCTGCTGCTATTAATCTCCACAGCAACAACAATCGGATTTGATTGCATCGGTTGAATTTGTGCATAGGTCTCCGAACCGCTTGTATAGATATCGATGGCATTTGGAATGTGACGATTGTTGGGATCCTCAATAGCGGCATAGGTTTCATCTAAAAAGCAAACAGAGAGTTTGTTAAGTAATTTCAAAGAAAACAAAAAAGAAAATGTCAGTCGGGCATGCCGACCGTGTAATACCCTCTGAGCTTCGTTTCCAATTAGATAAGTTCATTTTGCACTGCTTACAAGCAGTGCACTGAGTAAATTTTATACACACAAGCACTGCTTGTGCACTGCTTGTAAACACTGCAGCGTTAACGAAAGCAGTGCACTGCTATTGCGATAAAAATTTAAGTTTGTATGACAAACTTTTTTAATTATAGTGCGATTTTGATGAAATTTTTAGGATTGCTTGATATTATTTGTCTGCAAGTAAATGCTAAGCTACAAAACTATACGTTAAGAAATAAGTGAGCCAGCGGCATGCAAAGTTACAACATAATTGTGCTTTTGGTGGGCGAAGGAGGCGTGGCGTCCAAAAAATGTTGAAGGCATTGTCTTTATATTGCAAATAGCAACCTGCATGCCAAAATTGGTATCCGTAGGTGTTATATTAACTGAGATATTCGCCAAAAACATGTATTTTTTACGAGGTATGTCTGGTTTTTCGCTAATTGTGGGCGAATGGGGCGTGGCATCGAAAAAAAGGAAACAAACTTGTATTGACTGACTAAATATGTGGTTGATACTGACTAAAACGAATATTGTAGCTCTTACCATCTCTGAGATCTGTTTGTTCATACGGACAGACGGACGGACAGACAGACAGACAGATGGACGGACAGACGGACATGGCTATATCGACTCGGCTGTTGATGCTGATCAAGAATATATATATATTTTATGGGGTCTGCCAAGCCTCCTTCTGCCTGTTACATACTTCTGACAAACCCATTATACCCCTTTAGAGGGTATAAAATAGTCAAGTTAACAGAGCTGTTAAAAAAAGCATTCGAATATAGAATGGAAATGGTTTTAAAACCATTTCCATTTTATATTCGAATGCTTTTTTTTAACAGCTCTGCAAGTTAACAGCTGTGTTTATACAAGTTTAGTTATAATCTTATGATAGGGTTATAGCATCTTAATTTCTTCTGCTTCTCTTCAGCTCACCTGAATCATCCGAGACGGTGGCATAGTGCGAATCATTGCCATCACGCGTTAATGTGGCATTTCTAACCGTCGATTTGCTCGCTGGTTGCTGCGCCAGAATATTGGCCAATGGTTCACGCACACTAATGCTGGTATAACCCTCTGTGGAGCATTTAACAATTAATTATTTTAAAACAATTGGATAGATAAATTTCCAAACTCACTCGACGAATCCTGTGAATCCCCACTAAAATGTTGATTTGCTATTGGGTGGCGTCATGTACGGCAGATCCTGACTGGCTGAAATCATGCCAGCTATGGCCGATGCCGCCGGAATTTCCACCTGTGACGTCAACTCATCATCGTTTAGGTGCTGCTGTGTGGACCCACTACTCAGTTGTGAGCCACGTTGCAACGCATCTGTGCCATGATGATGATGATGATGATGTTGCTGTTGTGCTGCGGCTGCTTTGCTGCTGCTGCTGCTGGCAGTTGCTGTTGCTGTTGCTGCTGATGAGGAAGCAGCTGCAGCAGCAGCAGCTGCATTGGATGTGGACGGTGCATTTAATTGTGCATACGGATGCTCAGTGGCACGCACTTTGGCATAATCATGTGGCAGACCCTTGACACGCGAATACGGTGAACTCACATCATCGGCCTGACTGATGGAACTGTGCTGCGAGACGCTCGTCTGTTTCTTGAGACTCGGCTGAGCTGTGGGCGGCATAAGGAACAATTAGAATGGAGCTGGAGTCGGGTATACCCATCCTCTACTTACGGCTTTGATTATGCGCATTTGCAAGCTGCTTGTCGGCCACCGTTTCATACAGTTCGGAGCCATTATCGTTGTGCTCCGCCACGGGAATATCCGGCAAGCTGCGATGAGCCGCTGTACTGGATCTAAGGAGGAAAAGGAGGCAAGGATAATATATATATACATATATAGCATGGGGTATATATGTATGTGGGTTAGACGCACCTCTTCTCTGAGTCAGCATTTGATACAGAAATGGAGGCATTTAGCTCCACTTGTGACTCACTCTGCTGCATCAGACTGCTGCTATTTGCCACATTATTCGAGCTATTTAAACAATTTGTTGCATTGTTGCCGCCGCCGACGCCACCGCCACCGCCACCACTGCTGTTAAGCACAACAATCTCGTCTGGGTTCTTGAGCTTAACCATGCCCTCCAGGCCAAGTAAATCATTTCTGTGTAAATAATTGAAAAAAATGCACTTTAGTACCGAGAGCTCATCCAACTGAAACTGGCACATAACTTTCACCACACTCCCCTTTGGCCAGCTAAATGAATACATTTCTTATACTCACTTGGGTACTCTTCTCTTGCAGCACAGACAGTTGAAAAACATTACAATTAATGCTAATGTTATATTCAGCGTCACAAGCAGATATGTGTAGTCCTCGAAATATTCAAAATTTGTTTTTGATTCCACCATGCCTACAACCTGATCTGAATCTAGTCTTAACACACACCCCTAATATATACGCCCCATGTATATTAGTTGCTTGGAATTATGCGCAAACTTTTGCTTGACCGCAATACATTGCACTTGACAATTAACAAATAGTTTTTAAATTGTTTTTTTACATAGTTATGGTTGCGTTGTCTAATGCAATTGCAACTTGCAATGTTATTTACGATTTTTCCAATTTGCCATTCACCCAAAATGTGCACACGCTGGCAGCAGGCGCTGCCACTTAGTCAATAAATTTTTGTACCCGAATTTTGTTTTAAAATGTACTACCAAAATTAGTAATTTACGTGAAGAGTAAAAAATTTATTATATTCATTTGAACAATAAAACTATTTGTTTATATAAACAGCTTCAGTTACTTTTAAAGCTTATATATAAAAAAAAATCCAGCATTACATTTAAGAAAAATATATACAAATGTACCTACACAAAACGAACCATTTAGCGTACCAAAACTCATTTGTTTACAGCTTCAGTTACTTTTAAAAATTATATATATAAGAAAAATCCAGCATACATTAGATTTAAGAAAAATATATACAAATGTACCAATAAACACAAAACGAACCGTTTAGGCACGTACCAAAAACTGTCAACCGTTGCTGGCAACAGAAACACACCAACGATGTGGCAACGCTCTTTTTATAAATACACCGCAAAAAATGTTTCAACTTCATTTTAAATTTAATTCATTTGTGTGTTAATAATAAATGAGCTTAATAATAGCTGCTTAGTATTTTGGTATAAAAAATTATTTAAGCTACATTTCTTAGTGCGTATAACTAATATGAACTTTGCTCGTTTTGGCACGTGTATATATAATTGATATTCTTGTTTCAGCTCTTAAAGCTCCGAATGTTTGAAAATGGTTTTCTCAATATGCTCCTGCAATTTCTCAACTTTACGGGTTTGTTTCTTCAACGTATCCTCCATATCATCGAAACGATTGCTTTTGTCCTTGTGCTTTTCACCCTAAAATGTGTTGCAATTGAAATTAGCTAAACATGTTTTAAGAAATTTATCTTACTACACATACCTTATATTTTTCCTTGTGTAGGGCATGCTCGGCGTGCAGGTTGCGTAGTTTGAGCAAACGACTCTCAAAATGATGCAGTTCCGTTTTAACGGATGCCAATTCTTTATCCGAAAAATTGCTCGTTTGTGCCACACGCCACAAACCCTGTACCTTGGGCTCAATAAAGTCCTGACTATGTGGACCCGAAGATACCAGACGCTCCAGTCGATCATAGTGATCTTTGATGCCCACATGATGATCTCGTAGTGAATTGAGATTACTCTGATATTTGTTCACATTCTGTTCGTGTGTTTTTATTTCATTATCATTGGGATTATTCGAGATGAAATTATAAGTGTCCAAATCCTCAGTATTAATGGCATCTGTAAATAATCGATAAATCGATAAATTTTGGGATATTATCATAAATTTAAAACCTTGTTACTATCCATCTTACTTTCATGCTTATCGGCATCCGCCGAGCCTATGTTATCCAGCAAACTGTAGTAGACATCGACTTTATCCTGATGATGATCAAATTCTTGTTTCAATGATTTCAACTCTTCCGCCGTAAAACCAGAGATTTCCGCCTTTTCCCACAGCCGACTCAGCTTTTTGTCCTTGAAGAGACTTTTGTTCTTGTGACGCTCCTCGGGATCATGGAATTTCTGTAAATAGGCAGATCTAAGTTGGTTAAAATTATGCGCACACTTTTGCTTACATTGCACTTGACAATTAACAAATAGTTTTTAAATTGTTTTTTTTTTACATAGTTATCGTTGCGTCGTCTAATGCAGTTGCAACTTGCAATGTTATTTACGATTTTTCCATTTGCCATTCACCTAAAATGTGCACACGCTGGCAGCAGGCCCTGCCACTTAGTCAGTATATTTTGTAACCAATCTTTGAAGGAATCGCACGTACCTTATAGGGCTTAGTTTTCTCCTTATCCAGCGTGTCATCAAAGTGTTCCAGCAAATCGTAGCTGCTCATAATACCAATTAGCTTCTGACGCAATTCGTTTTCCTTCAGACCATCTTTGTCCTTGGTATGTTCTTTCATCTGCTTCCAAGTAATCTCCTCCTTGTCGTGTATCTTAAGCTCCATGTACAACGACTTGATTTTGGTCTCAGTTAAGCGCTAATAAATGGCATTAAGCTTTAAGTTATGTTTTTCTTTACAATATTCAAGCATTTTACTAACATTTTGTGCCTTTGCCCAGACGAGATTCAATTTGGCCATGCGAAATGGTCGCTGAAGATTCCGAATTTCCGGCTCATATTTCTCCTCTTTGATTTGTTTGAAATGCGGGTCATTTGCCTCGCGGCTGTACTTCTTGCTCTGTTTCTTGTCTGCATTTGTATTTTGTGTGGCAATCAAAAGGCACAGGGCAACAAGTGCCACAGACAAGTGACACGTTTTCAGCATAATTTTCTCGACGAAAACTGATCAAATCTTCTTCGCTATTCTGTGACTCTGAAGTTTCTGAGTTAGAAGTGATATCGATTTCGAACGGTGTATCGATACAGAGCTGCTGTTGTAAAGAATATCGATGGCCACTGGCAGCACGCAGCGTTGCCACATCAATCAGTTGCAGTCGAAATGGTTTTGTTATTGGCGCGTGTTTAAAATAGTTTATTGTATTTAATACTGTTTTATTTAAAGTACTAGCTCTTACAACAAATAGGTATTTACAAATATTAAGTTAAGTCCGCAATTTACCTTGTAACAAAAGCCCAAAACATAGTAAGTAATAATTGCACATTGTGATGTCCCCGTTTTGGTTGCTAATTTAACGTAATTTCTTCCCATTTAACGTATGGCCTGTGACATGTGTAGCGGCGTTACCATTAAAGCCAATTCCGCATCCTTTAAGTTGGCACCACGCAAATTGGCCTCCTGTAAATCACTACCCGACAGATTACAACGCTCCAGATCGGCACCAGCCAATACCGCAGCACGTAAATTGCAATTTTTCATATTGGCATTCTTTAAATTGGCCACTCGCAAATTAACACCGGCCATATTGCTGCTCTCCAGGCAGGCACCCTTCAGATTCACCCCCTCTAAATTGGTGCGCACTCCTGTGGGATCCTCAAAGTTGCAGCCACGCAAATTGGCGCCCTCCTAAAACAAATCGATTATTAAATGAATAACTATCGATATGTGTTTAGCTTACCATATTGGCGCAGAGACCGCGCACTGACACCAACTGGGCGCATTCCAAATTTGCATACTGCAGATCTGCGCGCTCCAGACAGCAATAGTTAAGGTTTGTGTGCGATAAGTTACAACGAGACATATTAGCATACTGTAATGAGAAAAAATATAAGTTAAGTATGCGCGCAGCTTTATACACAAAACGCACCTTAAAATTGATATTTCGAAAGTCGAGTTTACGCAGATCGGCACCCGATAGATTGATGCCCTGAAATCGTAGCTCTGTGATGGCCGATGTCTGTATGATAGCCTTGATGACCTCCATGCGGGTGAGTGGTCGGTCATCTAGCTGCTGTTGATTTTGCAGCTGCTTGCACAGTTTCTCTTCGAGGTGGGTGACCAGCGAGTAGATGCCAAAGAAACGCGCCTCCTCCAACACGCCCTTCAAGACTGATATGCTGTTCACAGACAAATTCACCGTGACGCAAATAATTGATAATTGGCTCAAAGTAGCGAGCACTGCGATCGATTAAATAGGCACCCTGTTCGTCCTTTTCGCTCGGCTGCATGCCGCCGTCCTGCAGGAACATGCGGGCCAACATTGAATCCGGTTCACGGCCAACTAATGTATCTGTTGTTGTTGTATAAATTTTGCCTCCCACATTTAGTTTAATCCATTTGTTGGCTGGAAATGTGTTTACGCTGCTGCCGCTGCTGCTGGCTGTTGTTGTTGGTGTCTCACTGCTGCTAACTGCCACCACATTACAACACGCAGTTTCTTCCGCTTCATCACTTTCCATTGAGTTTAAATTGTAGTGCTTTGTTTTATTTTTTTGCTATCTTTCTTTTTTTTTGTTTGTCTTTTTTCTACAGTTGTAGTGATGGCACTGGTATCGTGTTAGTATCGAGTTGCGATACTCAAAGTGCCTAATATCGCTCATATCGATACTACAATTCCCAATTGGAAGTAGTCGGCACAAGTTCAAAGGTGTGGCAACACCAAAATGCTCTAATCGATAGGCAAAATTATTGTTATCGTGTTGGTCGCTCTGCCGATTGCCAGATATCCATATTATTGTGGAAAAATTTAGTAATCACAGTTTCACAACACAAAAATTTTTCGCCAAGTGCCGCCGGACTTAAACTAGGACCCCGTGAACATGAGCACGGCCGAAGCGGAACGTGCCGTTGCCAGCGGCAGCAGCAACAGCAGTTCAACTGCTACCAATCAGCGGGGCGTCAGTCGTGTACTTGCCAAATTGTCCAACTCGCTGGCAGAGGGAGAATTTTATGAAGCCCACATGATGTATCGCACATTATATTTTCGTTATACGGCCCAGAAGCGTTACAAGGACTGCCTGGAGTTACTTTTCGATGGTGCACAGAAGCTTATGGAGAAGGAGCAGGAGAGCAGTGCAGCCGATTTGTGTCTGCTGCTGGTGGAAACGCTGGAGAAGCGTGGAGATGTCGCCGAGGATCCGGATAATTTGAGCTGGGTACCACGACTAGGTGGCCTGATACAGGGCCTAAGCTCAAGCACCGTAGAACGTGAGACGCTAATCGTAGGTGCAAAGTTCATAGTTCCACAATTTCCCTCGCTGAACTTTCGTCTTTTTCGTCTTCCTTTTTGCAGCAACGCGTCATCAAGTGGAGCAGCACGTTGCACGGCCAGTTTGGACATCCGGTCTTACACAAATTGATAGCGCATGTTTTCTGGACTGAGGGTAATATCGAATCGGCACGTCATCACTATTTACTCTGCCAGGATGGCAGTCTATGTGGACGTGTCCTAATCGAGATTAGCCAAAGGAAGGGCTTCCAAAGTGAAATCGATTTGTTTGTGGTGCAGGCGGTGTTGCAGCAATTATCGCTTAAGGATCGCAAGACGGCAGAGGAGACATTTAGCGAGTACACGAAATATCATCCGAAACTATTGAAACACGAGTTTCCCTACAAGGAACCGTTAGTGAATTTCCTCTACTTTCTCTTTCGACTCATTGAACTGAAGAGTGTAACGGGATTTCGTGCGCTACGCAAACTCTATGAATCCTCCCTTAAACGTGACTCTTCATTTAGCAAGTATTTAACCAAAATTGGGGTGCTATACTTTGATGAACAGCCGGAGCATGTCCATGCTGGACCCTCGGGGCTTGGTGGCATGTTTGGCGATATATTCAATCGTTTGATGCAAGGATTCGATGATGATGATGATGGAGAGGACCAACAACAACAGCAAAGTAGACCCCAACGACAACAACAACAACAAAATGCTAGTAATGAACTGGATTAACTAAAATGGAAACAAAAATAATTCATGGGGCTTTCGTTTAAGATGATGTTATTATTATATATTTGCTAAACTAAACTTTACTTGCAAACAAATAATATACACAACACACATATCATCTTTATATAAATCATTGGTGGTACAGCAGGCTCCTAGAATTGGGATTCTAATCAATAATCTTAAAGTTCTCGGGGTTCCCCAAAAAGTTTTTGTTCAACACTTTTCTGTACACGTGCCTGTGTAAAATTTTGGCAACAAATTTTTGTGTATCATATTGTAATTAAAATAACAATTGGTTTTATTTGTATTAAGTTTTTTTGTTCTTAAAACTACAAAAAAACTATATCATTGAGCACACTGTGCCAGCAGACTGTTTTATAGCGCCACCTGTCGTCTGTTAGCGTCTTAACAGCTAGCTATTACGATATGCAAAAATCACTGGTGCAGCAGGCTCCTAGAATCCCATAATCAAATAATCTTACAGTTCTCGGGGTTCCCAAAAAGTTTTTGTGTAAAATTTTGGCAACAAATTTTTGTGTATCATATTGTAATTAAAATAACAATTGGTTTTATTTTTATTAAATTTTTTTTTACTTAAAACTACAAAAAAAACTAAATCATTGTTTTTAACACAGCAGACAGTTTTATAGCGCCACCTGTTGTCTGTTAGCGTCTTAACCGCTAGCTATTACGATATGCAATTTGTGCCACATATCGATAGTTGTGCGCTAAGCATTTACAATTGTTGCGCTTCTGCCAAACTACTAGCTATTTAAAGTAAATAATTTTACTTTTACTTAACGCAAAAATTAAAAAAAAAGTGATACGCAAATTTATTTATTTAAACCACTCAAATAACTATTGAGCGTGAGCAGTAGTTGTGCGTGTTGTGCGTGACTTGAGTTGTAAATAAATATTAAGTCACGATGCCATCGCTACTTCGCACATATTTCAGTTTCAGTTGAGTTGTATGGAAAAAAGTTGAGTGAAGTATAAAGAATTTTTTGTTAGTAGGCTGTAAAAAGCATAACAGACCAAAAAGAGTGATTTCGATAAAATTTGCGAGTAAGTGTTGATTCGTTTTTGAAACTGTTGTAAAATGACAACAAAAATGCATAAGAATTCGTGTAAATGGCGTGTCATTGATAGCGATATGGATGATAAAACAGGAGCAGCGCCCACAGCAGACGCTGCAACCGAAACAGAAACAGAAACAGAGACAGAGACAACAACACCACAGACCGGCACTAAAATTTCAACAGCAGCGGCAGCGACAGCAGCAGCGAAACAACAACAACAACACACTGCAGTCACCGTTGAACCGATTCCAAGCACATCCAAGTTGGCCAGAGATGATGCTGAGGTTCATCTGGCGTCGGCTGATGCAATTCGTGATCCATCGGTGGACAGCGAACGTTGTTGTTGGATTTGTTTTGCCACCGACGAGGACAATCGATTAGCGGCCTGGGTGCAACCGTGTCAGTGTCGCGGCACCACAAAATGGGTTCACCAGAGTTGCCTATATCGCTGGATCGATGAGAAGACACAAAAGGGCAATGCACTGCGCTCCGTGTCCTGTCCCCAATGTCAAACCGAGTACATTATTGTGTTCCCCCAAATGGGCAAACTGGGTGGCGCTCTGGAGGCCATGGACAATGTGGTAAAGCGTCTGAGTCCGTTTCTCGCAGCGGGCTTCTTTGTGGGCTCACTCTACTGGACGGCAGTCACTTATGGCGCTGTCACGTTCCTTCAGGTGAGTTTGTTTGCTCTTTTTTGTACCCTTTGCAGAAAGTGTACCATAATTTTCAGGTGAGTTTGTTTGCTTTTTGTAGCCTTGCAGAAAGTGTACCATATTTTTCTAAGCAACTAGAAGGAGGATTACAGTGGTTAGAAGCTTATTTTAATCAGCACTTATGCAAAATTTTTAATGAGCAGTTTTATAACAACTAAATAAAATTTTTTATTAAAATTTTATAAATAAAATTTGCTAGTTTTATGTTTTAAGATCAATATATACAATTTAAATAATTTTATAATATAGTTTTTTTTAATTTTACTTGCAGAAAGTGTACCATATTTTTCTAAGCAACTACTAGGAGGATTACAGTGGTTAGAAGCATATTTTAATCAGCACTTATGCAAAAATAAAAATATCTAAATTAAATTAAAATTTTATAAATTAAATTTGTTAGTTTTATGTTTTCAAAATTAATACATACAATTTAAATAATTTTAAATTATAGTTGTTTTTTAAGAATTTTTAATAAATGCATATAATATTATATATTGATTTGTTTCTTTATTTAAATTTTAAAAATAAAATTTGTTAGTTTTATGTTTTAAAATTATTATATACAATTTAATTAATTTTAGATTATAGTTTTTTTTTTTTTTAAAGAATTTTTAATAAATTCATATAATATTATATATTAATTTGTTTTACAGATTGTTGGCCATGAACATGGAATGTCCATAATGGAAGCTGGTGATCCGCTCATACTGCTAATCGGCCTGCCCGCCATACCAGTTGGTCTAATCCTTGGACGCCTTATACGCTGGGAAGATGCTTTATTGCGTTTGATACGCAATCGTGGCACCGTAATGCGAAAATTTCCATTTGTCAATTTCATCTATCCCAATCTGTAAGTGTTTCTGGAATCACTTAAGTATTAAGTTAACATCTAGTAAACGCTTCTTTTTTTATATTTAGAAATCAGGAGGAGGAGCCGCCCAGCTCTTCAAATCCGGCGACGCCCTCTTTATCTGATCCTGTGTCGGCGACTCGCATCTTTTGCGGTGCACTACTTTTGCCAACCATATCGTGCATAGTGGGTCGCATATTATTTGATACCGTTGAAAATACGTTGCATCGTACGCTGCTCGGTGGTTTAACCTTTATTACGGTCAAGGGCATGCTCAAAATTTATTTAAAACAAAAGCAATATGCGCGTCGCAAGAAGCGTCGCATTGTCGATTACACCGAGGAGAATATACGAAATTTTATGCATCGCAGCAACGTCGGCAACAACAATGCTGGCATCAATGGGGGAGCAGCAGCACGTAATAATCAACAGCAGCAGCAGCAGCCAGTGCTGCCCATGTCACGGCTGGCTGCTGCTGCAGCGGCTGCTCGTGAGCGTGAACGCGAACGTGAACGGGAACGTGAACGCGATATTGTTGAGGTGAATGGTGACAGCGTTGTTTGAATATGGTACTAAATGGACACTTATAAATTAATATGATTTGACAACCCTAACAGACTACTACTATATACTTTGTTTAACTAGTTCAGTTTTCATACAAGTTCACTGCGTTTAAAATACCCAAAAAAAAAAGTAAACCAAAAAAAAAAAAAAACCTAAAAAAAATATCAGACACACACACTCTTTAAACACTGAAATTTTCGGGTATAAATTAATTAGCGACAAAGCATAAACGCAAAATTTATTGTTATATTTTTTACAATATCGAAGCGAATTCGAAATTGTGCAAAAAGTTGCTTGGCCAAATTTGTTGTTAACAATAATAATAATAATAATAAACAATTAAATCCAACTGCACTGTCCATTTTAGGCTATAAAATAAATATATAACTACTTATATAGACCTATATATACAATATATATATACATATATGTATATAACACTAATCTTATATTATAATGCAGTAATGCTTCCACACAATTGAATTTATGTTATAATTTTTTGTAAACAAAAATCTACTACTACAAAATTGCCTATGTAAATAAAAAACCAACAAAACCCTTGGCTGTGGGTGGGTTTATAATAAAAAAAAAACCAAAACAAAAAACCATACTTTTTATTTGGTTCAGTGTAAAGCTTCAAATTTTTAGAGTTGCCAGATTAGATTATGCGATTTAATTGCTGCTGCAAAGAAAAAGTGTGAATAATTTTGTTTAAATCTCAAAACTGAATCATCAAAAGTTAATGAGCTGCGGTGAGTGTAAGTTGACCAGATATATATATATATATATATATATATATATAACATTTTTTAATTTTATATATATATATATATATTTTTTTTTTTATTATAATTTTTTTAAATTTTATATATATATATATTTTTTTTGGGGGAGTCGCACCATCATCCTATCCAGTTATTGTACCCATATCTATATAAAAGTTACAGTTAAAGACCCGGACAAAGTGAATGCTCCAAAAAGCGATCTAATCATTTATAATTGTTAGCGACTCGAGTGTTTGTTTTGTCTATTTGCGCTTATCATCGACAAAACACACGAATTTCTGCTAGATGATATCTATTTGTGTACATATAGAAAATACACATGTACATACAGTCGTCTCTATACAACTCTATAATACGCAGTACGTACGTACGAATGTACATATGTATGTAAACCTGACTTCTTTTCGGCCACAACGACTTACCAAATGCGCTAAGGAAAGTTGCTTGCAGCTCAGAACAAATTAAATATTTTATTATAATTTTTTAAATATTTAATTTTATTTTAAGGACAAGTTGCTTGCAGCTCATAGCAAACTAAATATTTTATTTATATATATTATTTTTTTTAATATATTTTTTTTATTTTAAGTTTTTTTTTATTTTTTAATTGTTTAGCATAGTGTGTCTAAAAAATGTATAAAATGTACCGTACCCATTTCAATAGAAGCGAGTGTACACTGTACAAGTTCTTGTTCCGCCTATGGTACACAGCCGCAGTATGCAACAACTTTATTAAAAGCGACAAACCTTTCCACTACATGTTTTATAATCATTTTTTTATTTAAATATTTAATTTTATTTTAAATTTTGATTTATTTATTTATTGTTTAACATAGTGTGTGTAGGAAATGAAGAAAATGTACCGTACCCATTTAAATACAAGAGAGTGTTCAAGTTCTTCTGGGTGAAAGGAAATGTACCGTACCCATTTCAATAGAAGCGAATGTACACTGTACAAGTTCTTGTTTCGCCTATGGTACACAACCGCGGTATGCAACAACTTTATGAAAGGTGGCAGCCCTGTCCACTACATTTGCTACTATTTGCCGAAAAGTTTAAAGTGCAGCTATTGCCTGCGACTAGTGTAAAGCTGTGCGTTTAAGACAGCTTAATCTACTGTTATATCTAATCAATGGCGATTGCTTTATTTTATGTATTTTCGCCAAGTTACAGCGCATTAAAAGAGTCGGAAAAGCTGCGCCCTTTTGACGTCAACTCAAGCTCAAGGCACACACACAAATACACTGACAAAAACCAGGTGTTTTATGTGTGAATGTGCGTGTCTGTGTCCGTGTGTGAATGTATGGCCCACCTGTTTGGCTTTTCAGGAGCAATCACACGCTCTTGGATTCACACACCACACAGCAGTTGAAAGATTTCTTGCTGCTTTCTTTTCACCAACAACAACAACAATAATAACAGCAGCAGCCACAACAACAATAACAACTCCAACGGGTTGCGTTTTGTTCTTTGTGACTGAACGAACGAACGAACGAACGTCCGTTGGGGGCCAAAGGCGGGCGAACATAACGTAACGAAACGAATCGTTGAAGCTTTCGAGCAGCGCAGAGCTGTGAGTCGTGTTGCTTGTCGGCTCTGTATTGTTGCCATTGTTGTTGTACCCGATATGTTCGAACTAAAAGGGTATACTTTATTTGAATGTATGTACATTCTGCTAATAAAGTTTAAACACTTCGTTTTTTTAAATGAGAATTAAATATAATATTCAATAAACAACAATTTTAAGCATATATAACATACATATGTTCCAATTAAAAGGGTATATTTTTTTTTAACGTATGTACATTCTGCTAAGAAAGTTAAAACACTTTGATTTTTTAATTGATAATTAAATATAATTATAAATTTACAAAAATTTTAAACATATCTTTGTCAAGCATATAAGAGAACAATATTTAAATTAAAAAAAAAAAAATGTAAAATAGGCAAGAAATAAAGCTCACAGAATTTATATTGTATATATATGTCACCATGTATGTACGTACATTTAATATTTTAAGCCTGTTAAATTTTTGCTTTAAGCGCGAAATAAATAAATTAAAAGCTAAAAAAATTAGTATTTCAATAAATTTAAATAAATACATTTTTTATTAACAAAAATATTTTCAAAAATTAGTATATCAATAAATTTAAATACATACATTTTTTATTAACAACAATAATTTCAAGTTTAACCTTTTAAGCCTTAGAAAAGTTTGCCTTTAAAATTCTTAAGCTTAGCGTGTAAGCAACAATAGCGCCGGGTATTAAAAGCATCGGTGCCTGTCGACTGTAGCAGGCTTACTGTCGCGGTTGTCACTTGTGTGCGACGACGACGACGACAGAGACGACGTCCGCGACGACAGCAGAAACAGCAAAAGCAACAGCTACAGCAACAGCGGCAGCGACTACGGTTAATAACAGCGCTGCGGCGTCAACTTTGCAGTCAGACGGTCACCGGCTAACAATACGCATCGTATCGCAGCGCAGCAAAGACGCGTCTCATTTGATAAAGACAACAACAACAGAAGAAATAAAAATAAAGTGACAAGAAGGGAAAATAAATAAATACAAATGTATATGTAGTAACGATATTAAATATAGTGCAATAAATTATGCATAGTATATATATTTAATCGGCATTGCTCGGTAGTAATGAACTAAAAAAAAAAAAACAGTCGAAAAATTGCATTTAAACGCGCAACGTATAAACACAACTTCTGATCAGAGATCAGAGACTATATACATACATATATCCAGATCCATAGAAAAATCATGACTGCCTCACATGAGCCCACCATGCACTATCTGGATAGCATTTTGAACGAGGAGGAGAAACGCTGCGGTGATCAATATTCACATCAATGGCGCAATTTCACCATATCCCGATCGGGTCGCTTCAGATCAAAGAACAAGAAACGGGATGTGGTCGATGGGAAACTGTTCGATGGCAATAATGGCAAGGAGAACGATAAGGTGCGTTTTTGGAAAGCTCCACATTCATATTCATTTTGATTTTGATTTCATTATATGAGCATATATGTCTGTAGTTATAGATAACTAACTATCAGTTATCTAGCAGTCAGGCAGGTGTACTATATATACAAACGATACACAAACACTATAAATAACCAAAAAAAAAAAAAAAAAAAAAAAAAAAAAAAAAAAAAATTCGTATATCAATATTTGTAAATTGTGTGTGCGTCAATCGTTAACCGTGATTTCATTTCATTTTCTCAATAGCATTTATTGGTTAAACAAAAAAAAACAAGAAAGAAAATATCAGTCGGACATGCCGACCGTGTAATACCCTCTAAGCTTCGTATCCAATTAGATGAGTTCCAATTGGAGTAGCTGCTGCAAGAACTTAACATGCACACATATTTGTATGTCTATCTCGCTCGCACAGTGCAATGCACGTGGCTATGTCTTGCTTGAATGTAACGATTTTCGTTCTATGACAAACTTTTTAAATTATAGTCCGATATTGATGAAATTTTCACAATCGTTTGATATTATTTATCTGCAAATATATTCTAAGTTCCACAACTATACGTTAAGAAATAAGTGAGTAGAGATGAAAGTTAAAAGAAGTGGGGTTTGGGGGGGGGGGGAAAATGGGGGGATTTTTTTAGAGGGGTGTTGTTGTTTGGTTTAAGGGTGTTTGGGGGGGGGGGGTGGTGTTTTTGTGGGGGGGGGGGGGGGGGGGAAAAGGGGGGGGGGGGCAAGAATATATATACTTTATGGAGTCTGCCACGCCTCCTTCTGCCTGTTACATACAAATCTTTCTGACAAACCCATTATACCCCTCAGAGGGTATAAAAATAGAAAAAAACTAATCTAGAAAGGGGTCTTAAGGCTCTCGTTTATAGCTCGAAAGTCGACACATTATTTTCGTGTGAAAAACGTACAATAACAAAAAAAAAAGAAAAACAATAATAATAATAATAATAATAATAATGACAACACAACAGCAAACAAACGGAAATGCTCATTAATAACAACAAGAAAAAACGGAAGTTGTTTTATTGTGATAAGATTCAATGCAGTTCAGTTCAACATAATGTAAACAGTAGTACGATATTACGAGCTGTAAGATCTCAGCTCTCTTCTCTCCTGACTATCCTACTATTACTACAACTGCTTTATACATAAATCATTCAGGGCCACACTTGAGACTTGAATGAAATCGAAAAGAGCTCAATAGCTACGTCACACAAGATTTTAGCTTTTATTTAAAGTCTTTGTTAAGTATCAGCTGGATATACACTAGTCGGCATATTTATTTTGACAACACGTAAAGTTAAATTTTTAAAAATGGGTTAAATATCAATTTTCAAAAAATCATAAAAAAATACATGCGAAGAGATTTTTAAAAAATTCTTTTGGAGGATCTTTTTGCATTCAAACATTTTTTGTTTTGGCCCGGGGGAAAAAGTTGGTTAAAAATTAGACCTTTGCAAGAATTGAAAATATTCCACGTGTACTCAATGGGTTAAAAAGCATTATGTATTATTAAAACGGGATTGAAGTGACCTATCCATTGATACCAAACTTCTTTCGAAGTAAGTTTAAATTTTAAGTAGATTTCACTTTAAGTGTTTTCAAAATAAATATGCCGACTAGTGTATTTGTTTATGGTGAAATTTAAAATGTTCTTACTTGTCTATTTGTAATTAAATTAGAAAAAATAACTTAATTTTAGTTGAGCTTCTCGACTGTCATATGCTAAGTTATGAAATTTAAAGCTGATAACTTTGCAGCTAACTTGTCTAATTTGTTATATATTTAATTAACTTTGGCAACACTTGTTGCGTGTCAATTTTTAGCAATGATAAGATTACATTTGGTACTTTTTTTGCAGTTATTAAAAGAATCTTGGCCTTGACTGCAATTTTTTTTAATTCTGTACACTTTATAGAAGTACTATTTTCATACTCTCTGCTAAAAACAAGTTTTATAACCGAGTAAAGTTCTTTATTGCGGCTTAATTTCAGCTCATAAAAGGGTGATCCATATACATATACCTGATGAAACTTTTTTAAAAATATTTAAAACACTTTTAAAATGCTTAAAAATAAAGCGTATGAAGTGTAAATACAAAAACAGAACTTTGTGTCATGTGCAAGCACCAAAAATAAGAAAAAGATCAATGGGGGTTACTTTTTTTTAATACTCGTAATACAGACATAAATATATAAACATATGTATGTAGTATGGTATCATGAGCGACCGACAAACACACCTTTCTGGAAACATTATATGTACATACATATGTACATCTGTAGTTTGTTTGCTCGCTGTAAGATGAATAAAACAACGAAAATTCTCCAAAAGAAGAACTTGTATACTTGTATAGATATATGTATATATATAAAGTATTATATAGTATAATGTACGCTTACAAAGAAATTCAAGACGTAGCTGGGGCGCCATATAAAAATTAACAACCCGAAAGTCTGTAACCGATTGGCACGCGAATTTTTTTTGGCAAAGGTACGAAACGGAAATGGTTCTCTCAGGAGGGGGCGGCGAGAGGCGGGCGAAGTACCGACCAGTTTTCCTGACTGGCTGTAGAGGGTGCGTTTCATTTGCTGTCCGTTCCGACCGTCCGTCCGTTTGTCCGTCTGTCCGTTCGTCCGTCTGTCCGTTCGTCTTGCGCAATAAATGTGCAGTGAACGATCGATTGGCGACACATTTCTCTCTTTCTCTTTCTCTCTTTTTCTTTGCTGCGTCATTGTCATCGGTCGCTGTGCATTGAACTTGGTTAATGTTATAAAAGTTAAACACCTTAGACGTGTACTCAAGATTAGCGGGGCTCTACACCAAAAAACCGCTGGGAGAAGAAGAAGAGAAGAAGCAAGAAGAAGAAGTTGAAGGGAAACTGCTAATCAAAAATAATAGAATACTTGCGTCTTTCACAAAAACTTCTCAAAAAAAAAAAAAAAAAAAAAAAATAAAAAACACACAACAGATTGTCTATCCTTATGAATATCTGAATCTTAAAATCTATAGGTTTTAGCATCATTTTTATTTTACTTTATTAGTTTAAAAAAATAACAAAATTTTAATTGTTTGTCTTTTATTTTATTTTATACTTCAAATATCTCTTTAAGATGAGCTTAATTTAGCGTAGATAAATTTGTGAAGAAATTTTAAAATGATTTAGCTTTTTTTTTATTTTAAGATATTTACAAATAATTATATAATATAATTATTATTTAAAAGGTTCCTTTAATTTTGGTTAAAAAATCTGAAAAAAATCTTCCAACTATTCACGCAATCTATGTCTTTAAAATATCCAGAGAGCTTTATGTTTATACAGCTGAAATCAGTCGCTATACTATACTCCTAAATTATAGTTTATCTAAATTCTATATCATGCTTATCAAGCACTTGAACAAATCAAAAAAAAATTATAACGGCGCACTTCAAAATCATATGTGGGTTATAATATCTAAGTATAGAAAGGCTTGAATTATGGAGAAGGTTTTACTAACTACCAAAAGCACTCAAAGTATAAAGTATATAAGTAGGTACTTGGGTACATTTTGTAGGTGTGATTGTACCAATATCAGATTTTCCCTATTTCGTTTGTTTGTGTGTTTAACAGCGCAAAAAACAGCAAAATCTTATCAAGAAAGACAAACCTTTTTCATTTGTTGTGCATACTATATAGTACATATATATGTGCATATATATTTATATATGTGATATGTGATATATGCATGTGTCTATATAATATAGGTAAGTGGTTCTGCACGCTTCGACTAAAACTTTGTTATTGTTTCCGCCACTTGTCAAAAAACAGAAACAAAAAACAAGAAAGAAAATGTGACTCGGGCATGCCGACCGTGTAATACCCTCTGAGCTTTGTTTTTATTTATATAAGTTCCAATTGGAGTAGCTGCTGCAAGAACTTAACATGCACACATATTTGTATGTCTATCTCGCTCACACAGTGCAATGCACGTGGCTATGCCTTGCTTGAAAGTAACGATTTTCGTTGTATGAAAAACTTTTTTAATTATAGTCCGATTTTGATTAAATTTTCACAATCGTTTGATATTATTTGTTTGCAAGTATATGCCAAGTTACAAAACTATATGGTAAGAAATAAGTGAGCCAGCGGCATGCAAAGTTACAACGAAATTGTGATTTTGGTAGGCGAAGGAGGTGTGGCATCCAAAAAATGTTCATGACATTGTCTTTATATTGTAATTAGCAACATGCATGCCAACATTTGTGTTCCTAGGTGTTATAGTTACCGATATATTCGCCAAAAACCTGTATTTTTTCCTTATTGTAGGCGAATGGGGCGTGGCATCGAAGAAAAAACGAGATTCTTATATTGACTGACTAAATATGTGATCGATACTGACTGAAACGGATATTGTAGCTCTTACCATCTCTGAGATCTGTTTGTTCATACGGACAGACGGACTCGGCTGTTGATGCTGATCAAGAATATATATACTTTATGGGGTCTGCCACGCCTCCTTTTGCCTGTTACATACTTTTCACACACCCAATATACCCCTCGAAAGGTATAAAAAACAAATGAAGAAGAATTAAACTTTGTGCATATACTATAAACATATATACATATAACTGATAATAGCTTGTTTGATTAAAATCAGGTGTTATAGTATCACACAAAATATATGTATTTATACTAACATTGGAGCATGCCCTCTGATTACGGACCGAAAACTGATTAATTAAAATATACATAAACAGTTTGTAAAGTTTTTTTAATTTTTGGATTTTTATAGACATGTTACTTTATCCAATAAATAGATTATGTGATTAAAACTATGTACACATATTTATTAATTATTTGTTTTTGAAACTGTAAGTCTATTTTGAACTTATTTTTATATTGACTTCTATAAGTATTTAATATTTTAAAATTCTTTTTTTAAATAAAAAAAAATTTTAAATAATTATTTTTTAACTAAAAACCAGATTAATTTAACTAAACTTTTTAAACCAGAGCAATTTGTTAAACTTTTAATTGTGTTGAATCCTACATATATGATCAAATAACATTTTTTGAGTGCTTTGAAATATTTTTGTTTATTTCTTATTACTTTGACTTAAAGAACAAGTAATTAAATTTCTTTCGAAGTGCTAAAAGTGAATTACTTAAACTGTTTTTACCAAAAAAATAAACAAAAACCATAATTATTGTGTTTTATTAGACTTTATTTTGGGTTCTTCTAAAAATCAATTGATTTAAAATAAGAATGCCAATCGTGAAAATTTTTTACTCATAAATCATTTGTTTTTCTTTTCGATATTTTTCTGTTACAGATCTCAGCGCGTAATACTTCCAGCGCTATGTCGAAAACAACATCCTCTATAAACACAACGACATCGGGTGCAACAACAGGGACGACGACGTCAGTACGAAGTCAACGTGACAAAACCGAGAGCTATAAAAGTTTTTACGAAACAAATTTATAGATAGTGATTGGCCTCTATATATATAAATAACACATATATGTACTTATACTTATAAGCATAATATATTTATATACCATTTGTAGTACGCTTTATTAAATCAACATAAGAGTTCATTGCACAACAGTTGTGGACTATAATATAATATAAATTGAGCTAAAATCAAAAAAATTGTCAAACATCAAAAGGAAAGTAAAACGGAAGACTAAACTTTTGGACTCTACACTAGTCGGCATAAATATTTAGACAACACTTAAAGTGAAATCTACTTAAAATCATAAACAATACATGCGAAGAAGTTTGGTATTGAAGAATAGGTCACTTTAATTTCGTTTCAATAACATAATATGATTCTTAACCCATTGAGTACTCGTGGACTATTTTGCAGTTCTTGAAAGTTCTAATTTTTAAGATTTTTCCCGGTTGAAACAATTAGACTTTTGCAAAAATCTCTTCGAAAGTATTTCACGTAATGTTCTGCAATGTGTTAAGAAGCGACTATGTATTATTGAAAACGGAGATTGAAATGAGTCAAACATCCATTTGATACCAAACTTCTTTTGAAGTAAGTTTAATTTTTAAATAGATTTCACTTTAAGTGTTGTCAAAATAAATATGCCGACTAGTGTATATGTTTGCCTTTTTTTTAGACTTAATAAAATTTTGAGCAAATTGTTTGCCAGCCTAGGCACACTCTAAATATCGGTACATGTACATTTTTTATAGATCGATTGTACTTACTTACATATATACTATATAAAGTAAATTTATAAACATTATTATCTCTTTCTTTGCTTAGTTTTTAAAAAGTATTAAAACGTGATAATTGCACTAAATTGCATACATGCATATCTTTAACCATAAATATACATAAACATATACTACTACTACTATATATTTTTGTCTTAAATTTTAGAAACAAAGAACGAGTATCAATTAATTAATTGTTTTGAAAAATCTTAACAATAAAGCATAAGTTTTTTTTGCGAATTAATTCACTTGTTTACAAAATCATAAGGTCTCACTGGCCGTCGCCGCCCTAATATAGCTAACATCAAGCACACAGAACTTGGCCCGGCACATGGGGCAGGTGCACTTCTGTTCCAGCCACACTTCACGATCCACATCGCTCTGGCGGGCGGCGAACCAACGTGCCAAACACTCGACACACCACATGGGACGACAATAGCAATTGGAGCAGCATGCCTCATCGGTTAATGGAGCTCCAGCTCGATTTAAATCCGCACATTGTTTATTGATCTTGATATTGGGTTCGGCCAGCATACAGGCAAAACATTTATCCGTTATGGGATCCGAATTGAAAATGGGATTCAGTGTTACTTGCGCTTTGAACACATCCACAAAACGATCGATAACACTGCGATGGAATTGTATATTGGGGGGTATTGCTATGGGTCGCCGCACCCGATCCTCCAGACTCCGAAATTCCAAGGCATTGATGCGTATGTGAAAATCGGCGACACCTTGTCGCATCGGTCGCACTATAATGCTTATCATTTGCAATGTATCGTTCTGATCGTGTTGCGATACATTATACGTTTCCGCCTGCAAGCAAAAAAAACTTATCAATTCTACATATATAATATATTTAAATATGATAAGAGTTATAGTTTGTGATACCTTCGATGTGGTAGTAAAATATAGTTTTTTCAAGTTAACCAAATTTGTATAGACTACAGATAAAACTGGGCCGATAACCCAAGCATATGAACTCAAGTATAATAATGTTTTCTATGCTAAAACAAGAAAGAAAATGTCAGTCGGGCATGCCGACCGTGTAATACCCTCTGAGCTTCGTTTCCAATTATATGAGTTCCAATTGGAGTAGCTGCTGCAAGAACTTAACATGTACACATATTTGTATGTCTATCTCGCTCACACGTTTTTCGTTTTCGTTGCTTGTGTGCAGAGCTCAGTGCAATGCACGTGGCTATGCCTTGCTTGAAAGTAACGATTTTCGTTGTATGAAAAACTTTTTTAATTATAGTCCGATTTTAATGTAATTTGCAGGATCGTTTGATATTATTTGTCTGCGGGTATATACTAAGTTACAAAACTATACGTTAAGAAATAAGTGAGCCAGCCGCATGCAAAGTTACAACGTAATTGTGCTTTTGGTGGGCGAAAGAGGGGTGCCATCCAAAAAATGTTGATGGCATTGTCTTTATATTGTAAATAGCAACCTGCATGCCAAAATTTGTGTTCCTAGCTGTTATATTAACTAAGATATTTGCCAAAAACACATATTTTTTCCGAGGTATGTCTGGTTTTTAGCTTATTGTCGGCGCATGGGGCGTGGCATTACAAAAAAGGAAACAAAATTGTATTGACTGACTAAATATGTGATCGACACTGACTAAAACTGATACTTGTAGCTCTTACCATCTCTGAGAACTGTTTGTTCATACGGACAGACGGACAGACGCACAGACGGACAGACGGACATGGCTATATCGACTCGGCTTGTGATGCTGATCAAGATTATATATACTTTATGGGGTTTGCCACGCCTCCTTCTGCCTGTTACATACTTTTCACAAACCCAATATACCCCTCAGAGGGTATAATAATGTTTTCTATGCTAAAAATAGATTTTCAAACGACTGTGACAGCTACATATGTATATAATAGAGAATTTTAATGAACTAAATTTGCTTTAAATGATTGCAGTATTACCAAATATACTGAAAAATTTTTGAAATGTGCCAAAATGTGACTATTTTGATGAAAAGTAGGTAAAAATGGGTTAAAATCAATTTTCAAAAAATCATAAAAAATACATGCGAAGAGATTTTTGAAAAATTTGTTTTCCATCACTAATAGAATCTTTTTGCATTCAAACATTTTTTGTTTTAGCCCGGGGGAAAAAGTTTAAAAATTAGACCTTTGCAAGAATTGAAAATATTCCACGTGTACTCAATGGGTTAAGAAGCATTATGTATTATTAAAACGGAATTGAAGTGACCTATCCATTGATACCGAAACTTCTTTCGAAGTAAGTTTAAACTTTAAGTAGATTTCACTTTAACGTGTTGTCAAAATAAATATGCCGACTAGTGTATATGTAGATTATGGTTAATCCTACCTTGGCTACGCTTAGCGCTGTGTTTGCTTGATGGGCAAAGTTGACATTATACATGGATGTTTTGATGATCCAGTTCTCAGTGGCAATTACGCTGCTAATCGAATTGAGCTTCCGTTTGTATACGTCCTGGCGACGGAATTCGATGCCAATGTCACTGGACACACTGCTATAGCTATCCGGCGTATTTGAATATTTGGCGAGTGTTTTATTTATGGGATGTCGTCGCCAGTTCTGTTGATGCCAGTTGAAAATTAACGTGGGCACTACTAATACACCTAGCACGCTAAATCGTTGAGCCATTTTCCAGGTCAGGGTTTTGAAGGCCACCGCCTCCTGGGGCATTGGGAAATCTGGATCAAGTTCATTATCCTCCAGCGGCTGTTGATTGGCAAACACCGAAAACTTGACACGATGTATGAGAAAATATGTGACCGGCAGACAGCTATGCACAAATAGATTCAGTGAGGTGCGGCGTATGTGGTAGCCAATAAAATCCAGAATTTCATCGCCGAGGAAGCGCGAGAACAACTGTTCGATTGTGAAGCCCAGACGCTGAAATTCCTCGGGCGGGTAAATGATGCACATGCAGAGCAGGAAGTAGAACAAATTGAAGAGCAGTTCCGACTCATCCATATTGCGAATAATTTTGAAAAAATGCAAAACAAAAACTATAAATACGAGTTCGTTCTCAAGGCCCACACTAGAGGTGCGTAACTATTTGTTGATGTGTCGTCGACTGCAGCACAGTGCTGCACCGTAAAGATTATCGACAAATGCAAAATGATGGCGCGCTAATGCGAATATTTCAAATTTGTTTGCACAACTTAATAAATTATAAATAAAGACCTCGGTAAATTGTCGTACATATTAAACATGTTATTTTAACTCTAATACAAATGTTTGGCTTTGATTTGTGTATTGAAAAAACTAATTAAATGCGTTTGCTGTGGGAGCCACAGAAATGCGCAACAGTGTGAATATTATAACGTTTCGATAAGTCGATAGGCATGTGCTCTTGTCACAGCTACGATCGGTTGGCGCGCCAAAGCAAGCAGTTTAAATTAGTTACTTTTACTTTACTTTAAAAATGTTATAAGTCATAAATAAAACGATTTTTGCCTATATTTAGTATTAAATGTGTATTTTTTTTTTTGTAAAATAGCTTAAATACATTACATTTGCTTTGATTTGTGCTATGGACAAAAGAAAAATGAAAAATACATTATAAAAGTGAAAACCAATGGCCAAATAAATAATCTCTTCAGTTCAAAATGAAAAATACATATATAATATAATTTCAATTGGCTGTCATGGAAGCAATATCTGAGTTTAGCTCGATATGTTTTGAAATTAGTCTATTAACAACTTGCGTTCGATTTGTGTGTCCAAAACGGACTTTGTTTTTTTTTTTTACTGTAAGATATATATATATAGTATATACATGTTAATATTACAAAACCACATCCGATTGTTATACATATATAAAGTGTTCTAAATGTTTAACGGAATGCTTGTGTTTTTAGGGAGGGAGGATTACAGAATGTAATGTTGCATTACAGAATGTAATGTTGCATTACAGAATGTAATGTTGCGCTTTTTAATGGACGGGTGTTCAAAAAACTTATGGCTGCTGAAATTCACTTAGATTGGGAATGTTGTCATCATTTGATACTGAACTGGAATCGTTGGCTAGCTCAAAACTATTCTCACCGCTGGTGCCGGTTACAGTTGTCAGACTTGAATCATTATTTGATGTCTGATGATCCGAGTTACTCAAGTTTGGCAATGACACATCCTCATCAGCCTCATCCTCATCATCATCATCGTCAACATGCACATCATCGTCGTCATCATCATCCTCGTCATCATCATCATCATCCTCGTCATCATCATCATCATCATCGTTACTTGTGCTGTTATCATCTAGTCCATTGCTGCAACTAGCTGTACTTAAATTTAAAGCACTTATTGCTGGCAAATTTCTCATTGTTGTTGTTGTAGTTGCTGCTGCTGCTGCTGTGGTGTCTACATCTCTGCTGCTGCTTATCTCACTGCTTGACTGCCTGATCAACGACAAGTCTGGCATTATAGTAGATGATGCAATTTTTGAGCTACCATTGAGCTGGGAATGTTCTGTACTTGATATTTTATCGCTGCTCGCATTTAGAAATGATATATTGGGCAAATTTAGTGAAGTTAAAACCAGATTTGATGTATTCGCTGCTGCTGCTGCTGCTGCACTGCTGCTGGTCGTCAACGGTTTGGAGTTTCTTCTTGGTGGTCTTACTGGTGGTACATCGGTTCTCTCTGCTCCATTTTCATGTGTCATGCCATACGGCATACTCTTGTCCCGTCTCACCGCATGCTTGTCAAAGTAATCCATATTCATTTTCGATGTGCGCACCTGTGCAACTGCTGCATTCAGCTGCGTTGTATTTGGCTGAAATTGGCTGGGATTATCATCCACTTCCATCTCATCACTCTGCTCTATGCCCTCCAGGCTAAAGTCAATGATGGCGGCGGGTCCCAGGGCAGGTCGAGCTGGTGGTGCTTCTGCCAAAATGATAACAGAGAACCATTTTAATTAATTATTTTTTAAATTTACTCTTAAAGAGATTTAAATTTTTCATAATATTTGCAGAATTAAAATATAGTTAAATGAGTTAAATTGTTCATATTTGTTTATTCTGAACGTAATCAGTTATTTTAGTAGTGGTTCAAGGTGAACAAATAAAGAAATTGAATAGTTCAAATAGTTCACGAATGACTGAAAAAGTTCATTCATAATGATAACCTTTATGCATTGCTATTTACCATTTAGAAAGTATATGGCCACAAAATCCGCAGCACTATAGATCTCTGCCTGAATCAGCAATAGCAATAAAACTCCAACCGTAGGACGCTCATTGAATTTTCCAGATGTTTTCCATTCCTCGATCATAATTTGTGATATGCTCTGGCCGGTTGTTAATTTCTCCTTGGCAATGCGATCAATTTGTGTTGAGGAATATTTGTAGCCAACATCTTGGGCAATCTGCTTAAAATTGGGATCACCATAGCTGCAGGCTGTGGCATCCATTTTTTTGGGTATAATGCCCATTAGCTTTTGCCAGCAGTCCAGGTGATCGAGTATCGTGGCCAATTTGTTAATGTCAATGTCGTCGACCAGTCGCAGTTCCGTGTACCGCGTGTATTTTGAATGTACGGCAACGGTACTTGGCGTTGTTGCTGCGGCCGTTTTTTGGACAATCGCCCAACCGTTTGTTTGGGCCATTTTCATTTGTTGGCTTTTATCCTATTGTTCTGTTGGTGTTGTTGTCGTTGTCTTTGCGGATGTTGTTGCGATTTGTCGTCGTCGCCGTCTGTCTGTCTGTGTCATTTGCGCGTGTTGTGTTATAAATGCATTTTTGTATTCACTTGTTTTTCGTTTTCACTGAATTTTCCTATGAGCCATCATCAATGGTTTCTCCTCACGTACATACATATATACACACAGGTATCTACATATGGAATAGCCTATTAGAGATGCTTGGAAACGTTCACAATAAGTTCAATTGAACTGTTCATCACAGTGAACAATAGTGGGAATGCACGATACGACAGGTTCGCTTTGAACTACTGTCTTAAATTGAACTACGTTGCACAACTCTGAAGCCTATTGCAAACAGCTGTTTCAAGCTTTCTGCGTTGCCTCGTCGATATGTTATCGATAGTTACTGCTTGCAGCTCTGCCCCGGCGATAATAGACTTTCGAAAATCTTGGCGGTTAACTGCGTGCTTTTTGAATATTTGCTCGGCACCTGAATTCATATGAAAACTGGAATTTTCTCTCTTTTCTTTAAAAACAAAAACTGTATTTAATTTGTATAATGGACACAATTACATTTAATAGATTGTATAATAGATTTCTTTTTGACAAAAAGTTGTGTAAAATTTGGACGAAATTAAACAGATAAGAAGACGGGTATTTCGCTTTGAACTACTGCCTTAAATTGAACTACGTTGCACAACTCTGAAGCCTATTGCAAACAGCTGTTTCAAGCTTTCTGCGTTGACTCGTCGATAAGTTATCGATAGTTACTGTTTGCAGCGCTGCGTAAGCGATAATAGACTTTCGAAAATCTTGGCGGTTAACTGCGTGCTTTTTGAATATTTGCTTGGCACCTGAATTCATATGAAAACTGGAATTTTCTCTCTTTTCTTTAAAAACAAAAACTGTATTTAATTTGTATAATGGACACAATTACATTTAATAGATTGTATAATAGATTTATTTTTGACAAAAAATTGTGTTAAATTAGGACGAAATTAAACAGATAAGGAGACGGATATTTGCAATGCTTAAATGCTAAATGTACAATCGTTCGTTTGTTAAATCAAAAGACAAAACAAACATTTTAGAAAAATATGTATAAAAAATGTTTTTGTGTGTTGATTACAATTCATATGCTAAAACTCTACTTAATTGTATGTATATAAGGTCACTTATCTCTGTTTTTTTTAGCATATGTTCAATTCGCTGAGGTTACTCTACATATTTATGTAGTTATAGAAAATACGGAATGTAGCTTTTGTTCTTTTTTTTTTTAAATTAAATATATAAACGAGACTCATATAAGTTTTGTGTGTGTGATTTGTAAAGCTGTGCGCGCTTTCCAATCGCTCGGACGGTATCAAATAATCTTAGCTGCTTATTTTAAATTGTTAAATTTTGTTGTTGGCTTTGCTAACTAATTGTTGTTGGCATTTGTAAAGCAAAATCTGGTGATGAGCAACAAGATGCTCATTATTAATGCGGTATTGATATTATGACCATGTCGTGTATTCGCTGCATTCCTTGTGGTTTTGCCCATCTGGAAGCGTAGTGTTGGACTGGACATGCGTCCGTCGCCTCCGTTGCTATAGGCCAGCACACGCATATTGTAGCTCTTGCCGGGCGTAAGGGTGTTGATAAACGACTCCAGTTTCTGTCCAATAGGCACAATGGTATTGTTGGCTGTTATCATATTCTGATCCGTTTCCCAAATGCGCACCTGAAGCAAAGCAAAGTATTCAATGAGTTATATTGTCGTACCTCATATATGTATATATATATGCTACATACCTTATAGCCCTCAATGGGCTCCTCATCCTGTGCTGGCGACACATAACGCCATACCACTCGCACCGTGGAGGGATTAATGCCATAGACATGCACGGAAGACGGTGGCTTCTGCGGTGCCTTGCGATATGTGCGTTCTGCAAGGCAAATTTGAAATAGTTCTCATTTCACAAAACTTAAACAAGAAAGAAAATGTCAGTCGGGCATGCCGACTGTGTAATACCCTCTGAGCTTCGTTTCCAATTAGATGAGTTCATTTTGAACTGCTTACAAGCAGTGCACTGCGTAAATTTTATACACACAAGCAGTGCTTGTAAATACACGCACTGCTTGTAAACACTGCAACGTAAACGAAAGCAGTGCACTGCTATTGCGTTAAAAATTTAAGTTTGTATGACAAACTTTTTTATTTATAGTCCGATTTTAATGAAATTTTCACAATCGTTTGATATTATTTGTCTGCCAGTATATCCTAAGTTACAAAACTATATGTTAAGAAATAAGTGAGCCAGCCACTTGCAAAGTTACAACGTAATTGTGCTTTTGGTGGGTGAAGGAGGCGTGGTAACCAAAAAATCTTTAAGGGAATTATCTTTATATTGCATCTAGCAACTTGCATGCCAAAATTGGAGTCCCTAGGTGTTATATTAACTGAGATATTTGCCAAAAACCTGTATTTTTTACGTGGTATGTCTGGTTTTTCGCTTATTATGGGCGAATGGGGCGTGGCATCAAAAAAAGGAAACAAACTTGTATTGACTGACTAAATATGTGATCGATACTGACCAAGTTTGAACTTGTAGCTCTTACCATCTCTAAAATCTGTTTGTTCATACGGACAGACGTACAGACGGACATGGCTATATCGACTCGGCTGTTGATGCTGTTTAAGAATATATATACTTTATGGGGTCTGCCACGCCTCCTTCTGCCTGTTACATACAAATCGCCCTCTGACAAACCCATTATACCCCTCAGAGGGTATAAAAAAAATCAATAGTAGAAGACACATACCTTCAAAACGCTCACTTTCCGGTCCTTCACCAGCGGCATTGTATGCCATAACCTTGACAAAGTAATACGTATCCGGCTGCAGACCCACAATCAGAGCCCAGTTGCGTGTGGTACGTGATAAATAGTAGACAGCATCCTCCTCCCGATGCGTAGTCTTCCAATACTTTCAACTAAAATAGGCAAGAAACATTAATAAAAACTGTCTTAGTTTAGACTTACACTAGTAGGCATAAATATTTACACAACACTTAAAGTGAAATCTACTTAAAATTTAAACTTACTTACGCAAGTATTTTTTATGATTTTTTGTAATGTGCCAAAAGTGACTATTTTGATGAAAAGTAGGTAAAAATGGGTTAAATATCAATTTTCAAAAAATCATAAAAAATACATGCGAAGAGATTTTTGAAATTATTTTTTTTTTCCATCACTAATAGTTTCTTTTGGAGCAACTTTTTGTATTCAAACTGCATTTTGTTGTTTTAGCCCCGGGGGAAAAAGTTTAAAAATTAAACCTTTGCAAGAATTGAAAATATTCCACGTGTACTCAATGGGTTAAGAAGCATTATGTATTATTAAAACGGAATTGAAGTGACCTATCCATTGATACCGAAACTTCTTTCAAAGTAAGTTTAAATTTTAAGTAGATTTCACTTTAAATGTTGTGTAAATATTTATGCCTACTAGTGTATATGCAGTTTACCCTATGTCCAATTAGTTTGCCACGAATATTTTCACGTGACATATCAATGGGATTCCAGGTGACATTGAAGCAGGTGGAATTGAAGGGTTTGGCAAAGGGTTTCTGGGGTGCCACCTGTGGCATATCCTCCGCCGAATGAATGACAGCAATTTCACTCTCTGGTCCCTTGCCAATGGAATTGATAGCCTGCACTTTGACCTCGTACTGGGTGTAGTAATTATTGAGTGGTATATTGACCACAGCAATTCCAGCATTATCCTGCTTCTTAACAATATCCGACGCCCACTCTAAAGCACCCTTTAGCTTCCAGAACATCTTGTAGTGTATGCCCGGGCTGTGCTGCTCCTGTGGCTTCAATGGTTCCCACGTTATGGTTAGATCACCAATCTTGCCACCGCCACCACCCACTTTCCGTGGTGCTATATACGGTTTATCCTCGTATGTGCTGTAAATTGGCGAAGGAGCCGATGGTGTTCCAATGCCCAAATCATTCACAGCCGTCACACTGAATTCGTACTGGGACCAGGGTGTCAAATTGATCACCTCCGCTTGTTGTCGCGATGTATAGCGATCCACTTCGCGTGCCTGCACATGTGTGGATACATTCACCCATGTGCGATTCCAATTGGTGCGTCCCAGTATATTGTAATAGCGTATGGGACGACCATTGTTTACACCATCCACCCACTCAATGATCGCGCGCGTCTTGGCTATTTCAACCACTTGTACACCACCGGGTGCACCGGGAGCACCCTCAATAATGACATTCGTCTTGGTGCTTATCTCATTCACCGATGATTGCACAACGCATTCGTAATCGCCAGCATCGCGCATTGTTAGATTATGCACCGTCAAACTGTTCCATTCCACAATCTGTAAAAGTGGAAAAACAAAAAGTTAAATAGTTGTAGGATAGATTTCGGATTTCGTCCCTAATGTAAACTGCCATTGGCGTGAATTTGTGTCATATTTTTGTTTATTAGCCAAACTCATTGGAAGAAAACGGAAAAGTTTAAGTTTTTTTATGTTAAATAAATGTTACCCCTCTCATAGACAGAACCTGATGATATTGGGTTCTACTAGCCCTGATATGATATAATGTGTATAGTGACATAAACTTTGAGTTTTTTGGTGTGCCAATACTTTTTGGACTCACTGTATATACACTATGTGTTAGTTTGCTTCATTTTTTTATACCCTCTGAGGGGTATATTGGGTTTGTCAGAAGTATGCAACAGGCAGAAGGAGGCGTGACAGACCCCATAAAGTATATATATTCTTGATCAGCATCAACAAGCCGAGTCGATATAGCCATGTACGTCCGTCCGTGTGTCTGTCTGTCTGTCTGTCCGTATGAACAAACAGATCTCAGAGATGGTAAGAGCTACAATATCCGGTTTAATCAGTATCGATCACATATTTAGTCAGTCAATACAAGAACCTTTTTTTTTTTCGATGCCACGCCCCATTCGCCCACAGTAAGCGAAAACCCAGACATAACTCGGAAAAAATACAGCTTTTTGGCAAATATATCAGGTAACTATGGCATCTAGGGACACCAATTTTGGAATGCAGAGTTGCTAGATGCAATATAAAGACAATGCCATCAAAATTTTTTGGATGCCACGCCTCCTTCGCCCACCAAAAGCACAATTACTTTGTAACTTTGCCTGCAGCTGGCTCACTTATTTCTTAACGTATAGTTTTGTAACTTAGCATTTATTTGCTGACAAATAATATCAAACGATTGTGAAAATTTCATTAAAATCGGACAATAATTAAAAAAGTTTGTCATACAACGAAAATCGTTACTTTCAAGCAAGGCATAGCTACGTGCATTGCACTGAGCTCAGCACACAAGCAACGAAAACGAAAAACGTGTGAGCGAGATAGACATACAAATATGTGTGCATGTTAAGTTCTTGCAGCAGCTACTCCAATTGGAACTCATCTAATTGGAAACGAAGCTCAAGAGGGTATTACACGGTCGGCAATGCCCGACTGACAGTTTCTTTCTTGTTTTTTTTTTCGATTTGCTTTAGCTCTTTGTCTCTTTAAATACTTTTAAACAGCAGAACAACTAAACTACAGGGTCTAAGCGTACTGTAACCAGAGCTGTTAAAAAAAGCATTCGAATATAAAATGGAAATGGTTTTTTAATGGTTTTAAAACCATTTCCATTTTATATTCGAATGCTTTTTTTAATAGCTCTGACTGTAATCAATTTGTTTATAAACCTACAATGCGTTGTGTGCCATCGTGATTATTGCGTAGTATCTCGCCGTTTTGCTTCCAAACATAAGCAATGTCCAGCAGCTCATCGAATGCGGCCTCGCAGTGCAAATAGATAATGTCGTGCTCTCTGGACACAATGCGCTGCGGTGGCGTCTGTATGAAACGGATTTCCTCTGTGTGAACAAATAAAATATAATAAATATTAAATCTCTAAGGAGACTGCATGAGTCTACTCATAACATACGTAGATTGAATGTATTCTAATTGAGTTGAGATGAGAAGTGTAAAAAAATGAATTTATGAGATATTGGTGGAGTATAATTAGTTTAAATGGTAAGTGTAATGGAATGTGGGGGTTGTTTTTTGGTTGAATGGGAGGGTTTTTTTTGTAGGGTGTGTGTGGTTTAATGGTGGTAGGGGGAAATAAAAAAAAAAAAAAAATAATATTTTTTTAAAATAAATAATATTGATATGTATGTATATAAAAAAAAAAAAAATATGAAAAAGTGTGTGTGTTTACGTTTTTTTTTTTTTTTTTTTGGGTTTTTTTTTACTCCAAAATTCAAACTAAAATACTTACGCAGCACAATCACTCGAGCATGGGATTCATCGGATCCCGCCTGATTGCTGGCTATGCAGGAATACATGCCCTCATCATCTCGCGATGTGGGTGAAATAATCAAAGTGCCGCTGGGCAGGATGCGACGATGTCCACCGGAGCCCAAGACTTGACCATCTTTCTTCCACTGGAATTTGGGACGTGGCGCAGCTTCGGGATTGCAAACAATGGTCGTATTGCCATTGTAGACAGCATAAATTTCCGATTCCAATGGATGTTTCTTAAACGATGGCTTCATGGACAACACACGCAATTGGGCCGAAGAGAATGAGGTCTTTAATTGATTTGTCGCTCCACACTGATACATGCCCTCATCCTTGGCATGCTCCAAAAACTTAATGGTGAGCACATTATCCTGTATGACATAACGATCCCGATTAATGCTCAACGGATCGAGTCGCTCGGCATTTTTGTACCACGTGTAATTGGCATCTGGTATGGCAAAAGCTTCACAAATGAAAGTAACATCGCTATTATAATCCTTAATCATATCCTTCAACGGTATCGTAAATTCCGGACGCATTTGTATATTGATGTATATGGATTTCACTCAGCGTTTTGCGGGGATTTGTAATGCTGCACGTATATTGACCATTATCATTGATGGTGGCATTCTTAATGATGAGCACACGTCCATAGCTAGTGACGTAAGCATTCCGCTGCAATGGTTGTCCCTGCCTCGTCCAGTTATACGATGGTATCGGATAACCAAAGGCCATGCACTCCAAGCGTATCTCTTCGCCGGCAATTGGTGCCTCCGGGAAGACCTTGGGAAATGTATTCGCAAAGATCAGCGCCTGATAATTGCTATTCGGCGTAACGCGCAGTGGAAAGAATGGACCATTACGTCCCGTATCGGAGACATCCGTTTGCACCGTACACGAATAATTTGCACGATCCACCGTCTCTATGAAGGAGAAATACAATGCACCATCATGCGAGACAAAGACACGTTGATCTTCCTCCACGAAATTGGGGAAATAATCACGTGCCCAATAGTATTTAATCGATGGATAATGCTGCGGTGGATCACAGAATATCGATTTACCCCAATTCATTTCACTTGTCTCCGCCGAACGTTTTAGATTAAACTCCATAATGAAACCAAAATTCAAATGTGCACTCTCCGATCGAATGCGTCCAAATTTATTTTCCGCAACACAATGATACGATCCCTGATCCAATGCCTGTTGGGGTTTATAGATAATTAAATTACCACCCGATATGGTATAACGATCTTCGGTCAGCGGATCAATACGACGATATTCTAGCGTATCATTCACATAGATCTCACGATACCATTCATAGGTGGGCGTTGGATAGCCCAAAGCCAAACATCTCAGCGAAACATCATCGATCAAACGATTCTTATTCACATCGAATGTCGTATCATTCGGTTGCCTCACAAAATACGGTCCACGTGGTATACGCTCCAAATCTCGTATATCTAGACCATAATCATACGGTCGTTTATCATCCAATTTGATATTAACATTATCGGGACTATATAATGCCTTCGATTCACATATAAACAGATTCAATTCAATTTCATAGGCGGGCATAAACATCCAGCGATCACGTTTCTTTGAATACGCATAAACCACACGATCTCGCACATAGCCATTATCTCCATAAGGCTGATTGGGTCCTTGAAAATGTAAAAATTTGATATTTTATAAATATATTATTTTTCCTGCGACAGGTTAATGATATTGTAGTTCGATTTAGACGAAATTTAGTAGAGGTAGTACATATATAACTATATTCTGTATGTTGCTTTTGAATATCACATATAAAAATTAAGTTTTTAATAGAAAAGGGTCTTAATAGTATTCCCATATCTCTATAAGGCTGATTGGGTCCTTAAAAATGTAAAAATTTAAAATTTTAATAAAATATTATTTTTCCTACGATATTGTAGTACGATTTGGACCAAATTTAGTAGGGGTAATACATATATAGCATATTCTATATGTTGGTTTGGGATATCACTTAGAAAATGTAAGTTTTTAATAGAAAAGGGTCTTAATAGTATTCCCATTCCCATATCTCCATAAGGCTGATTGGGACCTTAAAAATTTAAAATTTTTTAAATATAGTAGTTTTCCTTAGACAGTTATATGATATTGTAGTACGATTTAGACAAAATTTAGTAGGGGTAATACATATATAGCATATTCTATATGTTGGTTTTGGATATCACATATAGAAAAATTAACTTTTTAATAGAAAAATGTGACTTTCGTTTGACTTAATAGTATTCCCATTTCCATATCTGTCATAAGTCTGATTGGGTCCTAATGAAAATTGTACAAATAAATTTGATATTTTATTGAGATAGCTCAAATAATTTTTCCAACAACAGTATAAATGTTATTGTAGTACTTTGATTAGACGAAAATTTAAGTGAGGTAGTAATACATATATAATATATTTCTGTAGGTTAACAGTTAATTGGATATCACGATATATGAAAGAAGTAAATTTTTTATACAAATCTACATCGTGATCTATGAGTTGCGTTTGAGTTCAAAATAGTAATTTACGCATGTTAGATATATGTTATAGTCGTGCAAGCTGACCGTGAAATACCCTCGGAAATTCGTTTCCAATTATGTAATTTAAAATATGTTGAGATAGCTGCTGAAGAACTAATACAAACACACATATTTGTATGTCTATCTCGCTCGCACAATGCAATGCACGTGGCTATGCCTTGCTTGAAAGTAACGATTTTCGTTGTATGACAAACTTTTTTAATTATGGTCCGATTTAGATGAAATTTTTACAATCGTTTGATATTATTTGTCTGCAAGTATATGCTAAGTTACAAAACTATACGTTAAGAAATAATTGAGCCAGCAGCAGGCAAAGTTACAACGTAATTGTGCTTTTGGTGGGCGAAGGAGGCGTGGCATCCAAAAAATGTTGATGGCATTGTCTTTATATTGCAAATAGAAACCTGCCTGCCAAAATTGGTGACCCTAGGTGTAATAGTTACCGAGATATTCGCAAAAAGCCTATATTTTTCCGAGGTATGTCTGGTTTTTAGCTTATTGTGGGCGAATGGGGCGTGGCATCGAAAAAAAGGAAACAAATTTGTATTGACTGACTAAATATGTGATCGATACTGACTAAAACGAATATTGTAGCTCTTACCATCTCTGAGATCTGTTTGTTTATACGGACAGACAGACAGAAAGACGGACAGACGGACGTGGCTATATCGACTCGGCTTGTGATGCTGATCAAGAATATATATACTTTATGGGGCCTGCCACGCCTCCTTCTGCCTGTTACATACAAATCGCCTCTGACAAACCCAATATACCCCTCAGAGGGTATAAAAAGTCTATAAACAGTTTTTTTTTGACTTACCAAAGAATCCACGTAAATTGTTCTGATTACGTTGATTGATGTTCGTGGTGCCCGTCATGGTGTTGTAATACTGGTTATTGGCATTTGGATTAAGATTGTTGCGATGATTCGGATCGTTTTCCACAAGGAAACGATTATCAATTAAATCCTCGTTCTCCAAAGCCAGCTGCTCATCGAAGGCGAAGGAATCTTCAATCTGAACCAATTGCGAATTGTCATCGTTTATCCAGCTTTGTGGCCCCGTCTGGCGGGCAGAGATGAAGAAACGATTCTGCCGCTGATTCTGTAGAATCAAATGCTTCAATATAAACGAATGCTTATCCACATTATCCACATTTATGAGATCCGATGTATATGCTTTACAGATCTTCTTGGCCTCTGCCCAGTTGCGTTTGGGCGAGCGTATGAAACGATAACAGGTCTGACGATAGGAAACCCAATGTTCGGGACAAAAGTTATCCTCATCACTGAATATATCCCTATAACCATAGTTGGTATTACCCGACGTAATGCTATTGCGATTAAATGGATCATATTGTGGACCCAGATTAGTGGCACCGGGTGCGGCCACGTTGCTGCCACCAATACCAATCCGATTGTTGTTGTCGAAATTGTTGAAATTATTAAAGTTGTTGTTGTTGTTGTTAACACCCAGATAATTGTTATTGTTGCTGCCCGGCTGATTATTATATGGATCTAGCAATGGCGAACCATCGGGATTTGTTTGTTGTGCCTGTTGCCCAGTATACAGGGGATTATAACGTGGTGCGTAGTCCTTGTTGTAACTGGGTTGATATGTTTGTTGCGTCTGTTGCGGTAGCTGCGCTGCCTCCTGCAGCAGCTGCTCGTTGGCAACGCCTTGCGCTTGTGACGGCGTTGCCAGCCACAACAACACAAGTGGCACAATAGATTCATGCGTTCGTCTTGACATCGTGACTTGATTTAGTTTTTTTTTTTTGCAGTTCGTTGAGGCAAAAACCAATTTGGCTCTAAAGGCACATGTTCGTTCGTATTTGTTTAAATTCCAATCTATAAATAAAGCACAATGGAAAAACGTTTGTTTATTTTAGACTAATATTCGAATTTATGAACTGTTTTTTTGGCGTAAACAAATGCAACGATCAGTCAGCGAGCAATTAAAATTAGTAATCAAAAACACAGACACAGACGTACGCATGGGCGTGGTTCAGAGCCCCAGAGCGTAATTTGTTTTTGAATTAAAATTAAATCAGTTAATTAAACTAAGCACAGTTTTAAATTAGATAGCATTTAATTTAAGCTTAAAAGCATTATTTTACACTTGTGCTTTAATTTAACAACACTTATTGAGCAGCCGCCGCCCAATTTTCCACGCAAAAGCTGTGCTTAGTCAACAATCGCAGAACTTCAAACCACACCTTAAAATTTTTAAAGCCACGAATTTCCTTACACACTAAAATTAACATGCATTTAACCACAGTGCCTTACTTATGGCTTAACTAACCAATTGTATAAAACTTAATAACTATGCACTTTAAACTTATAGTCGAATTTAAATAAAAACAAAAACCTAAGCAGCACAATGGCAACAAAAGTAGCAGGTAGTTATGAGCAAGCCACGATTAGCAACGCAATAGACGATAATAATCGAAAGCGGAGCTGGTCTAGAGTTGCCAGCCATTTTAGTAATGCAATTACGATGGCATGATACTTGTCTTTCATTAAATACATAATTATACTCGGACTGACACTTTTTTAACAGCTACACTTTAAACTTTCATAGATAATAGTAATAAATTAATATTAAGACACAAAAAATAATACTTATAATACAAAAAAATATTTGAAAAGAATAACAATTGCAATTTTTTACATAGCCTTAAAAAAACATATATAGCTACTAAATTAAAAAAAATATTATTATATTATTATTAAATTAAAAATTATATTAAAACAAATATATATTTAAAGCCTCATTATTCAAAGCCGTATAACTTTTGTACATTCGATTGTTACGCATACACACAGACTTATCGATAGTTGTGCATATCGAGGCTATGGCAGACTTATCGAATTTCAGGCGAGTGGTGATGTGTAATAAACCCAAAGTTTTGCTGATATTATTTAAATAAAAACACGGCTAATTACATATTAAAAACAAGATGAACTACAATCCAAATGCGGGTATAAGGCATCGTAAGTGGGAAAATTGTAAGGAACAAGCTACAGCAGCACACGCAAGTACAAAGTTAAAAAAATAATCCACGAAGGCAGCAGCTGCAGTTGTGCTGTCTGTCGTTTTTGTCGCCGATTTCCTAACAAATAGATCAAAGAAACTGCAGCTGCCAGTTGTTTCTAGTTAATTTCCAAAGTGCACTAACTAATTGTTGTTATGTTTGCGTTTTAATTAGTTTTGTTTACTGCGTGTTTTGTGTAGCCCAAAATCCTAACGCTTTTCACCCGCTGTTCTCCTCTTCCACTCTCTCTCTTTCACTGTCATCACTAATTCTGTTAACTTACAGCTCAGGGCGGTGGGCGCGCTCGTCCTGTTAAGCGAGTGAGCGATTTTAATGCCATGGGTCCCACTGCTTCGATGCCCAGTGGATCTGCCTTCATGACACCCACAGCAGCGCCCACAATGTTCGATCCCAATATGTACGCTGCTCCTCCACCACAGCAAGTCAACAATTATGGCTTTAATCTCGGCCCCACAGCAGCAGCAGCAACAGCCCCACAACAACAACAACCACAGCAGAGCTTTGGTTATACATCGGCAGCAGCGCCGCAGCCAACAGCACCGCAGGCTGCAGCTGGAGGAGCTGCCTTTGGTCAGCCCCCACCGTTTGGTGCCGCTCCCGGTGGGCCCGTTGGACAGTATCCACAATTTGCCATGTTTCAACAGCCAATTGTACAGGATATGGCCATGCAATATGGCCAACGGCTGGCCGATCAGGGCAAGCAGCTGGTAGAGAATCAATTTGAAAAGTGGGTGCCAGTGGCCAAGCTTAAGTACTACTTTGCCGTCGATAATGCCTATGTGGGTCGCAAGCTAAGACTGCTCTTCTTTCCGTACATACACAAGGTAAGCGAGCAAGTGGCAAGTGGCAAGTGGCTTCTAATCAGTGGCTTGTACAAGTCTGATTGGTTTGTCTTATCTGTGATGCTGTTAAAAAAGAACACAGCAGCCCTAAATGTTACTGCTTATGTTAAACTCTAGACATTTAACATTAGTACAACAGCTTAACATGTGCCTAACAGCATAGTAGTTTTGGCAGTCTCTAACCGGCAGCGCTTTATTAGCGCTTTAACATCTCAGCTAATGTTAGGCTATTAACGTTACTATGCAGGCAAAAAAACTAGTGCTCAAAATTCCATAACTCTAATAACCCATAATACTGTATATTTTTGCTTCATATTCTTCCAGGACTGGTCTTTAAAGTACGATCAAGAGCATCCAGTGCAGCCACGCTATGATATTAACGCACCCGATCTCTATCTGCCCACAATGGGCTACATAACGTATGTAATTGTGGCTGGCTTACTTCTGGGCATGCAGAATCGCTTCTCGCCCGAGCAGTTGGGTATTCAGGCATCCAGTGCATTGGCCTATAGCATTTTTGAACTGGTTGTCTACTCCATATCGCTGTACGTGATGAATGTGAAGACGAGTCTAAAGACTTTGGATTTATTAGCATTTACAGGGTATAAATATGTGAATATCGTCGTGTGTTTGATGATGAGCACGCTATTCTTTCGATCTGGCTACTATATAGCGTTAGCATATACCAGCTTTGCTTTTGGCTTCTTTCTGGTGAGTTGACTTGAATTAAAAGTATATAGATTATATATAAACGGTTATATGTATTTTGCAGTTGCGCACGCTACGTACGAAACTGTTGCAGGACAACTCGCCGACAGCTCCGAGTGGTGCCATTAACTATGATCCGTATGGCAATCCACAGCAATTTGATTACAGTGGCGGCAAGAAGCGAAAATTGTACTTTCTATTTATTGTGATTGCGGGTCAAGTGTTGTTTGCCTTTCTGCTCTCAAAGCATCTTTATTTGCCCGGTGTGGATCCATTGGCGATGCCGAAAGCGATCTAAACAACTAAATTAAAATATTGTGAGACTCATGGAGAGTTTAAAGCCGAGCAGAGGACGTGAAAAATAGATCTTTATAAATAGCTCCAACAATACGTCGAAGAATTATAATTATATTTCCAAATTGTTTAAATCTAAGTGGTTTAGTTTACCCATAAACAGCCAATTGAGATTAGCGCAAACGAAATCTGATTGTTAAAAACACCTTTTTTTATAAATATAAATAAAGCGTAAAATTAAGTGCATATTAAATACGATGCAGCTGTACACTAGTCGGCATATTTATTTTGACAACACTGTGAAAGTGAAATCTACTTGAAATTTGTAGCAGGCTGCGTCTCTCTCTCAGTAAATCTCACTCAAAGTGCTGTTACTCTCTTTGAGTGCATTTGAGAAGACGAACGTTTGAGAACGCTCGACGAGTTAGTTCTCGACCAAAACGTAAGAGAGTGCAGATCATTAAATGTACACCGAGTGTTTCTAAGTAAAAGAATAAATTAATAAAAAAAAAAAGCTAAAAGACAATTATATTTACCAACTACAAATTTAGAACTTACTTCGAAAGAAGTTTCGGTATCAATGGATATGTCACTTCAATTCCGTTTTAATAATACATAATGAGTACACGTGGAATATTTTCAATTCTTGCAAAGGTCTAATTTTAAACTTTTTCCCGCGGGATAAAACAAAAAATGTTTGAATGCAAAAAGATTCTCCAAAAAAATCTATTAGTGATGGAAAAAAAAATTTTTTTTTTAAAAATCTCTTCGCATTTATTTATTTTTTTTTTGTATGATTTTAAGTAGATTTCACTTTAAGTGTTGTCAAAATAAATATGCCGACTAGTGCATATGTTTTGTTTGTGATTAAAAAACAAGTTTTGGTGGATGTTGTTTGCAGAGCTGTTAAAAAAAGCATTCGAATATATATTTTATATTCGAATGCTTTTTTTAACAGCTCTGATTAAAATGGCCGCCAAGCCCGCCGGAACATCCTCCACAGATTATTGGGGTCATATCAAATCCAGTAGAGCTATTGGAAAGTCCCAAAGGGGTGGGAAAATAAAAAAACAAATTTAGTTCATAAATGTGTATTAAAATCAGAGCTGTTAAAAAAAGCATTCGAATATATGTTTTATAACAGCTCTGGTTGTTTAGTTTTCCCATTGTTATTTTTTCGCTTACTCATTTTCAAATAGTTTAGTTTATATAGTTTTTTTTATTGAAATTTGTTTAGTCTCATTACTGTAACGTGTTGTTGTTTTGTTTGTTGTCTGTTTTGCCTTGGTTTTTTGCTTCGTTTTTGTTTTTTTTTTTTTGCAAATATGTCACTAGTTTTTCTCTTTTTTTTCTTAATTTTTTTTTGTTAAACGAATCTCTTTTGGTTTTTATTTTCTGTTATAAAATATAGGTCTGTATGAAATATTCTTTTGTTGTTATTTTTGTTTCCTGTTTTTTGCATTTTAGTCTAATTTTAATTTATTTTTTTTTTTTGGGTGTTTAATGATTTTGTTGTGTTTTTGTTTTTTTTTTAAGTGTAGCGTGAAAAATAATCATAATCATAACGATAACAGTTGCCTACAATTAGGTATTAGTTTGTTTTTTACGTTACGCTGTTTATTTTTAGTTAATAATAATGCATACTAATTAATTATATAGTTAGTATATAAGTATAGTTCGTTAGTTGGGGCCTCAATTTGCAACTCAGTACCAGTTTATCATCCATTCATCTTCATAGCACAAATGTGAAAAAAGTTTCGCTTACAAATTTCGCTAGTTTAGCTTTCAAAATTTTCGTGTGGATGAATTTTCCAATTTTCCTCAAAAAAGTGTATGTGTGTATGTTTGTTTTTTTGTGTGTAGTTGTTGTTGTTTTTATGTTTTTATTATTATTATTATATTTTATGCTAGCACTTAGTAAATAGTTATAAACATGCTTTTTGCTTTTGCTTTGTTTTTAACAAATTCCACGTATTAAAAATAATACATACATATACAACTAATAATAACTATAATAATAATAATAATATTCCAAATTTTTTGTATATATATATTATATATATTCAAATATATAAATGTTTTTGTTCTGTTTTGTTTTGCCTGCTGTTTGCTGCTGTGTATATATATATATATATAAATCGTAGTTATGTTGTACATAACTATTAATCGTATATATTTTATTTATTTACTTTTACTTTTTTTTGCATATGTTTTCTATTGTTTGAGTGCCTTTTAAATTGGAATACAAAAAGGTTTTTTTTGCAACAAACATGAATACAAAAAAAAAAAGAAACATAATTTAATAATAAACAATTAAAACTCGTGTCTATCAGGAAAATGATTTTTTTCAATCTCGCTATAGCTCTCTGTCTAACCTAAATCACCAAACTGCGCCGATTCTGCCGATCTGTATTCACATCCGTCTCAATCCGTCTCTTTAATCGCCTCCTGCTGCTGCTGCTTGACAAGATTACGCTGATAGTTGATCGCATTCATTTTATCGAACTATATTACCGTGCCGCCCGATGGCGCTGATTGACTGGGCGACATGTGCTGAGCAACGTGCTATAAAAATTGGGAGATATTAATTATTATATATGATTGTTATGGTCAGTATATAGGTGCTGAACATACAACTGCAACGAGTAATGAATATTCAATCTGTTGCGAATATTGATCTATATCCGCGTTGTGATTTATTCACATTTTCTGAGCGAAAGAAAAAAATCATATCTCATTCAACTGATTATTCATGATTCTATACTCGCTCTGAAAGTGCTTTGTGCTTCACTCACTACTTGTGATTAAAAAAAAAGGCAACACTCGCACCTTATTACTCTGAGCGTAAGTTGCAAACACTCGATTGTGATTTGATTTTTCTGTGAGCTGAGCCGTACGACACGCTCACGGAACGGGTGCACACTCGTTGAGTGAGCGTTAAAAAAAAGGTCTTTGCTTGTGCGTCGCGTCTCAGTCTATGCGATTCTCATAAAATCGCCATTTGCTACTCGTTTGGTGATTTTTTGTGATACTCGCTCTGTGAGCGTCGAAAATCAACGCTTACTTTTCATACATCCCCCTCACTGATTTTTGTGATACTCGATTTTTTGGTGAACAAAATTTAAGTGTCTGTGATTTTTGTGCTACTCGATTTTTAATCACATTAAAATCATACTATGACGCTCGCTTGTTACTTGAACGATACTCGATCGTTTGGTGATTTTTTGTGATACTCGCTCTGCGAGCGTCGAAAATCAACGCTCACTTTTCACTCACTATTCTCCTGACACTCAATTTTTGTGATACTCGATTTACGCTCACACTCCGCTCGAGTGTCTGTGATTTTTGTGCTACTCGATTTTTAATCACATTAAAAATCATACTCTGACGCTCACTTGTTACTTGAACAAATACTCGATTGAAAATGTAGAGCTACTACTACTTGATTTGATTTCATTTCTGTAGAATTGAACAATCATACTCGAGTATACCCGTTGCAGTTCTCCAGGTGCTAAACTTACCGTTGTATGACCCGGTCTCGCCCATGTGTAGATGAAGCCATCCTGGCAGGCGGTTAGAAAGCAATCTTCACGAAATATCAACGCCGTCAGACGCTCATGGGCAATTTTCTTGCACACGAACGGTTCGAGCAGCGGACACTCCTCAAAGCGTGGACACGCCGAGGTGCCAATGAGCTTCATGGGATCATAGCTGCTTACACTTGCTGTGGACGATGAGGATTGACCGGCTCCGGCGGCGGCGTTGATCAGTGTTGAATTGTGTAACGATTTGCTAAGCTTGAGGGAACCAAAACTATTGGCACCCGCTACTGTCGCCGTCGTCGTCGTCGCCGTGCTCGTCTCCAAGGCGGTGGAGTGTGCAAAATTGTTGACGCTGCTGCTGCTGCTGTTGCTCCGATTGTTATTGTGATTATGCTGCTGATTGTAGCTCTTTAGCATGCTCATGGCCTTGCGATGCTGTCGATGATTTGTTGGACCAACATTTCCCTTTTCTGAATTGCTAAGAAAACTAAAGTTGGACAAACGCTGGGTGAGACTATTAAAGGCGTTAAAGCTGCCACTGCCACCGGAATTGTTTGTGTTCGATTTGTTGTTGGAGTTATTGGAATTTTTGCTATTGTAGTAATTGTTAGGCGGCGGTCCATTGCTGCTCTCAATGCTATCCGTTTTGCCGGCACTAATGCAATTGGGAAACTTGATCGAATTGGAGCTTTGAGTGTTGCCGCTACGACTATTGTTGGTTTTACCCCACTGCTCCTGCTGCTGTATCCGTTTCACTGCATTCATCTGGCGATGATTGCGATGATATTGTACAATTGGCCGTTGAGAATTTACTTGAACTATTGCTATTGCTATGCTCATTGTTTGCCAATGTTGTTTCCCTAATGGGACTGGAGTCCACATAGTTGCTAGGCGGCTGTCCAATGGCAATGGGACGCAACACTTTGATGCTTGGATCGCTTGGATCGATTGCTCCACCATTCATAAAGCTGTTTGTATCGTTTAGCTGTTGTCGCATCGCTGTTAACGGATGCCTCAACACATCCTCCGTAATGTCCCACAAACAGATTTGCGTATCCTGACTAACCGAACCCAAACGATAGCTTATGGCTAGCTGCTTATCGGGCGCCAACTGGGAGGCTGAATGTGGGCGTGTTGCCCTCGATGGCGTTGAGTTCTTATCGTAGCCATCAAAGCCATGCAAACCATTCGCTGTGGAGTCGCCAGAGAAACGTTCCTCCCTGGAGGCAGCTGTATACTCATTCAATTGATTTTCATCATCACTGAAATCACCGCCATCCCAATTCGTATACGAAGTGGTATATGGATCAAAGGCCACCACCGATACCCACGAGCGATGTCCCTGTCCACGGGCCACCACTCTCCGTTCCTGCAGTGACCAAACTGTGACCAGATCATCTTCACCGCCCACAACAATGTATTTGCCATCGGGTGACCAGCAGACGCAGAGGAAACCACCGAAATAGGAACGTGCAATGCCCAACAGTTCCATCGTATCATAGTGAAAGACACGCAGAAAACCATCCTGCGAGACAAGCGCCAGATTCGTGCCACATGGCGAGAAGCACAACTCATTGATGCAACAATTGTCGGTGCTAAAAACCCATTTGTAAAGCGGATTACGTGTAGATTTCGATTTGCAGGTGAGTATCGTATAGCCATCGCCCACTTTAAATGGCTGATAGCTGGGCGCTGTGGCGGCACAAGGCAACTCCTCATTATACAGATACAAATGGCCGGAGGCATGCGAGGCGAGAAACAGATGCGGCGAATTCGGCAGCCATTTCAGGCAGGTCACTTTGGTCTTGTCAATGAGACGCTGTCAAAACAAGAAATAGAGTTAACAAAATAATCCCAATTCCAATTATCCACTCTCACCTCCTCATTGAACAGTTTACGCAGTTCACGTGGTCCTTGCTGTGGCGAAACCAATTGAATTTGTCCGGTTGTGAAACCAACCAGTAGCGGTGCTCCACTGGGCGTCGCTGCATTTGCATTGAAATCATGGCAACTAGGATTTGTGCCCTTGTAGAATTTCTTATCAATTGGCTTGCTCATCTCGGTGCCCTGTGTAAAAAGAAACACCAACAAAAAGTGGCCTTTAGTCATCATATAAATATTTATACTTTTATATATATTTAGTTTTTATATTGTATTTTTTTTTAATACTATAAAATTACTCAGCTTACAGCTCAATAAATTTCCCAACCACAAAATAATTATGTTTAATTTAAAAATAAATAAATTTCCCAACCACAAAATAATCATGGTTATAATTCAAAAATAAATCTTTTATCGAAGAAAGTTTTTTTTAGCAGTCAAATATGATTTATATTTGTTGAAAATAAATAAAATTAGCAAAGGTTTCATATTATTATATTTAAAATAAGAAAACCATTTCATTTTGCCCGCTTATTCAAGTCTATAATTTTTAAACCCTCGAAGGGGTGTATTTTTGTAGGTTTCTAGGTTTGTAAACAGTATGTATCAGGCAGATGAAGGCGTTACAAATCCCATAAAGTATATCTATTCTTGTTGAATAAAAGGATCCAAGAGATTGAAAGAGCTACAAGCGTAAAATTAGTCAGTATGCACAAATTATTTAGTCAGTTAATGCAAGTCTCGAAAAAAATACTTGTTTTTGGCAAATATCTCAGTTACTAAGTCATGCCCTTATCGCTTGTAGGGTATATCAACGAATTAGCACCATCCGGTGGAACACCATTGTGGAAATTAGCGGCTTGTTCATGAATTTCAGCAGCTGATGCGATAGAGCAGCTGATGCTAGTAAAAATATGCTAAAAATACTAATGTACATTATCATAGTTTGGTTTTCATGTCTTAACCCAGTTAGAAACTAAACAAACTTTTTTAATAAATTTGCTTTAAACTCAAACAAAGAATTAAAGAGACATCTCCCACCAAACATTTGTGATCATACTCGAGTCGCTTTAGAGTCCACTTGCTGATTAAAATAGTCATAAATGAGCTCATTTTCTGATCATAAATGACTCCTTCGTCGGGAGTAAAAAAAATACCCTACCCGCGACTCTACTTGACGAGTCGCCTATGACCCTCTTTTCTAATCAGTTTCGAATTACTTTCGGGACATATTTTAAAACATACGCGACTCGTTTCTAAGTCTTCTAATAAAAACAATCGCATTTCAATCGTCATTACAATCAATTGGCGATTGCTGTGCATTTTGTTGTTATGCTTTGAACTAATCGCATTTTGAACATAAAGGCGACTCATTTTGGACGCTTTCTTAAGCGATTCAAGATTAATCATTTTTAAATCTTCAGTTCTTACAAAATGAACTCCCAAATACTAGGTGGGCTATTTGTTAACTAATTTAAGCTTCATTACTTTTATGCTTACATTTTTATTTCACTGTCTACAAAATTCAGGATCGTGCCTCTAATTGTTTGGGCTTTTTAAATAAATAACCCATTTTCTTCTCGTTAAGAATTCTTTATACATATAAAACCAAAAATATATCATTTCTTACAGATCAAATTGCTTTTAAAAGTTAAGCGATTGATTCTAACTAAAGAAAGGGTATGCCCAAAAACATATTTAAAAAATTTGTTGCTTTCGAGCATATAAAATATCTAAAAAAAAAAAAAAGTTGCCTTCGGGCGCATTGAACACATTTAAATAAAAGCTAAGCAAAAGCGAATTGACCAACAACAACAACAACAACAACAACAACAACAACAACAACAACAACAACAACAACAACAACAACAACAACAACAACAACAACAACAATACCAACAGCGGGAATTGAAACAAATTAAGCGATTGTGTGTTGGGGACGAGAAGTGAGCGGTACGGGATCTAAACTATATACATTTGTATGTAAGTATGTGATGACGGGGGTGTATTTAGTTGCTATAACTAAAGTAGAACGATTGACAATTGTGTTGCACGTTGCATGTTACATGACGACAAATGAGCAGCCCAGTGCTTATCAGAGAAGCACAAACTGATAATACGAAACAATTTTAATATCATTTTTAAACTCTCATCAAACAATCGATCGATTATTGCAGCATGTGAACAAATAAAGCTAAGCGATTATTAATCGTTTTCAATCGATTAAAAAAAATGAACGTAATCGATTAATTAAATATATCGATTATTGCTTCATGTGAATAAATAAAGCTAAGCGATTATTAATCGTTTTCGATCGATAAAAAATGAATGTAATCGATTAATTAAATCGATCGATTATTGCATCATATCGAGTAACTAAAGCTAAGCGATTATTAATCGATTTTCAATCGATAAAAATTAATGTAATCGATTAATTAAATCGCTCGATTATTCATCATATGAATAAATAAAGCTAAGCGATTATTAATCGTTTTCAATCGATAAAAAAATGAATGTAATCGATTAATTACATCGATCGATTATTGCGTCATGTGAATAAAGAAAGCTATGCGTTTATTAATTGTTTTTAATCGATAAAAAAAATAAATGTAATCAATTAATTAAATCGCTCGATTATTGCATCAAGTGAATAAATAAAGCTAAACGATTATTAATCGATTTTTAATCGATAAAAAAATTAATGTAATCGATTAATTAAATCGCTCGATTATTGCATCATATGATTAAATAAAGCTAAGCGATTATTAATCGTTTTCAATCGATAAAAAATGAATGTAATCGATTAATTTAATCGCTCGATTATTGCATCATATGAACAAATATAGCTAAGCGATCATTAATCGTTTTCAATCGATAAAAAAATGAATGTAATCGATTAATCGATCACTCACCTTTTTAATGCCACGAAATGCATAAACATATAGGTCTCGTCCAAAATTGAAACAGATGCGATCACCGCCATATATTTGATTCGTGGGCATTCCATTTTGGTCCAAAACGCTGCCGTTGGTCATCGAATGCATTGAGATGCCGCCGCCCAGGCGAGCGTCCACTGTGCTGCTACCGTTATAGCTGTCACCACCACCACCACCACCACCTAATCCACCTCCTGCTCCTAATCCACCTCCACCACCGATGCCATTCAATGCTGTTGCTGTTGTTGTTGTTGCTGTCGGTGTAGCAGGCGTTGTTGTTGTTGTTGTTGTCGCTGCGCTGCCATTTAACTGCAATGGCGTGCGCTTATCACTCGTTGTTGTTGTTGCTGTTGTGTTTGTTGTTGTGTTTGTTGCTGCCGCTGCCGCTGCCGCATCGCTGCTTTTGCTGCTGCTGCTGCTTGGATTTGGCAGCGTCACAAATGAGACGCGCACCTGAGGTGAACTTTGATTGTTGCTATAGCCAACACGATTGGGCCGTGAATATTCATTTAGGGTTAACAGACGATAAGTTCCTTCGCGCGTTACAAATTGCGTTTTCAGATCGTCCTTGACATTGGCATCCAGTTGATTGGCCATTACGTAGGCGGTTTTTTTTTTAATTTTAATTTTTCGCCGGACACACACACACACCGCACACGCACCGCACTCACTCCGCACTCACACCCAAAACACACGTATATAACTCAACCCATACCGCGAACACACACACTTATGCACGCTCACGCAAGTGTTTTGTAGGCTGCCTGCTACCTGCCGCTGCCGCTGCCGCTGTCGCTGCTCACTGCTCGCTGCCGCTGCCCGTTTGGCTTTTGTGTTGTGTTTTTCTTAAAAAAATTGTCGTTTTTTTTTAATACTAATTAACTGGCCTTCTATTCGTGTGTGTGTGTTGGTTGCATTGAGTGAGCGAGAGTGTGTGTGCTTAGATGCTTGAGCGTCGCTTGTTATAATTAGATTTAATTCTTCACTACACTTCCGAATTTCTATGTGTGCTGTTGTTGTTGCGGAATTTTTATTTTTCTCTCGCTACTATTATTTGCCTATCGATAAACGATACTGCTGAGCTATAGCACACAGCGCAGCTAACTTCAAGTGAGTGCAGATATTGCGCCAGAGCAGCCAGATGTTAGTATTGCAGCCCTTAACAAGAGCAAAGCATGGCAACGCTACAGCTTTGTTTACATATTTTTTCTAGTCTAAATGGCGTGATCTGGCAGCTTTGGCTTAACAGTTGGCGCGCGTTTGAAAATAAATAAGTTAAAATGCACAAATAAAATATACCTAAGTTGCAATTTATTTAATAGAAAAATGTATTTGTTTGCTTAAAAATTCGTGTCCAATTTTTTAAAAAACTTGTTTCACTTGAGTGAAGTCTTTAAAAATTTTTTCTAAGTTTTTACAGATAAAAAACTGGCCAAAGGGAATGGCTATGTCCCTTCTTAGTCAAACCAAGTTGACTGACTTGAGAGTTCATTTTGTACCGTAGCACTTGGACTTTGCTTTGTGCTGCTGCATTTGGTGACTGTTGGAGGGTTTGGAGGAGTGTGCGGGCCAAAAGCTGTGTTAACTGAAATTCTCTTTTAGCCATTTGAGCATTTTAGCAAAGCGTGAGTGGCATGCAATTTTCCCAGACGAAAGTGATTTGTACTAACAAAACAATCACAACGGACAATGAATCAATACGTGGATAGTGCAAAATGTGTTGAACGTCGGATTCTATGTAGGAATTTAAAAAGCATTGTACACATATGGACATAAAAATATATACTCTCGACATTTAATGCTGTAACTTTGGTAAAAATTTAACAACAATTTTGTTAACATGTGTTTTAGTTATAAAAATTTTAGAAATTCGATTTGAATTTTAAAAATAAATTCACATTCAATTAGTTAGCTTAATCTTTTAATTACAATTATAATTGAAAATTATATTTTTATATTTAATTTTCTATTTATATACCCTCTGAGGGGTATATTGGGTTTGATGCCACGCCCCATTCGCCCACAATAAGCGAAAAACCAGACATACCTCGGAAAAAATACAGTTTTTTTTTGCGAATATCTCGGTAACTATAACACCTAGGGACACCAATTTTGGCAAGCAGGTTGCTAGATGCAATATATAGATAATGCCGTCAACATTTTTTGGATGCCACGCCTCCTTCGCCCACCAAACGTACAATTTCTTTGTAACTTTGCATGTCGCAGGCTCACTTATTTCTTAACGTATAGTTTTTTAGCTTAGCATATACTTGCAGACAAATAATATGAAACGATTGTGAAAATTTCATTAAAATCGGACGATATTTAAAAAAGTTTCTCAAACAACGAAAATCGTTACATTCCAGCTAGGCATAACCACGGGCATTGCACTGTGTGAGCGAGATAGACATACAAATATGTGTGCATGTTAAGTTCTTGCAGCAGCTACTCCAATTGGAACTCATATAATTGGAAACGAAGCTCAGAGGGTATTACACGGTCGGCATGTCCGACTGACATTTTCTTTCTTGTTTGATTTGAAATTTTTCAACTTTAAAGACTAAAAAAATTAATTTTGTAAAATTTCTGTAGGTATGTTAGTTCATTGGGAGTGCTCACTGTAGCTCATTGCAATGGATTTGTCATGTCCAACAAAATTGGGTGTCTTTGAAAATGTCTTTTTCGTTTTCCGGCGCTGCAATTCTAAAGGGATTTTGCTATCTCTCCCCTTTTCTCTACCCTTCCTCTACCCCTTGCTCTCGCCCTCTACAGGTTCATACTTTTTAGTATGTTGGAGACAATCACAAAGACGAGCATTAAGGTCAGTTCGTGTTAATGTTTGTTTAGCTGGGAAAAGCGGGTAAAAAAAAAAAAAAAAAAACAATCAGTGACAGAAATCACGACCTTGCACAAAGCTCTTGAGATACCCTGGAATACAAATATAGACAATGAACTTGCAAACAGAGCTGATAAAATTTACACACCACTCGAAAAGTCTGATACTACTCTATATATAAAAGAGACAGTTCATCCAATTTCATGCGAACAGTTCCATAATGCAGTTCTCAGGTAAACATTAAAAATTATCAATTATAATTAAATTAAATTAAATAACAGTATACCGCTTTATATCTTTAATCAGCTATTGTACTTGTGCTCTGCTTTGGCTACTTGGTTCTGGAGACTAGAGGACAGTGCATTGATACCTATGAGCCGGGTTGTCGCTTAGAAGCAGAAATTGGACTGCCTCAAAGGCATTGCATTGATCCCACCAAATACTGGTTGTGCATGAAATTAAATGCAAATGCAGTGCTTAAGAAATGTGCTCCCAACACTGGTTTCGATCAGGCTAAACGTGTCTGTATACCCTGGATTGTTTGGAAATGGAAGGCTTGCATTGAGCCACCGAGTCGTCCCATCAACTGGGAGCAGTGCTAAAGTAATCGTGTTTAAAATTCTTGCAGAAACTTTCAAAATATTAATATTGCTATATCAGATAAGTAAAGACCATTCTTAAATTTAAAATATATGTGTCATGCAATTAAAAAATTGAAACTGATTTTAAATAATTAGTTCTTTTTTTGTATACCGCATAGATGCACATTTAAGGTAAAAATAAAAGATTTGCCGTTTATAATTTTACTGACAAATAAAAATAATCAATTATTGAATAATATATTTGTTTTTAGACTGATATAACAAATCCTGAAAATTGCATAATAAATAGGATCAAAATAAAGACTGTTTATTATACAGTAAAAATTTAAATGTACATATATCTATTAACGATTAAGAAAGCTTGTGGATATTAGAAATTTTGTGTTATTAAAAATCATAAAAAATACATGCGAAGAGATTTTTGAAAATTTTTTTTTTCCATTACTAATTGATTCTTTTGGAGAATCTTTTTGCATTCAAACATTTTTTGAAAAAGTTTAAAAATTAGACCTTTGCAAGAATTGAAAATATTCCACGTGACTCAATGGGTCAAGAAGCATTATGTATTTATAAAACGGAATTGAAGTGACCTATCCATTGATACCAAACATACTTTCGAAGTAAGTTTAAATTTTAAGTAGATTTCACTTTAAGTGTTGTCAACAATAAATATAGGCCGACTAGTGTATATGTACATATATATGTATATACTTTATGCAGAGCTGTTAAAAAAAGCATTCGAATATATATTTTATATTCGAATGCTTTTTTTTAACAGCTCTGTTAATCTCACATTTGTTTCAACTCTGTCATTGACTGCTTAAAAAGTTTGCTGAGAAAATTGCTGAATCAACCTGAAAACCTATTAAATTTATCTGTTATTTTAATCAATTAGAAGCAACGTCAGCTCAATTTAAATTACTTAATTAGAGTCGCTTTTAAGCCGGACTTTACTTTCATAAATTTTTTCAAAGAGTCAAGTAATATAGAAACGTTTAACAAATTCGTCAAAAATTTTAAACTCAAACTCAAATCATTTTGTTTAACATCAAATTTAACAACTTCATTAGCAACATTAAAAACAAAAAAATAATATGGAAAATGAGTCTCAAACTAAACGATTCAAGATTCTTGCTACAATTTACATAATATTTGAATTTATGTGTTAATTAATTATTGTTAGCACTATTTCGACCTCATAATCTTTATAATACTGAATTTTATTTTAACAGCCGACAAGTTTTTTGTTTTTATTAAAAACAGCTGTTAAGGCAAATACACGACGGGGTCTCCAGGGGGAAATCCATGTGTATACCTTAGACAAATATATATATTTATGTAGTATATATGAATACATACGTTTTTTTTTTTTGCGAAAGCGTCTTTTAAATATTTGTATATTAACCTATTGCCATGAGAAACTAACAACAGTCGATTTGAAGTTGTTGATCAGCTTAATACAGCTATGAAATACGTTTTGGCTTTTTGTCTGGTGCTCTGTCTGGTGGCTGGTTTAAGCCACGTCAATGCCAATTGCAATGCAAATTGCCCCGAAACCGAGAACGTTGTCTGGGCAATTGGCGGCGGTTGTCAGGTCTTCCGTAATAAATGTTTCTTCGACAAAGACAACTGCACTCGCAGGCCAGGTAAGTTTTTGACCTATTCGATTAATTTAACTTTATATTGAATTGAGTTATATTTTTCAATAAAAATATGACTTTTTATACCCTGTGAGGGGTATATTGGGTTTGTCAGAAGTATGTAACAGGCAGAAGGAGGCGTGGCAGTATATATATTCTTGATCAGCATCAACAGCCGAGTCGATATAGTAATGTCCGTCTGTCCGTCTGTCTGTCCGTATGAACAAACAGATCTCAGCGATGGTAAGAGCTACAATATCCGTTTTAGTCAGTATCGACCACATATTTAGTCAGTCAATACAAGTTTGTTTCCTCTTTTTGATGCCACGCCCCTTTCGCCCACAATTAGCGAAAAACCAGACATACCTAGGAAAAAATACAGGTTTTTGGCGAATATCTCGGTAACTATAACACCTAAAGACACCAATTTTGGCATGCAGGTTGCTAGATGCAATATATAGATAATGCCATCAAAATTTGTTGGATGCCACGCCTCCTTCGCCCACCAAAAGCACCATTTTTTTTTGTAATTTTGCAAGCGGCTGGCTCAATTATTTCTTATCGTATAAATTTGTAACTTAGCATTTACTTGCAGACAAATAATATCAAACGATTGTGAAAATTTCATTAAAGTCGGACTATAATTTAAAAAGTTTGTCAAACAACCAAAATCGTTTCATTCAAGCAAGGCATAGCCACGTGCATTGCACTGTGCGAGCGAGATAGACATACAAATATGTGTGCATGTTAAGTTCTTGCAGCAGCTACTCCAGTTTGAACTCATATAATTGGAAACGAAGCTCAGAGGGTATTACACGGTCGGCATGCCCGACTGACATTTTCTTTCTTGTTTTCAATAAAAATATGACTCTTGATTTATGATTAACTTTCTCACGTGTTTCATATTATAAATTCACAGCCCTAACAATTGCTACCAAAGAGGAATGCCAAAAACTATGCGGTTCTTTCTGCCCACAAAACTATGATCCAGTCAGTGGCACCTACAAGGGAAAACTCCGTACTTTTGGCAATCAATGCGAAATGAATGTGCATTCATGCCAAACCGGCGAGAGTAAGTTTATATTTTGTACGTTTTTTAAAATAATAATATATTAACGTGAATTTATTTATGTTCATTTAGCGTTCATATTGGTCTAAAACTTAAAACAAATATTTTATAATATTTTATCCAGCTGTATTGCGTCATGGAAATGTCAATAATAAAGCTTACTTAACAATTGGTTGTTTATTCAACGGTTGCTGCTAAATAATTTATAAAAATTGATAAATTTGTAATCAAAAATATATAAACAAGAAAAAAAATTCAATCGGGCATGCTCGTCCGTGTAATACCCTCTGTCTTTCATTTCTGATTAGCTGAATTTAAGTTGGCGGAATCTTAAAACTTGACGCCATAAAGTATATATATTCTTACCCTACACAAAATTCCTAATATCCACAAACTGTCTAATCGTTGATAGTTATAAATTTTTAATGTATGGAAAACTTTCCTCATTTTAATCGGACTTTAATGCAATTTTCAGGATTTATTACTTCAGTCTAAAATATTTCTGTCTGTTTTTAACAGTTCAGTGAGCTGAATGTAAAATGTTTAAGGATAAGTACACTATTTTTTTTTATTTATTTTATATAGACAATAATTTTATAACATTATACTGTATTTTGCAAGAATTTATATATTGTATATTATTAATAAATTGTTTACACTGAAAACAGAAATGTTGAAACACACTTTTCTTTCAAAAATTTAATTACAATTGGGAGTGTCGTATCCACAGCTAGTTTGCGTCCATTCTGTAAGATTTTATTATAAGACATAAATCAAATAAATATGTTAAGTATTAAGATTTACTTACTTATATTCTTGGTACAGGAATTGACACCCATTTGACAAGCATTCGAGAATTGGCAAATTACTTGCTGACCTTTGACCACGGCTTTGCCACAGACAGGTTGATAAATGGCTGGACAAATGTTGGGACAAACCTGCGTAACGGCCAATATAAATGTGCAGCAAAGCAGCAAACTGATTAATGCAATACACAACTTCATTGTAACAGATTGAATGTGCGAAACTGACGCTATTTTGATTCCCGCGACTGTCTTTTATACAATTTCTGTTTGAGAATGAGATCCAATGCTTTTAATTATTTTATTACTAAACAAGAAAGAAATTGTCAGTCGGGCATGCCGACCGTGAAATACCCTCTGAGCTTCGTTTCCAATTATATGAGTTCGAATTGGAGTAGCTGCTGCAAGAACTTAACATGCACACATATTTGTATGTCTGTCTCGCTCGCACGTTTTTCGTTTTCGTTGCTTGTGTGCACAGCTCAGTGCAATGCACGTGGCTATGCCTTGCTTGAATGTAACGATTTTCGTTGTTCGAGAAACTTTTTTAATTATAGTCCGATTTAAATGAAATTTTCACAATTGTTTGATATTATTTGTCTTCAAATATATTCTAAGTTACAAAACGTTATGTTAAGAAATAAGTGTCATGTCACGGCATGCAAAGTTACAACCCAATTGTGCTTTTGGTGGGCGAAGGGGGCGCGGTATCCCAAAAATGTTGATGGCATTGCCTTTATATTGCATCTAGCAATCTGCGTGCCAAAATTGGTGTCCGTAGGTGTTATAGTTACCGAGATATTCGCCAAAAACATGTATTTTTTCCGAGGTATGTCTGGCTTTTCGCTTATTGTGGGCGAACGGGGCGTGGCATCGAAAAAAAAAAGATTCTTGTATTGACTGACTAAATATGTGGTCGATACTGACCAAAACGGATATTGTAGCTCTTACCATCTCTGAGATCTGTTTGTTCATACGGACAGACGCACAGACGGACAGACGGACAGACGGACAGACGGACATGGCTATATCGACTCGGCTGTTGATGCTGATCAAGAATATATATACTTTATGGGGTCTGCCACGCCTCCTTCTCCCTGTTACATACTTCTGACAAACCCAATATACCCCTCAGAGGGTATAAAAAAAGCTTTTGAGAGATATGATTACAATTACAATTACTTTTAAATGTCGTTAAGTAAAACAAGAGAGAAATTGTCAGTCGGGCATGCCGACCGTGTAATACCCTCTGAGCTTCGTTTCCAATTATATTAGTTCAAATTGGAGTAGCTGCTGCAAGAACTTAACATGCACACATATTTGTATGTCTATCTCGCTCGCACGTTTTTCGTTTTCGTTGCTTGTGTGCACAGCTCAGTGCAATGCACGTGGCTATGCCTTGCTTGAAAGGAACGATTTTGGTTGTATGACAAACATTTTTAATTACGGTTTGATTTTGATGAAATTTTTACCATTGTTTGATATTATTTGTTTCCATGTATATGCTAAGTTACAAAACTATACGTTAAGAAATAAGTGAGCCAGCAGCAGGCAAAATTACAACGTAATTGTGATTTTGGTGTGCGAAGGAGGCGTGGCATCCAAAAAATGTTGATGACATTATATTTATACTACATCAAGCAACCCGCATGCCAAAATTGGTGTCCCTAGGTGTCATAGTTACCGAGATATTCGCTAAAAGCCTCTATTTTTTCCGAGGTGTGTCTGGTTTTTTGCTTATGGTGGACGAATGGGGCGTGGCATCGAAAAAAGAAAAGATTCTTGTAAATATGTGGTCGATCCTGACTAAAACGGATATTGAAGCTCTTACCATCTCTGAGTTCTGTTTGTTCATACGGACAGACAGACGGACAGACAGACAGACGTACATGGCTATATCGACTCGGCTGTTCATGCTGATCAAGAATATATGTACTTTATGGGGTCTGCCACGCCTCCTTCTGCCTGTTACATACTTTTCACAAACCCAATATACCCCTCAAAGTGTATAATAATTAAATAGAAGTATATTTTAACCATATATTAAGCTACAGCAGGTGTCTGTCCGAGAAGGTTTCAGCAATAAAGCCTTCTACACGGTCTACAACTACCTTCCTTCATGACCATCAGAAAAAGCAGCGATAATTAAAGCGGGGCAGAAAAATTGTCGACAATTTAATTAAAAGCAGATTTTTTGAATGAATGTTATTTATAGACCTGAGTGGAGTGGAGTAGGCTGAACTTAAATGGGCGTGGCTTTGGCCTTAGCACCCGAAAACGTGGGGGGGGGAAATAAGCGGATTTCGGTAGCAGCATGAATAAAAGCAGAAATTCAGCTGATGGCTGTTGGCTGTTGGCCAAAAAGGATTTGCATTTATTTGTTTCGATGTGCGGCATACGCGGAACAATTACACTGAGTGCGTGGTCAAATGCAGTGGACCATGTGGGCGTGACGCTACCAAAAATTGCTGTGGCGCACGTAAATCCTCCCTCCTTTTATACTCACTCCCTTGCATTATCTTCACCCGCACAGCATGGTCCCTGGGTTCCTCTATTGTTTGCGTAGTTTCGGTAAATTGTCGGTAAAAGGCAGCGATGTGTGGGACTATTTACCAGGCCAGGTTCCAGGGCTTAAACCCCTCGATGGCCATTTTAATAATTTTTAATTAGCAGGCCACGGTCTGACATTATTGTGACCACTGCCCAAAATTGTTATTTAATAAAGTTTATATTTTGCATACTTACTGATTTTTTCTTGCCCAAATAAACTCACTTAAAATCTTTTGACAATTTATTGAAATTGTGTGTACATAAATCGAGAGCACAGCAGAAATGTTGCAAATAAAATATTCATTTATTTATAGCTAACACAAATTTCACAAATGTATCACTAAAACAGACATGGCAATATTTAGTCGGTTGTTGATGCTGATTAATAATATGTATATTATATTTTAGGGGTTTATTAAGCCCCTTTAAAGCGTTACAAACATCATAAATGAAGAGTGCGTAGTGCAATCGATCATATAATTTCTTAGTCTATCATTACCGACGTATCTCTGATTTGGACTAACCACTTACTATACGTACTTCCCCTGCACATGCAGCGACTGCGCCAAAAGGGGCCTCCAAATAAAAATCCTACACTACCCCAAAGTATAACTCAACCATAACTTCGAGTTGGTAATCCACCATTTCTTTTGCTTAATATTATATATATATATTTAACTGTGCTGTAAGCTGTTTAACTTCACTTCGTCGACTGATTGCATTTTTTTCATATGCCTACTTTTCAGAAAATGTACATTATAATAAATACAGGGGTCTGTTGAGTTTATCAGAAGTCCCTTATATAGTACAGTCTCCACAATTTTATTTGTACACTTCACATTTATGTACCAATACATATTTTTTCATCAAACCTTTATTATGTTTTAAAATCGATTGATGAAATTAATGCTCAAATTATGCAAATACACGGTCATAGGTAATAATTTTGGTACTATAAATAAATTATTCTGCTACATTTTCTGGCGAAATACTTGTTATTTTTTATGGGAGTACAGAGAAAACTATGAAACTTTAACTGTATATAAGTACAAGAATATAAACTGTACGAATATGTGCTTTGCTGACTGTATACTTATAATTAGAAACGATTAATAACAGCTGAACAACTTTTATCTTATCTTATCTACTTTCTATTGTATATATAGTTTGTTTGCTATTATCAGTAATATACATATGTAAGTTAATTTCCCGCTAAGCTTTAAATATTCTTTAAACACATTTTAATTCCATTCACTTGAGTACAAGCTATAACACGTTACAATAAGTGTAATCAACTAACACTTTTACTAGCACTATAAGAAGGTGTAGCTGTGATTTTCAGAATAAACTGGTTTAATTGTTACGCCCTTAGAATGTTTATTTTAAAATTTCTAGAATTGCTTGAATTCGCGGAAGTGTTAAACACTTTAAACGCGTCTAATTGCTAAACTATTAATGAAGCTTAATGCTAACTCGTGACTGCTGCTTGTCTAAATTATACAAACAATTTATTTCTATGAAAATTTTTTTATAAATTTTGTTTTGGGAACTACAATAATTACATTTAATCTGAAAATTCTTGAACTTTTTTTTTTTGTTATATTCTATTCTTTTCAGCACAATCATATTAATAATGTATTTATTTTTTTTAAATTTCATCTTAAACTCAAAAATATTTTTATCTAGGTTACATAAAATAAACAGCCAGGCGTATACGTATTTTGTTAAGAGGATTTCCATAGAGTGCAATTAATTAGTTGCATTAATGATCTAAAAAATATTTTTAAAGTATGTAAATAATACTCAATTTTGTTAAATGTTAAATCTGTTTTTTTGTTTGTAATGTATTTATTTTTTTTAAGTTTCTTCTTAAACTCAAAAATATTCAAGATTACATAAAATAAACAGCGTGGCGTATACGTATTTTGTTGACAGGATTTCCATAGAGTGCAATTAATTAGTTGCATTAATGATCTAAAAAATATTTTTAAAGTATGTAAATAATACTAAATATATTCACAAAATATTTTTAAAATATGTAAATAATACTCAATTTTGTTAAATGTTCAATCTGTTTATTTATTTGGATCAACTAGACGAATGTTTTATAAAATGGCAAACAAAAAATACAATATATTCACAGCCAAATTTGACAACATTTTTCGTTCAAGTTTTTAAATTCCGCCGTAGCTTGGCTGACTTGGTGGTATCTGGGTGGGTGACCAGTACCACATCTCCCATGCCACACACTCCCTGGCATCGTTTAGAAAACCAGTGCCCGGTGGGCAGATGGCCAATCTAGCCGGTACTCCCAGTGTTTCGCATACCCAATACGCGTTCTTCTTATGGAAATGCGGGTAAGAGCCAACGGTGATCTCCTCCTCCGTTTTGCAGCCTGGTCGGCCATCGTACCGGCCAAAAGATTCGGCTGCAACTGCGGCATAACAGCAGCCAATGAAAGCTAGACACAAGCTAAATAGCAACAGATAGTTCATGTTGTTTGGAAGTTCTCTGAGTGTAGACTGAGTGTGACCTATGCTAAATTGACAGCTCTGCTTATATAGGGCACAAAAAACACCTCAACGTAGTAATCTTATCAAAAAATAGCACGGAATTGCACGAATAAGTGTGGCACGATGCTGTAAACTGATAAGACTGATAAGGAGAGTGTTGGGAGTGATGGAAAGGGCAAGGAAAGCCCTGTTGCTGGCAGTTTATGATGCTGTTTGTTTGTCCATCGTTGTGAGCCCAAAAAGGAGAAAGGAGAAAGGAGAGAGCAACTGCTTGCATATTCATGACATTAACGCAAGCTGTAAATTATTTTCTGAGATAGAGCCCAGCCCCAAAAAGCCACAACAAGCGGAACAACAGCTAATTAATTCAAAACACTGCCTTAAAGGCATTTTTCCCGTTGGCAGCCAAAATTTTCACCTGGCAAATGAGCCAAGTTATCGTTGTTGCTGTTGTTGTTGTACTTAACTTGCTTTTGTGTGTTGCCTTAAGGCCTTATAAGGTTTCTGCACACTTGAGTAATTGCCATGGCCATTGCAATGTGGCTGCAGTTGAGCCTTAGCCACCTTGCGCACTTGGCTTTTGTTTGCTTTTGGCCATAAATTAAATCAGGTTATTAATGTCTGCCATTAAATGAAGCTACACTGAGGTACAGAACAGAGGAAAGCACTGCTTCCTCACGCCCCAAGTCTACGGTCCCAAGTCTACGTTCCACGGTCTACGTTCTACGGTTTTTGGAGCTAGGCCTTTGCTTTTGGTGATTTATGTTAATTCTTGTGGCATTTGTAGCATTTTTAAGTTATTTGCAGATTTTTGTAAAAGCCAAAATGAAAAACTGCATAATTTGTATGCAATTTTAGGCTTTTCTTTTCGCGAATAATCCAAGTAAGTATTTCCAAAGTTATTATATACTGATTAAAACAAATATGAGAATATTATACTGAAACTTAAGGCTAATCTCTAATTAATTATATTTACAATGGTTGTCAATATTAACAATAAAATAGGTAAGTTTATTCACTTCTGGTACCTAATTTATCTAATATAATTTATTAACATTATCTGAAACTTTTAACAGAGTGGCTTTATACTGGCTGCAATAATCTGTCATCAAATTGTGCGAGTCTGTATTAAACTTAAAAAAATAAAAATGCTGATAAATTGTTGAACATAAATATATAAATTAAAAAAAAAAAAATATTTTGTAAAAATCTAAAACAACAATTTAAGTTGGGCCTCTGCAAAAGGTATGAAAAAAAAACGAATAATTAGCCCAAGACTAAAAACTTGAACATGATTTAAATGATTGTTGAACTTTGTTCTTTACTATTTTTAATACTTTTAGTATTAACAATGAATAAAATTCCAGGAAATTTCCTTATCTTTAGTAGTTTGATTATTATTAAATGGGTTTTAATACGTTTTTTTCCCATAAATGTACAGTGGTATTCACCATTGATTTTGTGGTGTCTTTATACTCTCGTAATGTAATTTAATACAAATAAAATATGATATGGTATGGGGGGTATTCCACATATGGTACAATTACATTTTGCAATTTACTTTAACATTTCAGATTCTGTTTCACACAAAAGTGCAATTTAAATACAACTGCAAAAAAAAGGGTATGCTCGATGCCATAAACAACTTGCATTTATTTACTAAAAATTTTAACTCGGAAAGTTATAAATTTAATTATTATAAATTAAATAAATAAATTAAAATTAAATTTAAAAAAAATAAATTTAATTATATAAATAATGTTAAACATTTAAATTTGTAGTTAAAAAATGTATTTATAAAAAATAAAACTAAATTAAAAGAAAGCATTCTGTTTTTGTACACAATATTTGTTGTTTAATGCAAACGTGTCTACTGGGTATTTGTTAGTTGAGCACTCTCACTCTCACTGCTCTCTTAGCACGAACATTTTTATTTTATTACACTTTTTTGCTTGCCAGTCGAAACGCAGAAAAACCCAGCAGTCGAATAAAGAACTACAAAATCCGAAAAAAACAAAAAAAAGTTGAAAGAACTGCAAATATCCCATTGAAATAAAATTTTTGCAGCTCGTTTTATTGATGTATCCTCGCTTTTGGACTGACAAAAGGCTTGACTGATAACTGCCAAAATTACAAAAAAAAAAAAAACAAAACAATAGAAAATAAAAAAATGTGAGAAATTGAACCGTAAAATAATCGAAAATTGTGCAACTGAACGTGGCATTTGTTCCAAGGTTTTTTTTTTTATTTTTGTTCTGTTATTGTTTTTGATTCTGATGTTTGATCCGGTGCCAAGTGTATTGAGAGTGGTAAGGGAATATTGATTTATGACAGATGTTTTGGGCCAGGCCAACATGGATTTAAATTTCACTGTCAAAAACTATCAACAGTTGCCATTTGCACTGGGGCGGGGCGGTACGAGTATCAATGGACCTCAAAGACAAAAAATAAGTATCGAAAGTTCAATTGGTGTCATAAGTCAAAGGTCTGTTTTTGACAATTGAAATCAACTAAATGTACGCTTACACTGTGCAAAAATAGTGTCACGACTTCTCACGCCCCTTAACAGATAATTTATCACTGAGGTTTATCTTGCTGCTTGAGTTTCTCAGAAAAACTCACCGACAACATGCGAAATGAGTCATATTATTGCGGAAGTGAGACTATAACAATTAAATCACTATCTTCATTAAATACGGCAAATATAATAATAATTTTATGCACATTTTTGTCTAGTTGACGAAATTTGCTTAAACATCTTAATTGAGTACTAAATTAAATTTTAATGCTTTACAAATAAAGTTAATATAATATTTTTTTTGCTTTTTCAGTAACATTTATATTTGTTTGAGTACCGTTTTATCTGAAAACCAGTTTGGATAAATGAAGGGGGCTTGAGCTTTTGTTTATCGAACCGTCAGCATATATATTATATATATATGCCACATCGAAGAGAATAAAAATCCCCCAATTAATTAAGCTTCGAATGTGAAAAGTAATTGTGTTGATTCTATCTATTATGGTGTTTTACACTAATGGGGTTTACAAATATTCAGCAATTGTCATGGGCATTATACATTTTTGTTTACTCTACAAACGAAACATTAAAAAAATGGAATATACTTAATGTAAGTGTATTAAAATGTCAGACTTCCGAATAGCACTACGTGACATTTGAATTAGTTCAACAAATTAGCTATTATACGTGATTAAAGAATTATTTCTGCAGTGTGGAAATATTTGTATATAAGTCTATTATTTCAATCGAAGCAAATTAGTTTAGCTCGAACTTTTGATCTGTCAAACATGAAATTTTTCAGTTTCTTAATCAGTTTTCTTCTCTGCTGTTGTCTTATAATGGCCCAAAAGGAGTGTCCATCCATTTGTCCAGCCTTCTATAGCCCTGTCTGTGGAGAGGCCACGATTAAAGGTCAAACATTTCGTTGTCAGTTCTCGAACTCCTGCCTAATGGGTGTCAGTTCGTGTAACAATAAAATAGGTAAGTTTATTTACTTCTAACATAGTACCTAATTTTTCTGAAATAATTTATTAACATTTTCGGAAACTTTTAACAGAGTGGCATTCTACTGGCTGCAATAATCTGTCACCAAATTGTGCGAGTCTGTACTAAACTAAAAAATAAAAATAAAAATGCTAATAAATTGTTGAATAAATATATAAATTAAAAAAAAAATAAATTTTTCTAAAACAACAATTTAAGTTGGGGCTCTGAAAAAATCATAACATATGCAAAAGATTTGGAAAAAAACGAATAATTAGCCCAAGACTAAAAACTTGAACATGATTTAAATTATTGTTGAGCTTTGTTCTTTACTATTTTTAGTCGGGATTTAGACAAACCTATACTCTTTCAAATTACATTTTCTTAGAATATATTAAAAATAAATAAAAACTAAGTCTATCATATTAAAAACATCATGTTATATACATAATAATTTTTTTTTGCCGTGGATCGATCTTTAATTCCGAACTAATAATCGTTGTATTTAAACTTTTGTTTTCAGCTTTTAAAAGAGTATCTAACTTTTTTGTAGACGTATCTCAATCTAACCTTAGTTCTCTCCTATTATTAATTAAGTTCTCAAGAGCTTCTGAGAATTGAAACCGGTTGCGAAATGAACGACTCCCTCTCCATTATTTTGGCCTAAGATCGTACAATATATAAACCTACGATTTTAGTCGAATTAAACTAGTAAGTTTACACTCGCAGTCAGTCTATTAAGATGAGGTGCTGTGTTGCATTAATCAGTTTGCTGCTTTGCTGCACTTTTATAATGGCTCAAAGGAATTGCCCAAGTGTTTGTCCAGCTATTTATAGTCCTGTCTGTGGAGAAGCCAGGGTTGGAGGTCAAACAGTGCGTTGCCAATTCTCTAACTCTTGTGCAATGGCCAGCAGTGGCTGCAATAGAAACATAAGTAAGTTTTTTTATATCAAAAAATACAAAAACAATTTATTTATTTATTTATTTACTTCCTTCAGACTGGCGTCAAACTAATTGTGGCAATACTTCACCCCGTTGTAGCAGCCTTATCTAAGCCCGAAAACCACTAATGACTAACTGTTAAATAAACATCTACATATTACTAGTTGAAAGAATTGCAAATCACTTAGTTTTTATTGAGATTAATTTTTTGGTGTGAATTGAATTTAAAATTTTTTTCAACTTTTTTTGTACAATCCGACACTTTTAAAAACTATAAAACATTTTTGATACACTAATAGCTGAGTAAAGGGTATATTATAGTCACAGCTTTTTAAATTTTCTTAATTGCTTTTAAGAATTAAATTCATTTAAAATATTTTCTACCTGCTTTAGATTTCTTCTGAAATTATATAAAATTCATCTAATGCCTTGGGCTTACTTAAGTTTCTATTTATCTTAAAATCTCGAACTAATTACTATTTAAATGTTACTTACTGGTTGGAATAGACTACAAACTCTCTTTAATTGAGCTGAATGCAGGTAAAGTGTCAGATAAATATTGGTTTAAGCTTTTTAATGTCTTAAATCGAGAAACTTTTAGTTTAGTTTAGTTTCTCCAGTTGAAAAGTTTTAGATATTGCAACTCATTTGGGACAAAGTACAAAGTAGACGAATTTGCTGAAGCAGCTGTGCTCTCATAAAGTCATTCTCCATCTGTTATTTTTTTGGTGCTGTCTTATTTCGGAGCGCCATAATTTGATACACACAAATAGATTTAGTTGAGCATGCAAATCACTTTATTGGTTTAGTGGAAAAAATAAAATAAAATAAAAGAGAAAATAAAGAAATAGAGAGACAGAGAGAGAGAGAGAAAGAGAGGGAGAGAGAGAGTAAAAAAAAGGAAATAATGTTAACAACAAGGTTAGACAGTTAAGTCGGTTGCGTTCGACCGTCGTATACCCGTTACCTCGAATGCGAAATTTTTTCGTCAACCTTTTCATCAGTTATATAAATTCTTTTTTGCTCTAAGTTGGGCTTAGTTTTGAACCGATTTTTATGAAATTTTTAGGATGTGGTTAGCAGAAAGTACAATTGCTATAGATAATTGAACGAGGAGTGGCATTCAAAATTTGAGGTAGACTTGTACAACCTGCACAAATCAAATTTAGTGTTTCTAGCTCTTGTCATATCTGAAATCTTTTAGTGCATCTAGAATTTAATACTGCTTGGCGTCACAAATGCCTTAAGATGTTTGTTACATGCCATTTAATCAAGTTAATATACCCCCGGTAAGTAGTATAACAAGAAAGAAACTGTCAGTCGGGCATTGCCGACCGTGTAATACCCTCTGAGCTTCGTTTCCAATTATATGAGTTCAAATTGGAGTAGCTGCTGCAAGAACTTAACATGCACACATATTTGTATGTCTATCTCGCTCACACGTTTTTCGTTTTCGTTGCTTGTGTGCACAGCTCAGTGCAATGCACGTGGCTATGCCTTGCTTGAATATAACGATTTTCGTTGTATGACAAACATTTTTAATTACGGTTAGATTTTGATGAAATTTTCACAATCGTTTGATATTATTTGTCAGCAAATAAATGCCAAGTTACAAAACTATACGTTAAGAAATAATTGATCCAGCCGCTTGCAAAATTACAAACAAATTGTTTTTTTTGTGGGCGAAGGAGGCGTGGCATCCAAAAAACTTTGATGGCATTGTCTTTATATTGCATCCAGCAACCTGCATACCAAAATAGGAGTTATTAGGTGTTATATTAACTGAGATATTTGCCAAAAACATGTATTTTTTTCGAGGTATGTCTGGTTTTTTGCTTATGGTAGGCGCATGGGGCGTGGCATCAAAAAAAGGAAACAAACTTTTATTGACTGACTAAATATGTGGGCGATACTGACCAAGTTTGAACTTGTAGCTGTTACCCTCGCTGAGATCTGTTTGTTCATACGGACAGACAGACAGACAGACAGACAGACGGACGGACGGACAGACGGACATGGCTATATCGACTCGGCTGTTGATGCTGATCAAGAATATATATACTTTATGGGGTCTGCCACGCTTAATTCTGCCTGTTACATACTTTTCACAAACCCATTATACCCCTCAGAGGGTATAAAAATTCGTCATGAGTTGGCTTCGTTTGCTTCGTTGTTGTTTTGTTATCGCATGTGGCAAGACGGAAACCGGCAAACAAATTTGCATAGATTGTACACAGTACTGAGCACACAGATGCTTATTCACACTCATGCAGCGACATCAATGTCGACATCGACATCGACACGAAGCGCATAGAAAGGCGCAAAGACTAAGTGCATGCTTGAGTGAGTGTATTTTGCTATCATTTCCATGTGCTGCTTTACTTACCTCGGTACTTACCACTGCGATTGAGCAGCGTTTGTTCTGTGGTTGGTTGCTACGCCTTCCACACCTACCCCTTACCTACCCTACCTACCCCATATGTGCTTATGCAAATCAAGGTAAACAGAAATCTGTTACAGCATGATACCATTTACCATTTACAATGACATGCAACAGAGCTTAGGCTCGGAACCCGGAGACTCGAGACTCGATACTCGAAACGATACAAACGACACCAGACTACATATAGATACTTAGACACGTGTTCTCTATTGACTGCGATATGTTATACAAATGCGTTATTGATGCCCAACAACAATCACAATAGGAAAGCAGCTTTAACCACACTTAAATGGAAGCCAGAGCCAGTTGAGAGATCTCTCAACTAGTCAGCACAGCTCTAGACTAGATTTGGCACACTGAATCACCCCAAGTGTTTCAAATGGCGAATGCTGCTCCTTTTCTGCTCTCACTGCAGTGCACATTGGGGCATTTTCCCATTTTTTTGGAATAAATTAATAACTCAAGAGCCGTGCAAGATATCACTCTCTAGTTTTTTGCATTCGACTTATGACATGAATACCTATTATAGCTGAGAAAAATGGGTGTGGCACCGCCCCCCTTCTTAATAATATCTGTTCTTACTTTTTTGTTTTTAAAGATATTTAGAACAATTTTACAGGTTTTGTGGGTCATTATATTCAAAATGTCCTGTCCAAAAATCATCAAGATCGGTTGACTATATCATATAGTTTTTATATGATGAATTTGTAAAATTGCACTTTTTTGATAAAACTGTCGTAATTTTTAATATTGTCAACTCAAATAAAGAAATATATAAGTGTTATTTCGCTCCTGATATTGTCCTTAATAGATATCAGGATCGAAAAGCTATATCAAAAATATCCAATAGGAATAATCACTTACAACCTTAATTTTGGTATGAAAAAGTAATATATATATTGAAATAAATGCAAAAATATTGGCTAAAGCAATAAAAATGTGCATATAGATAGGATTTTTATGGTAAATTAACACTATTTAGTCATCTCCAACAATTAAAATAACACTAAAAGTAATCGTATTCTTAATTTTATTTGTTTGCATTTCAATGGAATTTTCTCTGACATTTTTGAGGTTACGTACTAAAAAGTGAAATTGCGCGAAAAGTGCACATAAGTGCACTTTGTGCCTAACAGTTTCGATTCATAATTGATTGCTTTACAAAACGTATGTACTCATTTTGTGATTACGCGTGATTTAAAAAAGTTGTGGTCTTTTAAAGATACATTTTTTTTTTTGGGACAGTTGCTAAAACACACAAAACAATACAAACTACATGAACTTGTGGCAATGTCCAATGTGCACTGCAGTGTGGCAAGTGGTTTTTGCTGTGGGGCATGAGCAAGAGTTGTTGCAGCTGGTCATTAAATGTTGCCCAGCCCTGAGGTATGTAAAATGAGAAGAAGTTGGCACAAAAGATATGCCAACTGTGTGCTCAATTGCAGCAAAAAAATAATAGAAGAAAAAATAACAAGAATAGAAACACAAAAGGAAGTGAGGTGTGAAGAAGAGAAACAGAGAGACAGGGAGAGAGAGAGAGACGGCGAATGGCAAAGCGGCGACAGAGATAAGCACAAAGCAGATGACCTAAAAATAACAAAAGTTTGCTCAATCTGACAGGCTGCAAAGATTAAAAGATAAACGAGAAAGTTGTTGCTGTCAAACTGTTGTATTATGAGATTGCAAAATGCGCTTAAAAGCATTTAGTAAGTGACTTTAAATATATGTATATATTGGTTTTCTATAATAACATCAGAGTCAAATGTAATTTATTTATTTTGAAATCATCCACTTTGCTTGCAGTCCAATAAAAAATTCATTAAAATTTTTGTAGCATACTTTTTGTTTTGTTTTTTCTGACAGTCTTAGCAGAAAATGTCTTTATTAATAAATGAAGCATAAACTTTTACTAATCAATGTCAGGTAAATATGGAGCATTGAGCAATTGAGCATATGCTCATTACGCATACGCAGCGCTGGTTGCTAAAAAGTTATGTGACTTCCCACCAAACATTTGTGATCATACTCGAGTCGCTTTAGAGTCCCCTTGCTGATTAAAATAGTCATAAATGAGCTCATTTTCTGATCATAAATGACTCCTTCGTCGGGAGAGAAAAATACCCTACCCGCGACTCTTCTTGAGGAGTCGCCTATGACCCCCTTTTCTAATCAGTTTCGAATCACTTTTGAGTCATATTTTTAAATATACGCGACTCGCTTCTAAGTCTTCTAATGAAAACAATCGCGTTTCAATCGCCAGTACGATCAATTGGCGATTGCTGTGCATTTTGTTGTTATGCTTTTAACTACTCGCATTTTGATCATAAAGGCGACTCATTTTAGACGCTTTCTTGAATCGCTCATAAGATTAATCATTCCCGGGGAGTTAAAAACAACTCGCCAAATTCAGTTCTTACAAAATGATCTCCCAAATGCTAGGTGGGTGACTTTAAATAATCAAGTGAAAAATGTGTGTACTTAAACATTCAACTAAAAAAGGTCCCAGCTTGAAAGCACTTGAAAGATTTATTTTTATACCCTCTAGACTGAATTTAAAAAAAAAACAGAACTAGAAGGCAATCCATAGCTAATGTGACTATATTGCCTAGGTAACAAATGTCTGATGACGATACTGCTACACATGCTACACATATAGATACTCCACTGGGTGTTTGAGTTGCTGCAACAATGGCGCATGCGACATTGCCCCCAAATGAGTTAGACAGGAAATTGCATTATTTGTCTTTTTGGATTGCTGCGGACAAACGGACAAAAACGCGATTGTCCTTTTTGACCCTGTCACTTGTACTACATTTTTTTTAGCTATGCAGCCATGTTAGCTATATTCTTGTAGTGGCGCCTAGTTGCTTCTGCTGTCTCTTTTGTGTCCTTTAAAAAGCAACGTTGACTATCTCCATTGCGACACATGCGAATTTCACAAAACGCTCTCCAAGTCACTGCAATTTTTCTGCTCCATTTCCGACATCCTAGAGAGTCCGGAGTCCGGAGAGTCCTGAAACTGTAGACCGTAGTAGCCTCAGTTCGAATTCCGGTTGTTCCTGTTGTTGTTATAGCAACTGCTGTTGCTGCATTTTAATTGCTTGGCTTGGTATGCTATGCTTGGACCATTAATCCTGCACAACTTGTGCACTGAAATTACAAACAGGGATTTTTAAAGTCGCAAATGTCGTATGTTATCACAGAGATATGGCCAGTGACCATAGTGGGGCAGTTGGAAAGTCTGTAGAGTTTCTGTGTGTGTCTCGCCCAGAAGAACTTGCCCTGTAGTTAAGGGCCAGACAGAGACGCTGCTGACGCAATGGTGCTCAGATTTAATTGAGTTTGCAATTGTTCTGCGGCCTTCTCGGACCGTTCCTAGCCCCACTGAAGCAGAGTTTTGCAAGTTATGCATTTGAATTGCCTGCAACTGGCTTAACTTTCGACTCGACTCGACCCGACATTTGGTTAGGAGTTGCAACCGTCGTCAACACACAACTTCCGTTTCCGCAGAAACGTTGATGGACAGTGGCCAAACGGTGTTGCCATTTTAATTACAGCCCTTTCGGTATGTGTGTGATAGCTGTTTACATTCATACAGTTTTCCTTAGGGAAGGAAACTAAAACAATTCTGTAGCTAAAAGCACAACACTAAGTGTAGTATCTTTCCCAAAATTTAATAATAATTTTAAGCTCAACAAATATTTTTCTTTCTAAAAAAAAACATTCCATTTATCAATGCTGCTACTGTTTAGCCCATTAAATTATAACAACACTGAGATATCGAATAAAACAATATTTTAATACTGCACTCAAAAGTATGCAATAGTTTTTCTCAGCTTTTTTGACTGCACACATTAGAAAACTTAGCTGCAAGTGTACCAAATGCACAATGTTATATGTAACATTTATTGATAGATAGTATTTTATGCCTTCAACTTATGTCTCAATGTGTATGTACTAGTAAATAATAGTGAGATGGTGATAAAGTTGTTAGAAAGTATGCCCCCAACAACAGATAGAAACATTTACTCATTGCGCGCAAAAGTATGCAATACAGTTTTTGCCACCACCTGTGTGAGCCTTGAGCATTGGCACTGCGTTTCCTGTCGAGTGGCCATAATTGACATTTTTCGCCATCGCAAAATGCCATCGTTACTAGCGCAGTAGTCACTACACAAGTCAACTTGAGCGGCACCAGCCACAAAACCAGTCCCCCCACCCCCAATCAACCACGCCTATAGAAGACAGAAACTCAACCGTTGAGTTGTTGGAATGATTTTTTTTTTGCGAGTACAAAAGGCAAGTAAATGTGAAAGTGGGATGAAAATGGAAATGGGGATTGGGGTATGGCAATGCGAAGACTTTGCTGTTAAGTTGGCTTAAACTTTTCCACTTGAATGGTAACGAAAGGTTTTATGCTCCGCGCCTGCCAACGTCTCCGCATTGTGTTTCCTCAACGCAAATAAAAGAATGCAGCATAAAATTTCTGCACTGCAACAAATAAATATTTGACCTGCGCCCCGGTGCCTCTACAATTGCCTGCCACGCCTGTCGCGATGTTTCTCATCACAGTCACAGTATTTTATGGCGCAGTTGAATTTATATTTGCACTTAACAAGCGACAACAACAACAACAACATGAACAACAGCAGCAGCAGTAGCAAGAACTTTGCACTTTGTGCACAAAAGTTTGTTTGGCTTATTTTTTGGTTACAAATCAAATCCGAAATCGCATTAAAATTGCATGTAGCAACATAAGCAGGAAGAAAGGAAAAAATATATATGTAAGAAAATTGAGTACAGTAGACCATTATATACCCTGTTTAGTGGAATTTGCCAATAATTAATACTATACAAAAGACACAATATATCTGCTATAATTTATTGGGTGCAAGTTGCCTTCTGCCTCGTCTGTCTATGATAAACTTATAAGAAAATTAATATGCCTTCGGCACAGGGTATACAAAATACAAAGTACAAATTGTGTGTGCAAACAGCCACAAAATCGTGTTGCCACAAGTCAAAGAAACCCAGTTGTCGTTTGCCTCAATACGATATGTTGTTAAGGTGTTGCTACTGTTGTATATATATACGTATATAGTATCGGCATAGGGTTCCCTTTGCTTTTCCACTCTTTTGGCTTTTCCTATCGGCTTTGGCTTTTAACTGCTGCTTGTCAGGCATTGGTCGCCCCGCACCGTTTTTCGCCATTCCAATTGAATTTTCGTGAGACGAAATCACTTCAACGCCTTCGATTTCAATTTCCGCCCCATTTCCAATTTCAATTCGGTTATTGCATTTGCATTGTTCGCTGTTTGTCCTCTACTTTATTGATATTTTGGCTGCTTTGTATTGCTTTGGTATGCTTTGGTATGTTTTCGTTATCGAGGTGTGATCAATGAGTTTTTAACTGTAGCAGGCGACATTACACACTTTCTAAAAATATTTTGGGGTTAATTTAAAGGCAAAATTTAAATGCAAAAGCAAAAACATTTTAGAAAGACAATAAGTCATTGCCGATTTTTTAATAGAAAGTAATCGTTAATCGCTGTATTCGAATTTATCGTTTGGTTTCTTGAAAGTAGCTTAAAATTTACTACACCCTAGCAAATTAACGGCGAATTTTCCAAATGGAAAATATGCGAACTGTCATTCGTTTAAGGCTTTATCACTATACAAGTCACATAACTTTTTAGCAACCTGCGCTGCGTATGCGTAATGAGCATATGCCCAATTGCTCAATGCTCCATATCCCACCTAGCATTTGGGAGATCATTTTGTAAGAACTGAATTTCTCGAGTCGTTTTATAACTCCCCGGGAAGATTAAAAAATTATTAATCTTATGAGCGATTCAAAAAAATGTCCAAAATGAGTCGCCTTTATGTTTTCATTAGAAGACTTAGAAACGAGTCGCGTATGTTTAAAAATATGACTCGAAAGTGATTCGAAACTGATTAGTAAAGGGAGTCATAGGCGACTCCACAAGAAGAGTCGCGGGTAGGGTATTTTTTTCTCCCGACGAAGGAGTCATTTATGATTAGAAAATGAGCTCATTTATGACTATTTTAATCAGCAAGGGGACTCTAAGTATGCGACTCGAGTATGATCACAAATGTTTGGTGGGCAGTAAATACTGGGAATAAGATTGTTTATAAATCCAACATCAATGGTATTCCATTGAATTTTACAAATATATTCGAAGGGAATCGATAATTCAAGAGTCGCAACTTTGACATTTGGCAATCAAGCATCCGAAAAGTTCTCATCAGCTTAGATTTCATTTCCAACAACGATACAAAAAGTAAACTTTAAACTTATTTTGTAGTTTGCAACTTTCAGTGGGACACAAGGACACACGCATACACGGACACTCCTACTACAATCCAGTAGAACATTTTACTTGATACTCGTACATATGTTCGGTGACCGAGTCATGCGCTTAGCAATTTGCCATTTCTCGTTTGGGTTTGGCAGCGAGAAAAATATCCGGTGACAATTGTTTTATTTGTTTTGCCAGCTTAGCGCTGAGCAGTGAAACCCCCACTCAGACATATAAAATATGGACAAAGACTAATAGTAGTTATTTAGTTTTTTTATACCCTCTGAGGGGTATAATGGGTTTGTCAGAAGTATGTATCAGGCAGAAGGAGGCGTGGCAGACCCCATAAAGTATATATATTCTTGATCAGCATCAACAGCCGAGTCGACATAGCCATGTCCGTCTGTGCGTCTGTCCGTCTGTCCGTCTGTCTGTCTGTCCGTCTGTCCGTATGAACAAACAGATCTCAGAGATGGTAAGAGCCACAATATCCGTTTTAGTCAGTATCGACCACATATTTAGTCAGTCAATACAAGTTTATTTTCTTTTTTTGATGCCACACCCCATTCGCCCACAATAAGCGAAAAACCAGACATACCTCGTAAAAATACATGTTTTTGGCAAATATCTCGGTAACTATGGCACCTAAGGACTCATTTTGGCATGCTGGTTGCTAGATGCAATATAAAGACAATGCCATCAACATTTTTTGGATGCCACGCCTCCTTCGCCCACCAATAGCACAAACTCTATGTAACTTTGCAAGCGGCTGAATCACTTATTTCTAAACGTATAGTTTTGTTACTTAGCATTTATTTGCAGACAAATAATATCAAACGATTGTGAAAATTTCATCAAAATCGGACTATAAATAAAAAAGTTTCTCAAACAACGAAAATCGTTACTTTTAAGCAAGGCATAACCACGTACAGTGCACTGAGCTCTGCACAAAAGCAACAAAAACGATAAACGTGCGAGCGAGATAGACATACAAACATGTTTGCATGTTAAGTTCTTGGAACATCTTCTCCAATTGGAACTCATCTAATTGGAAATGAAGCTCAGAGGGTATTACACGGTCGGCATGCCCGACTGACATTTTCTTTCTTGTTTTTTTACTAAAAAGTTTTCATTTCAATCATGTTTCCACTGTATGTAATTTGTGCTTCTCGCTTCTCGGATAGAAAAACTGAATGCAATATTTACTGTTTATTGACTTGTAGTATTATGGAGTTGTACCAATATCTATTGCTTCGATCTTATCAAAGTACTTTAACGATTGTCTACGAGGCTAGCGTTTACTATTTTATTAATCATTTTAAAGTTAATTCAAATATTTCAATCAAGATATTTGGTGTGTGTTGGTTGGTATGATGAAAACGTAATTAAAATGCTTGATAATTTATTGGTATCAAGAATTTCTTGCTTTATATTGCCTGATAAGTTTCGCAGCCACGCAATTGACGCCATTCGGGCCATTCAAAGCAGCCCAAGTAGAGACCCTGCTTAATGAATGCTCCACTTGGACACGAGAATTCGATGGGTTCCTTGTTGAGTCCATCGCAGAACCAGTAATCGGTTATAGTTTCACTTAACTGGGGCTGCTTCAAATTGACTCCGGAGCAAACATCCACAACAACATCCAGATTGCGGCATTTAATGTTCATCTCTTCGGCGGGAACACACCCGGAAACGGTTGCATTGCTCACAAAATATTCGTTCTCATTGCATTGCGTTGTTTGTTGTACGCCATTTAAACAGAAATTGAACTGCCTAAGATTGGGATCACCCCAGGTTTGAGTGGCAAACACACATTTACCAGGAGTCGCTGTTGGCTGAGGTGCTGAGGTCTGGGTTGTGCCTTCAGTTTCACTTCCACCTGGAGTAGTAGCGGATGGGGAAGTTCCTGTTCCAGCTGGTGTCGAAGTACCAGTTCCATCAGCAGTTGAGCCGGAGGGAACAGCTGAAGTTTCACTACCCTCTGGAGTAGAGTCACTGGGATCAGGAGTGGTTACAGTTTGCGCACAGCCCAGCGCCAAAAGGCCCAGGAATATCAGGATAACTGTGAGATTTAATTATATAAAATTTATAATTAAAATCCTTAAAAATTTAACTCGAAAATGAGACACTTTACCTTTTTGCATTTTTTTTAGTTCAGCAGTTCTTTGGGTTAAAAACACTTGAAATCGACTAAATTGGTTTATGACTATTGTCTGGCCATTTATAACATATTTTCGGAAAAAAACCTAATCAGATGACTTATCTGAAGACCCTAGTTTAGATAGCATTGTCAATTGGACAATTGGTAATGTTTTGATGCTCAGCATATTGTTCATACGCACCGTGTAGCACCGTGCTTATCAAGCAGATAACTGTTTTGGTACTATCTATTTATTTATTTTTTTGTTCGAATTTTTAAATATATGTGTATCTGTCTTTATCAACTAAAGTGGTTTTTGTCAAATTCCGTAGAAATTTATTTATTTATTTATTTAATGTCAGACTATGATCATTCGACATATTTAATATTAAAGTTACAATATAAATATAATTTAAAAGTTTAAAACTATATTTTAAATTTAAATTTATAGAATATAATATATAGAGTATTCATCGACTGCTGCAACTGTTAAAGACTTTTAATAGAATTTTGCTGGGCACCTATTGCCAATTGGAATTTATGTCGATTATGTTGTCAACTTTTTGCGGCACAGAAGTTTCCCTATTTAAACTTGACTCGCATAAAATAGACTGTGCGAAAAGTACACAAAAAACTTCGATTGACAATGTGACCAAGCAGCGATGGCGGAACTGAAGCCGGATGCTGTCTACTCTGATATTGGAACTTTTTCCAGGTTATATACATATATATATATATATATATATATATATACGCCTATACTACCATTAGTTTTAGGCCAGGTCTTCAGCTGGGTTCAATGGCTGAAATCTCTTGGTTGTAAGCAAAATCAATTAGAACTTTTTGACAGCAGCTGCGACAACTGCACAACACCCAAAAGCTAAGAAAGTGCGAATGTAAGAGCGAGAGAGGCAGGGAGAAAGCGAGAGTGGCAGTGAGAGAGAGAGAGAGAGACGGAGATAGAGAGCGAGTTTGTCGTGTCTTTGGGAGTTTTTTAATTAAATTTTGTATGATTGCCTGTAGCAATAATTTCCGAATTTACCCTCATTTGAAAGGCAATTAATGTTATGCTATCGCATTGATAACGCTATTGACGCCTTTTGTTTCCAGTTTCTACACCTTTTTTTATGTCCAATGTTATGTGCACGTGAGTCATGTTCTAAATGAAATAGTAGCTCAGATTGTGACGTATTGAAATTCTACGCAATTTTGAATTTTCACAATAGTTATGTTCTAAGACAATAATTGAAACCAATAGTGAGAACATAACTTTTGAGAAAAATTACAAAATGTTTAAAATTTTTCACAAATAAGTGTACAATTGAGCTTATCCAATCGTAAATTACTTTTTAAAAACAGTGTTAAGTGCGTTTTACAACTGAATCTTTAGTTAACTAAGTTTTCTCTCTATTGGTTGCTTTGTTTCACTCTTACGCCCCTTGGCAAATCTTGGTTTAAATCGCAGATAGTGCTTTTCCTTCTTTAGGTATTTATCTGTTAAGTTTGAAAATAATATGCTCAAAACATATTATATTGTATTGCGATTTTTATACCCTCTGAGGGGTATATTGGGTTTGTGAAAAGTATGTAACATGCAGAAGGAGGCGTGGCAGACCCCATAAAGTACATATATTCTTGATCAGCATCACAAGCCGAGTCGATATAGCCATGTCCGTCTGTCCGTATGAACAAACAGAACTCAGAGATGGTAAGAGCTAAAATATCCGTTTTAGTCAGAGAAGAGAGAAAAACCAGACATAATTTGGAAAAAATACATGTTTTTGGCAAATATCTCAGTTAATATAAAACCTAAGGTCACCAATTTTGGCATGCAGGTTGCTATAAGCAATATAAAGATAATGCCATCAAATTTTTTTGGATGCCACGCCTAATTCGCCCACAAAAAACACAATTTCTTTGTAACTTTGCAAGCGGCTGGCTCAATTACTTCTTAACGTATAGTTTTGTAACTTAGCATTTATTTGCAGACAAATAATATCAAACGATTGTTAAAATTTCATTAAAATCGGACTATAAATAAAAAAGTTTGTCATACAACGAAAATCGTTACTTTCAAGCAAGGCTTAACCACGTGCATTGTACTGAGCTCTGCACACAAGCAACGAAAACGAAAAACGTGCGAGCGAGATAGACATTGCAGTAGCTACTCCAATTGGAACTAATATAATTGGAAACGAAGCTCAGAGGGTATAACGCGGTCGGCATGCCCGACTGACAGTTTCTTTCTTGTTTAGATAAGTTTGAGCTGCCAAATTTGGTATTGACAGCTCTTAGCACCTCTTAGTTACCACTATATCTACTTGCTTTGAGCTTTATTCTACTTTTAACAAAAACTTAGTATACCCATGAAGCTGGGCATAGTAAGATATTCTGCGCACATAGGTTGAATATTATAAAAAGCACAGACTCTGAACTTTCTGAGATAACTAATCAGACAAACAGATTTTTAAAATAAAGAGACTGCGAGTACAATGAAAGTTGAACGTCATGAGTTCGAATTCGAAATACCAAAACATAAGACAAATGGCAAAATAAAACAACAAGAACTGAATGAGTATATAAGTGAATGATAATAGGTCCATATCAATCAGTCAGTGTTTTTGTGGTGTACAGTACAAAACGTGGCGTTATAAAAAGTTCTCTGGTTTTTTTTGCTAAACACATTGTTTAAGTAAAATAATAATAAACAAAATACGTGAAATAACAATAGTTGGAATATCAAAGGATATTTGTTTTTGTGTTTGTGCTGCTGCTGCTGATGAAATTATTTATGAGAAATGAAGCGAGAATATCACTGGCCATGCTGATGATGATGAAGATAGTTACGCTGATGATGATGATGATTGGAATGGATATGGTGATGGTGATGGGAATGGGGATGAGGATGAACGCATCCGTTGCGGCCAAGAACAGAACATGCAAACATGCCACGAACATGAACATGAGCATGAGAATGAGAATGTGGGGCGATCCCAATCCCAATATATTCTACGTATGCACTGCGGCGGACCAAATGCCATTGCAATTGCAGTGTCCACAGGGTCGGGGATTTTTCAATGGTCTGGGCCATCTCGGTTGCCTGCCATATGACCAATGGCCAGCATGTCGAGTCACCTCACTCCCCCTCTCCCTCTCCCCCACCAAATGGCCAGCTGTGACAGCAGCAGCAGCGGAAAGGCAAACACAATGCAGCAACCCTGGGCCACCGTGGATCCCAATCAATTCTACATGTGTCCGGGTGTTAATGCCACACCACTGCTGCTCGCTTGTGCCCCCGGCAAGGGGTTCGTTCAGACCTCGCAGTCTGTCGGATGTGCCGACTGGCCACACTGGCGACGTCAGATGCAATGCGAGCAATATTTCTGATGCACATAAACTATACGAGTATCATCATATATGCATTACGCTTGCATATTGTTATTTATGATTTAACACAAAAATGACTCACAAATTTAACAAAAATATAATAAATACTTTATAGTCAGGAAATGTGATTTCTTTTAATTGATATGAATGCAATAAAGTGAAAGTGTTGTTGCTTTTTTTTATGATTTATACTTTTTAATTACCTTCATTTTTGTAACATTCCAAATTGGATTTTAGATTTTTAGTTTTCAAGCATACAATAAATTCTGCAATTAAATTTAAAAATTTTCTGAAACTCGAATTTATTTTAAAATTTTATATACTAACTCCTTTAAAATTAAAAAAAAATTTTTTTGAAAATTTTTCATTTTTTAACATTCCAAATTTGATTTTAGATAGTTTTTTAAGCATACAATAAATTCTGCAATTAAATTTAAAAATTTTTTGGAATTCGAATTTATCTTAAAATTTTATATACTAATTGCTCTATATTTTTAAAAATTTTTTTTTGAAAATTTTACATTTTTTAACATTCCGAAATTGGATTTTAGATAGTTGTTAAGCATACAGTAAATTCTGCAATTAAATTTAAAAATGTTCTGAAATTCGAATTTATCTTAAAATTTTATATACTAACTCCTCTACACATATTTAAAAAAAAAAATTTGAAAATCTTAATTTTTTATGAAGATGAAACAGGACAGCTAGAATATCAACATATGTAGATGTTGGTTTTGATTTGTGGTTATATTAATTTTTAATATCCGGAAATAATTCAGATTCGAAAGGGTTAGGATAGATTGAAATACTGATAGAACATATTTTCAAAAACTAACAAGTTCTTAATATTCCCAGAGGAAATGATAGTTATATATCAATTTTATAATATTTTTTTAATAGCAAAAATTTGCTAAGTTTTCGTAAAGCATGGCTATGATTTATCTTAAAGTCTCAACTACATATTTTGTATATTTATCTCAGTTCTTACCCACATAAGGAAGAAATATTTAAAGAATTTCAGGAGAACTCAATGCCAACAATTTGGTTTTTGGAAGCCACGAGAGGAAAGAGAGTGAGGAGAGGCAGCATGAGCAAACGTTCTTCATCAGTATGCTTTTTCCTTTGATGCGCCATTACCTTTTGCATGTTGGCAGGCAGCTGTGGTCAGATGGTTAAGACCCCAAGTTGTCGAGTTGGAGTCTCCTGACTGACTTTGCTGCCCTCTTTGTCATTCTTAATGTACAGCGATGTGTGTGTCAGAGCTGCCCAGCTGCCCACCTGCCTATCACCTGTATGACTTGCTCAGTTGCAGTTTCGCTTACATTTATGAACCTTGGCCATAAAACAAGGACACATGCACCTGCTGCTCGGCTGCCCAACTGCCCGGCTTCTCTGCTTCTCTGCTGCTTTGTTGGCCGTGTCATAAATGATGGCCAGAAAAAAAGGCCAGTGTGTTTTAACGGAAATTGCATTTTGCTTTGAGCATCAGCCACATCAGGAAATTAGTGCCAATGTCGGCTTTAAGAAACACACATCAAGCCGATAGATAGACCCTTAAAACATTCAGAATTTCTTATATTATGCGTAAATTCACCGTGAAGCACTATAGCGGCCAGTTTTGGTCAATGTATTTACTTTCTAATAAGATAACAAGAAAGAAAATGTGTAAATAATACCCTCTGAGCTTCGTTTCCAAATATATTGGTTCGAATTGGAGTAGCTGCTGCAAGAACTTGCTTGAAAGTATCGATTTTCCTTGTATGACAAACTTTTTTATTTATAGTCCGATTTTAATGAAATTTTTACAATCGTTTGATATTATTTGTCTGCAATTATATGCTAAGTTACAAAACTATACGTTAAGAAATAATTGAGCCAGCCGCCTGCTAAGTTACAACGTAATTGTGCTTTTGGTGGGCGAAGGAGGCGTGGCATCCAAAAAATTTTGATGGCATTATATTTATATTGCAAATATCAACCTGCATGCCAAAATTGGTGTCCCTAGGTGTTATAGTTACCGAGATATTCGCAAAAAACCTGTATTTTTTCCGAGGTATGTCTGGTTTTTCGCTTATTGTGGGCGTGGCATCAAAAAAAGGAAACAAACTTATATTGACTGACTAAATATGTGGTCGATACTGACTAAACGGATATTATAGCTCTTACCATCTCTGAGATCTGTTTGTTCATACGGACAGACAGACGGACAGACGGTCAGACGCACAGACGGACAGACGGACATGGTTATATCGACTCGGCTGTTGATGCTGATCAAGAATATATATACTTTATGGGGTCTGCCACGCCTCCTTCTGCCTGTTACATACAAATCGCCTCTGACAAACCCATTATACCCCTCAGAGCGTATAAAAATAAATTCACATAAAATTAAAATGATTGTTAAATAGCCGTTTAAAGATTAAATGGACTCTGTTAAATGTTAAACAAAATAAACAAAATTTAATACAAAGGCAAACATGAAATTTGCATATGTAACTGACACTTTATGAGTCACAAAATATGGTGAAAATTTGCTGGTAAATTTGTATCAAATAAACGAACTGCAGTGAAAGATACATATATTTTGATTATAGATGTTGGGGTAAATTATGCATATTAGGTACAAATAGTTTTAAATATTTAGCTAGCAATTAATTAACTGAATGTGGAAAATCAAAATACAAAAATGAATTGATGAAAGTGAGGTAGATAGAGAAAGAGAGAGAAACAGAAACAGAAAGAGAAACAGACCAAGATCTGGTTAAAATATGCGTAAAATGCAAACAAGCTGACGTTGCCAGTTGCCAACTGTATGTGCGTTGTGTATACGTAGTGTGTGCTGTGACATAAACCCATTTACAGGTGTTTGCCCAGAGTCAACAGGAGTCATCGTCATCGTCGATGCAGACGCAACCAGTCGTAAAACATTTGTCACATTTGCATTAAGAGCAACGCTGTGGGGACGATGACGATGACGATGATGATGTTGATGATGATGAAGCTGCAGCATCCACTGAGTAACTGTGGTCGCCTCAACTGAATCCCAGGCTGAATGCCTACAACCCACAGACATATACGAGTACATACACCCACAAACCCATTCGCAATTTATTTGCGCACTGCACTTGCCAATTAATTCTTATCTCAGCTGCCATGCGGGTCGCTTGCACGGCGACTGCATAAATCAATGTGCCCCAAAAGTGATAACTCATATGTATGAATATGCCCGAGAGTATATGCAGAGTCTAGCACAGAGACACAGAGACTGGAGACTGCAGTTGAACATACTTTAAGTTCTCAGTTGCAGCTCACTCAATTTCATGGCATCAAAATTGACAAACACACACACATTCTCCTCTGTATGTCCCCTCTCAAATGGATAGCTTAAGCCTTAAGCTGACAAAGATGTCAAAATTTGTGAAATGAAAATAGCTAGATTGTGTTAAGAAAATAGCTAGAAAAGTTAACAATTTAGAACAGGTTAAACAAGAAAGAAATGTCAGTCGCGCATGCCAACCGTTTAATACCCTCTAAGCTTCGTTTCCAATTAGATGAGTTCTAATCTTGAGTAACTGCTGCAATAACTTAACATGCACAGCATATTTGCTATGTCTATCTGCGCTCGTATAATGGGTTGCACGTGGCTATGTGTTGCTATGAACAGTATCAGATTTTCAGAGTTGTTTAAGAGCTACTTTTTTAATTGTAGTCAGATATCTATTGACATATTTCAGGATCATTTGATACATATTTATCTCCAAGTATACGTTAAGTTGCAACACCCAATACGTTAAGCAATAAGTGAGCCAACGGCATGACATAGCTACGAAAGAAATTGTTGTTTTGGTGGCAAAGTAGGCGTGGCAGTCTAATATAATATTTGAAGGCATTGTCTTTATATTGCATCTAGCAACTTGCATGCCAAAGTTGGATTCCCTAGATGTTATATTAACTGAGATATTTGATAACAACATGTATTTTTTTTCGAGATGTCACGCCTTTTTCGCTTATTCTGGGCAGAATTGGGCGTGGCATCGAAAAAAAAAATCTTTGTATGCCGCTGACTCACTAAATATGTGATCGCTCTAAAGGATATTGTAGCTTTTGTCATCTTAGCGATCTGTTTGTTCATACACTGACGGACAGATCGGACTATAATTAATCGACTCGGCTGTTAATACTGATCAAGAATCGTATCCTTTCAAGCAGGGTCTAGCCACGTGCATTGCAGTGAGCTGTTGCATACTTTTCAACTAAACCTAATATACCGCTGCGAGCGAGGTATAATAGCTAGAAAAGGTTATAGTTTAGAACAGGTTAAATTCTTGACAGCATCTACCTGCAATATTCAACTTGTCTACTGTAGATTATCGATACTCATATAGCTAGTACTCTGTCGTTATGCCTGCTGACATAAATCTATAGCTCTTGTTTTTCATTAACTTTAGTATTTAGCGATAAATTAGCTTAGGTGGCAGTACTGCCTACCAGCATACTATGCGTGGCAACACTCGCTACTGCTGTTGTTCATGCCTTTTCTGTTGCTGCTGCTGTTGCTGCTGCTACTGCTGCTGCTGCTGCTGTTGCTGCACTGTGACGCGTCTTTACATAGCCTTTTAGTTAGCTGGGGCCCAGAAGCATCATCTAATTGAATTGCATTGCGTCAATGGGAGTAGTCGCCACATCGTGTGGGGTAGAGTTGGCGCCTAATTGAAAAGTGTTGTTTCCTCAAAGCGCCAAAAGCGCCAAATCAAAGCAATCAGTCAGTAGTTTATTTTCTTTTACAAATTTTTTTCCTACTTTTTTTTTTCAATTAAACCCAACAGCAAGTACGTTACTTATCAATGAAATGCCAACAAGCATGTATTTTGGGCTACTTCACATTAAGATAACGGTCATATATAGTACTTGGCTAAAAATATAGTTAACATGACTTTCCAATGTTTATGTGTAGCTGATTACAAAAATTTGATGTTTGTTTTAAAGATATTTTAAAATCTTTCATATAGAAAATCTTACATGAATTTTCTGTAAAATACTGCATATTAAAACCATTTAAAATACTTTTTCTCTGACTAGCTTCTGATTCAGAATGAAGGGAAGTAGCATAATTTATAAAAAATTATAATAAGATAACGGTCAATATATAGTACTTGGTTAAAAATATAGTTAACATGACTTTCCAATGTTTAAAAAATTTGATGCTTGTTTCAAAGATATTTTAAAATCTTTTAGAATCTTTCATACAGAAATCTTACATGAATTTTCTGTAAAATTTTGCATATTGAAACCATTTAAAATACTTTTGCTCTGAGTCGCATAATTTATAAAAAATTATATTATAATGCGATTTGATGCGCTAAGCAATTGGTAGGCAGATTGCAAACTTTTCGATAAGAAATAAAAACACAAAACAAAAACAAATGACTCACGCATAAATTTATATAATTAAAATCATCCAATTACCGTTGAGTTTTTTTTTATCATTTTATTTCATTTTACTTATATATTTTTTGTTGGTTCAACACAGGAACTCTCAGTCCAGCTGTCAACAGCAGCAGCACCTGAGAGTCCAGGCGACAAGGGGACATGGGGGGTACCGTTTCCGTGGCGTTGATTGTCAAGTGAGCCAGCATTGAGGTTAGGTTAGGGCCTAGACAGGCACAATTGGTTGGCGCGAGGGGAGCACGTAATGTTCTCCGTTGCCGTTGGGAGAAATGTGCGCGTGGCGCTCTGGTAATTAATTATGCCAGTTGAAATGACGTCGCAGTAAAAAAAAATGTATAAAAAGCAGAAGGGCAGCAGCCAAAACGGAAACGGAAATAAGTACAAACCGTTGACGGCGGCGGCGGCGGCAGGCACAGTAAACAAAAGTTACTTGGAATGTTGCCGAAATGATTTATTAAAAACGACAGTTTCATTTCTCATATAGCCAAGACGTCGCTGAGGCCAAATAAGAAATATATTCATTCGCATAATTTGCTTGTTGTTGACACAGAACCTAACGTAACAATTCTATGAACATGCAACTAAATGCGTATTTCCGGCCGGAAAAGCGTCGCCAGTGCGTGAGAGAAACTGGAGAAAGTGGAGCCGCACATCCTGTCATTTTCCTGTCACTTTTGCTACAATTTTTTGCAACTCCCGTATTTTGACAGCTCTTGTTAAGCTCACCAATAATAAGTATCCGCTAGAAACTGAAACAGTTTAAATAACGCATAAAAGTATGCTATGCTTTTTTTTGTACTTTACATTTGCTAGAACTGAACTGAAGCTGCTTCAGGATGAGCAAACCGCACGGAAACAATAAATTTGCGACAATGTGAAACGGAAATGTTTGCTACGGAAATGGAGGAAGCACCGGCAGAAGGCGACCCTAAAGTGCAGCAGCATCTACAGCGCAAAATTGTCCTTGCACAAATTTTGTAATTGGCTGACAAAATGTGTAACTGAAGTTGAACCGAGAAAAAAAAAACACAAAAGTAAATGAAAATGTTTACCAACTGCTTACTCACAGCAATACTCGTACCTAATAAATATTACTAGTATGAACATTCGCCTTGTTTGCCCAGTTTATTCTGCACAGTCACCGCGGCACATAAATTATGCATATTTAGCCCGAGTGAAATTGAAAACTAATTAATTACACTTGCAGCCACTGGCAGCGTTGTCTCTGATGGAAAGGGGATAGAAATGCTGCTACCGTACTGTTTTGGCGGTAGAAAAAAAAATGTTGTTCAACTTTTTAATTGCCAGCATCAAGTGTTTTTTTCACAAATTGCTCTTGGCTCTAATTATGGTAGAGAAGTGGCTGGCTGAAACGTGAGACATTTAATGCCCGGCAAAAGGCAAAAGGGTCGCGCTTAAAATCGCACTCTTGGAATGGTTAAATATGCTGCTGTGGTCTTTTCATTTAACTCTAACTTGAGACACTTGTTGGTTCACTCTCTCTCTCTGACTTTTTTCTCTATATATAATCTACTCTCCCTTAACTTTCCACTTACATACAACGAATGCCGGCAAACAAATTGAAATGTCGGCAGAGTTTACATTTTCGTTGCCTACTTTGAGGCGTCGTTTGAGGTATTTTCTGGGCGTTTAAATTCAGCACGCCCTTTAGTTGTATAGCAAGCACAAGTTTAATTAATTCCAGCTGCCTGAGAGGCTGGCGGCTCTTAAAGTCAAACACTTGGCAGAAGTCCACGAAATGTAAAAATTTAAAAAAAAAACTTAAAACTATCCTGAAGTGATATATAATTTAAAAAAAAATTCAAGTTACAAAAACCATGCCGTTCTGCTTTTATATAACTCACTTTAAGTATTAGTTATACTGTTCAGCTAGTTTTCAGCTATTTTGCATTGCGTGAGGTCTTAGTTTTTAAATGCAAAGTGCCAATCAAATGGGGCATATTGATTTGTATTTTATGTCTCGCACATCTGCAACATCGGCCGTAATTTTGTCTGGGTTCAGCCCTCAAAAGGGCAAGAGTCACGTACACCTGACACAGCTCAAATTGTGCCAGAGGGCACAACCCGGCTGGCATTTTATATCACCTGTCTACCCTTTTTGATACCCTCTGTTTACACAATTTAATGGAGTGGCATACTGTATTTATACAGCTTGATTTTTAGCCAAGTTTGGCACAATCAATAATAATAACGTGTTGTATTTTTTTTTACCAAAGTAAATAGTTTTTATAAAAGTTTTATGTGTATATTTCAGGGACCGTAATCATTATGAGTTATATTTTAAAAATTATAAAATAATGATTAAATTTAATTTTTTACCGATTTTCTTCAAAAATAATCATTATTTTTGAGTAATTTATGAAAAACTTTACTATAATGATTAAAAAAAATAAAAATCAAAAATAATGATTAAAAATTATTTTTAATTATTTTACTCAAAATAAAACTCAACATGAACAAACGGCTTCTGTAAAATACTTCTCACCAATGTGATTGCATATTCTTTATCTATCTAGCACCCCCGCAAACCCCTCACACGTTTATTAATTTTTGTAATTAATTAAATAAATAATTAACTAACTAAAAACAAAGCCTTTTAAAGAAGCCGTATGTTACTGTTGAGTTTTATTTCGAGCGAAAAAAAATAAAAATCATTTTTAATCATTATTTTTGATTTTTATTTTTTTTTTATCAAATATAATCATTATGGTTAAGTTCTTCATTTATTACTCAAAAATAATGATTATATTTGAAGAATTCGATAAAAATCAGATATTTCAAAATTATTTCAGAAATGCATAGATTATGCAATAATAATAATTTTGGTATACTAGATATATTTGTAGGTCCGTTGCAAGTGAATGATTTTTTTATTTAAAAATAAAAAATAATCATTATTTGCGGTCCCTGGTAATTATTTAGCTCACTTAAAATAAAATAAAATAAAATAGTTTAGAGGTAACTTGAAGTCTTATACTCTGATATGTGCAATTGTTTTTTATTATATTGCCACGTTGGCATAATATAAATACGCTTAGACAGTGCTAAGCTTTTAGTAGCTTTGGACATGGACCCAGGCCCATGTTCGACATTGGCTTCCGGTTTGTATTATTGCCTATGTGTCTGTCTCTCTCTGTGCTTTTTATTAGTTGGCCCACCCTGGTGCAGGTCCACCCTTTTCAAAAAATGATACTAATAAAAATCCATGTTAATGTTGCATGAATATCAAATAAATTGAGGCAGCCAACACGTACGTAAGTAAGTATTTGCAGCCCTCGTTCGTCTGTCTTGCTACTTTTCTGAAGTATTTATTGATTGAACATAAAATTGGGCAATTTCACATAGAAGTAACATTATTTTGTTAGCCTCCTCAACAAAAATGCCAACCGGAGAGCAGTTGAAACTTGACGTGTCAGGAAGTATCTTGTTTGAATTTGAATTTGAATAATTTATAGATTAAAGAGAGAGCAATGCTCCGCAAATGTGACAAATGAGAATACAGCTCGACTGCTTTAAGGATATGCTTAAGTAGCCTGTCGCTGGCAGAGATGAAGTACTCGATGTGGCAAGTTTATCGATTTCAAGTTGCACGCAGCATGAAATCAATGCAATGCAAGTGGCAACTAGCAGCAAGTGAGTCTGCGTCAAGTCGCAGTTGCGGTTGAAACATTGTTTTATACTGCCGCTGCTGCTGCCTCTACCGCCGCTGTAACTGTAACTGCCACGTTCTATACGTATCTAGTGCTGTCAGGGCATAAACAATGCAAAAAGCAACAACGCTAAATGCGGTCTGAAAATGGCGGCGACAAGGATGAATTGGCTGCTCAACAGTAGATGGATGCCATGAGGCATCCACATAGCTATTGCTATTGAGGCATCCACATTCAGTCAGCTAACTTAGCTCTTAGCTTGTAAGCACTATGGTAGAAAAGTCCGCTATTTTGAACCAAAACCTACCTAATTGAACCAAAATCATAACAAAGCAATAAATTTATAATAAAGTTTCATAATCAAATAATTTTGTATAGTAGAATGGTTCGTCAGTTAAGGGGGAGCCTGCTTTAGGAGGCCTAAAAAAGGCAGTTTTTCGTGATTTTTTTTAGGATAGAAAAAAACAAGCAAATGTTATGAAATTTTTACATCATTTTATTACATATTTAAACTTACAAAAAACATTTTTTAAAATTTAAAATATCGAAATACAGCCCACTTTCATCTACTTTTATGCACCACCGCGCAATGTAGGTCGCAATTTTTGTCTGAAACAAAAAAATCAAATGGATAATTAATTTTCATTAGTTCTTTTTCTATGTGAACCTAAAAAAACCCGAAAAAAACGCGAAAATCAAAGTTTTTTTTAGATTTGCATTTTTCATCAAAAAAACCTAACTTTAATTTACTAAAAAAATAGTTTAGAATTTTTTTTCAAGAACTTTTTAGGTTCACAGAGGAGGTAATAAGATACTGAATCTAATAAGCTTTGTGCTGTATCTTCGAAAATAATCCGAATTGTCTTTCCCAAAATTGACAGACATACTATGCTTAGATATATTAGGAACAGATTAAAGCAATAAAAAAAAATCGCTTTTTTTGAGCCTCCTAAAGCAGGCTCCTCCTTAAGTTAAATTTAATTTATGTGCAAAAAATGAGCTTTTCTCCCCATTATGCTCGTGTAAAGTGTGTGAGTGTGTTTGAGTACGGATTTTTAGCGTGAATCAATCAAATCACATGACTGCCTGACTAACAGCCAGTGATTTGATTGATGAACTGCGTTCTCAGCGACAGCAAAACCGAACATGAGTGTCAACTCAAACAACCATTTCCCCACTTCTCCACTTCTGCACCACTGTACCACAATCACACACACATTCTCACTATGTCACACGCATTAAACAAACAATGAAGCGCTGAATGCGACTTTTGCGGCTTCACAAAATTAACTTCTTGAATAGATAAAGATAGATATATGTATATATGTGGGGGAAGTGGTAGAGGGAGAGAGAGCTCATTTACTGATTACAGTATTATGTAAGCTTAAGCATGCCATTAGCAATCATTAGATGCCATCAGATAAATGCCTATCTCTATCTCCCTCTCTCTTTCAAATGATTAATAAATAAATTATTGCACAGCCTCTCTTCTTTTGCTCTTTACATGACTTATTTTATTTTCAATTTCCAAATGAATTTCATTTGCATACTTATAGTGGAAATGACATTTTCATACATTTCCACGCTGCAACACAATTTTTTTTATTACTTTTTAAGTGTACTTGCGACACTAGACAAATTATTTTTTTTGTTTTTGTTTTATATTTCACTTTAACTTTCAGTTGTGTTTTTTGTGCTCTCTTCACAGCTTGGCATGCAATGTCACATATGTTTGACTGACTGACTGACTGACTGACTAAGAGAATGACTGAGCAACCTTCCTTTGCATTGGCATGCAAATTCTGTGACTCAACTCAACTTGGTTCAAGCCAAGTTAGTTGAAGAATGCAATGTCTGCAGCGGGTGGTGGAAGCCAGCTGGTCCAAGAAAATTCTCTGGTTTCAAGCAGCTGGAAATAGCTATAAACTACTCTACCAAATTTCACTATAACTACATTCATTTAATATAATTAACTAGTATTTATAGGGAACTTGAAGCTAAGTTATGTAATTAAACAATTTTTGATTTTGGAACAATTAATTTTTGACCAAAATTTGGAAAAAACGTAATGGGGTAAGTATGCAAAATTGACGATTTTTTCAAGAAAAATTAATTTTTTCAAGAAAAATTAATTTTTTCAAATTGAAAAAATTTAAATGCAGAAATATTTTAGAGAAAAAATCATGAACAAATTAACATTCCTTGTGGAAATCGATTCAGATATGACTTTGTTATGGCATTTCAAAAATTACATAAAAACGAACAAAAAATAAAATGATATTTACAAAATTTTTGAAATACCATACCAGTGTCAAAACTTAACGGATTTCCAAACGGAAAAGTTTTGCTCATGGGTTCGTCATCTAAAATGGGATTCTGCATTCATCAAACGCGTAGTTGATTGTTGCTTTTTTTTTAAGTAATCTTAGATTTTTCACACACAAAACTAAATTTATAAGTTTTGAACTACTTAGTATTTAATATTTGCTTAAGTTTGATTGAATGTTGTTTAAAATGTATATGCCTTTAGGATCTCCAGGTGTACAGGGTATGCTCATGTTATGCGCAATTCAGCGCTTTGGCATCGGCCTCAGCTGTATAAGTTGACATTGCTGGTATGGTCTGATGCTTCATGCCTCATGCTTTTTGTTTTTGTTCACTTTTGTACCCACATACGATATTCAACATCTTTTTTATGTAAATGTGCGAAAATTTTGTCACACACTGAGCTGCAGCCACGTACATATGTGCACACATATCGAAGGGATATAAAATGAAATTGTACTTTGTGGCGAAGGGCAGGCAAAGTACGAATACGAACATGACAATAAGTGATGATGTTTTGGTGGCTTTTTTTTTTATCCACCAGTAGCAAAGCTGGTTAATATATAGTCTAGCTAGAATTTGATTCTTTTTGTGTATTTTCTGCGTACAGCTTGGTTTTTATTTTAAGATACTTATTTATAAAAGTACTGTAACTAAGATCGGAGAGCTAATAATTTTAATGTACAGTAGGCGGCATATTTATTTTGACAACACTTAAAGTAAAATCTACTTAAAATTTAAACTTACTTCGAAAGAAGCTTGGTATCAATGGATAGCTCACTTCAATTCCGTTTTAATAATACATAATGCTTTTTAACCCATTGAGTACACGTGGAATATTTTCAATTCTTGCAAAGGTCTAATTTTTAAACTTTTTCCCCCGGGCTAAAATTCAAAAAATGTTTGAATGCAAAAAGTTTCTCAAAAAGAATCTATTAGTGATGGAAAACAAAATTTTTCAAAAATCTCTTCGCATGTATTTTTTATGATTTTTCGAAAATTGATACTTAACCCATTTTTACCTACACTAGTCGGCATATTTATTTTGAAAACACTTAAAGTTAAATCTAATTAAAATCATAAAAAATACATGCGAAGAGATTTTTGAAAATTTTTTTTTCTTTCCACAGCAATTTAGTGTGCACATAATTTAATAAGCTGAAAATTCATTATGTCATTATTTTAAAGCTATCTAATACAAGTATGCCAGTTTTTGTTTAGAAATTGTGTGTTCAATGACATATGTATATACTAATTTAGAAATTCCTTTGAACTCACACTTACAACCATGGAATTAAAACATTTCGATGTTTTGGGTTAAATGAGTGTCTTCAAATCTTTACTGACTTTAATTTTTTTTTCAGCCTTTTATAGAAAAAATTTCATGACAACTCTGATAACAACAACAACAAAGAAAAACAAAAAATGGAAAAAAGGCAAAAGTAAAAAGTGTCACCAAAATGGGAAAGAAATGTCTTATTTTCAACGTTGACAGTTTGGCGACCATGGGAACGCGATGCGAGAACTGCTGCTCCAGCTGCTTCAGCTGCTTCTACTGCATTTTCTGTCCCTTTCAGCAGCAGCTCCTGTTGCGGCTCATCATCATCATCAGCAGCAGCAGCAGCAGCACAGTGTCGTTCTCGTCCTCCTCCTCCTCCTCGTCCTCGCTCTCATTTTCATTCTCGTTTTCGTCTATGTCGTTTCCATTTCATCATTGTCATAACTTTGTGTCACAATTTTTGTTGCCGCTGTTCATATGTGCACACGATATGGCCATAAGGAATTATTATGCAATTTCGGGGCCAATTTTCCTATGCCAAAATCGTGAGTAGATTGCATTCCTTTACATATAAATTTTTTTATGTCAGCTGCATGATAAAAATTATTAGTATTTGGTTTTTTTTTCAATTATAAAAAAAGTTAGAACAACTTTAAGCCATACATTATACATACATATATTTTAGACTTAAAAAATGTCAACAACATTTTTTATTTAACTCCTGTAAGCTGCTGACATCAGGATTTTGGCAAAGCATTTCGTTTCAAAATTTCAACAAAGCAACACAGCTGTGACCGACAGCGACAACAGCAACAACAGCAAATACCAAAACAACAAAAATAAAAACAGTTGGTGCAATGCGCTTTGGGGCATATTTACACTATACTTTGCAGCTGTAAAATACTTCACAAATGCAAAAAAAAAAAAACAAGAAAGAAAATGTCAGTCGGGCATGCCGACCGTGTAATACCCTCTGTGAGTTCGAATTAGAGTATCTGCTGCAAGAACTTAACATGCACACATATTTGTATGTCTATCTCGCTCGCACAGTGCAATGCACGTGGCTATGAGTTGCTTGAAAGTAACACTCTTCGTTGTATGACAAACTTTTTTAATTATAGTCCGATTTTGATGAAATTTTCACAATCGTTTGATATTATTTGTCTGCAAGTATACGCTAAGTTACAAAACTATACGTTAAGAAATACTAAGTAAGCCAGCGGCATGCAAAGTTACAAAGAAACTGTGCTTTTGGTGGGCGAAGGGGGCGTGGCATCATAAAAAAAAAGATTCTTGCATTGACTGACTAAATATGTGGGCGATACTGACCAAAACGGATATTGTAGCTCTTACCATCTCTGAGATCTGTTTGTTCATACGAACAGACGGACATGGCTATATTGACTCGGCTGTTGATGCTGATCAAGAATATATATACTTTATAAGGTCTGCCACGCCTCCTTCTGCCTGTTACATACTTTTCACAAACCCAATATACCCCTCAGAGGGTATAAAAAAACACAAAATACAGTTTGAAGAGACGAAAAATCAAATGTACAGCGAACGTTTCAACATTGTTTTTTCTTGTCAATATTTTCGGCAATTTATTATGTCATTTAATGCTAAGTGTTTTCTCACAAATAGGCTAAGGGACTCACACACAAAAGCACACACACAATCAAAGTGCTACGTTGGAAAACTCAGCAAAATAGCTGACTCCAATTTGTTGGCACCTTGGCAACAGCTGTGACAAATCAAGTGCCAATGTGTTGCATGCCACTAGGCTAGATTTTTGAGCTGACTTTAGCATCGTTGTGTCTTGGCATACTATACATGACATGCATGCTTGCTTGCTCTTGGTCTTAAAGTTTATGAAAATTAGTAACATTAATTGAATCTATTTTAAAATTTAGTAAGCTGTTTCTAGTTAATATACATGAGTTCAATTTAATTTCATTTTAATTTCAATGAATTAATTTTAATATTAGTTAAAAATAAGAATTGAAAAACCTAACAGATGTAAAAAAAAATAAAAACAAATCTACATTTCTTAATTTCTTTTTCTAGTATGAAGCTATACTATAGACAGTTTTAGGCGCATTTATTATTATTATAGTCGATTTTACAGCAAATAAGTTGAATGATTTGTAAAAAAATACAACAAATCGTATGCCTACTCCACTAAGTTGGTATAAATACGGATATTTCAGAGTCATGCTATCACAATACAATCTTCTAGCGTAATCATGCATATTTTATGTAAAAATATTCCATTTTTAGAGAAAAGAAAAAAAAAACTGCCGAGTTACTTTTAAGAATTGGCTGAATAACTGCTAAAAGTGCGAAAAGTTTTGCTTTGCTTTTTGAACAAAGAAAATGCTAAACTGAAAAAAAAAACACTGATAAAGTTTCGGTAAGTTTTGGAAAAATGTGTGTAAGACGGTAATAAAATGCGTTGACCAACGAGCAGTGCGAAAAAGCAGCAGAAAATAAATGTTAACAGGCAAAGTGCTAAAAGTAGTGAACAGGACAAGAACTGAGTTAATACTTTTTTTCAAGTTGTAGTTGTGGCGCTCTAATAAAAGGCCGAGCTTTAGAAAAAATTTATGTATAGTTCATTTTTTTAACTTGCTTTTCTCTTAAAGCTTGTAATCGAAATTTGTGGAAAATGTGTAAATTTTTAGTTACCAGTCGTAAATTAAAGTCATTAACATTGGGCATTAAACTTGGCAGTTAGAAGTTGCAAAATCTTTTGCTCTCTTGGTCCTTGTCGTGCTCTCTGTCTGTTGTGTCACTGTCATTTGGCAAAATTTTTTGTAGCATAAAGTTTAGCTGCAACATTTGCCTTTGCATTGTGTTGTAGTATTTGAGGGAGGCTGAAGTAGGGTGTTAAATTGTGTGGGGGGGGGGGGGGATAAAATTAAAGTGCATTGTGAGTCAAAAGTTTTTTTCCCCAACAAACCGGAACAATGAAAAGTTCATGAAAATTTTTGCTTCATAGCATAAACAATAAACATAAAACTTTTGACCATTAAAAACGCGCAGTGGCTAAGTGCCCATTGGACAATTTGTTGTTAAGGAAAGGGGTAGGGGGGTGGATAGCCAAGAAAGGAGAGGATTTGTATAAGCTACGGCATGGTGGCTAAAGTGTCATTTTTGTTTGTCGGTCTCCAGTTGCTGCTTACAAGTTTTTGCTTTATTTTAATCGCAAGAATCAGAGTGAACTTAATGTTTTTTTGGCCGGCAAGAAGTTTAGACCTTACAGAATGTACAAATTATGCTTCGATGGCTTACAAACTAAAATAAAGGTTAGATACAGAACTCAAAGTTATGTCTTTATATGAAATAATTGCTATAAAAGTAAAGTAGTAATTAATTGTAATTGTAAATAAATGTTGAAAAAAATTAATACAAGTATTTTCAACTTGAAAAGTGATGTGAGTTTGATTTTATCTAAATTAATTATAATATTTAATAATATATTAAGGATCTAATATTTTATTTTCTAGTTTGAAGCATGCTGCTTATTATGACATTCAAGACTACATTTAAAATTCATGAGTTTTAGATTTTAATATGAAAATAAATTCAGCCAGTTTTGTGTAACATTGTTTAATTTTATTTATTAAAAATTTTAATTTGATTTAAGTATATCCCTTAAAACACAGCTAGTTTTAACCGTGTTGTGTACTAAAAATCCAGTTAGTATGCAAACCGCAAACACATTTAAAATTAAATTCACTTAGAATAAACAATAATAAATACAACATACGGAAAACAACAACGGAAGCTGTTTGAAATCCACAAAATGTTTAGCGCATGCGTTGAAACTGAAAAAAAACTCTTATACCCAAAGAGATAGAAGCTCTCAGGAGTCCAAAGTTAGAAAGAGAGAGTGAAAGAGAGAGCAAGAGAGAGATAGGGAGAGAGAGAAACAGATAAATTTCAAGAGAGGGAAATTAAGAGAATTGAAGAGAAATTTTCAGGAGTTCTTCCCGAAATTTGGCTGCCTTGTGTTTACATTGCATTAAATCTCAACATTTTTTTCAAAAATCTCGCGCCAAAAGTCGATGTGACACGAATATCAGCCAAAAAACAACGGTGGTTTCACACCGAAATTTACTGAAAATTTGGGAAAACAGCTGATGATAGTGTGGTCATATGAATTTTTATGAAGGACATTCAGGAAAGTTGTGGGCGAAAATTCTTTACAACATTTTCGTTCAGAGAATTTTCATGTCATGTAGCGAGTATTTAAATTAAAAAAAAAAAAAGAAACACTGCATTATTCAAAAGTGCATAACTGAGCATCTTAAAATTTTCGTACTGGCCATATGATATGCATTTATGCAGAATGCGGGCCTAAAGCTCAACTTAAATGGCCAGTACGGACAGACAGACAGACATTCACGTATTCCCGTTGATACCGGGAAAAAGTTTTGTACAACCGACGTGTAGCATTTGTAACGTGCCAGGCGCAAAAAAAAAATATATATTTATTTCAGCTCGTATGTCAGGAAGCAGCATAGAAGGCGCTTGGAAGGAGACGGTAGGTAGGTCCATAAAACTTTGGGCCATTTTTCAAATTTGTCGCGGTCGGCCATCCGCAAAGTGGGCTGGCTGAATGCGGTCGCATTTCAACTTGATAATATCACAGTTAGTGTGAACCACATGCGGATTTTACAAGTACCACGCCAAGTTAATGCGTTATGACCCCAACCTGGTGGATACCCAAAGCACATTGAAAACTTTTGTCGGGCAGAAGCAGTGGCAACCACTGACTACCAACACCGTCGGGCATGTTAAAAAAATGATTAATGATTACTTTTTTCTTTTTTGGCCAAAATTGCGTACTGTTCTGACCTGGTTCAGTGGCCCAGAGCCCATAGCCCATCCAAAAATCAGAATGGTCTGAAGAAATATACGCTTAAAAATATGTTAACGCTTTTTAAATCATCTTGCGCATGAGAAATGTGTGTTCTACAGAGAAAGTTTTATGTTTCAGTGCTTTAAATTAAAATTCAAACAGCAGCAGTATGAGTTTAAACCATCTGAAGGACCTATCATAAATAATAATAAAGGTGTTGTGGGTGGGCAGCAAAAGAAAAATAGAAAATAAAATAACGCAATAATTAAGTTCGTTTATGCAGTCGAAAGCATTCTATGAACTGCATTAAGAGCCATAAAAAAATTTTTGGCAGTAGAAGAAGCTTCCAATTTGATGCTAAACAGAAATAGTTGTTGTTTGGTTGTAGAATAAAGTGGAGATAAATTTAAAAAGAAAGAAAAGTTATGGCTAACAGACTCGTGATAACAGACTTGAAGTTACTCAGTCTTGAATATTAAAATTAAAATATAAATAAATTAAAATTTTTACATAAATCTGAAACTTTTTATGGATCACTGTAAAGTTTGCAGCAATTAAATAGAAAAAAAATTATATTATAATACTGCTCTAAATAGACATGACTTATACCAAAATGACCTGACTTAATTAAAAAAAAAGTTACTATTAAAATTGCTTTGGTTACTGTCAATTTAAGTTTTTGAGCCGTAGCCAAATAATTACCAGAGACCGTAAACAATGATTATTTTTTTATTTTTAAATAAAAAAATCATATACCGTAAATATTATTATTACATTATCTATGCATATCTGAAATGATTTTTAAATTTCTGATTTTTATCGAATTCTTAAAAAATAATCATAATTTTTGAGTAATTTCTAAAGAACTTAACCATAATGATTATATTTGATAATAATAAATGACACCATAACCGTGACCAACATTATATTAATTAATTAATGTTTTGTTACAGAATGCTAAGTTACAACGGAATTAGTTCTCGTGGTGGGCGTTTGGGGACGTTGCTAAGATAGATAAGAATTATGCAGTCAAATTGGTGAAAAGTCTTTTACAGACTAAGCCGGATATGCTACTGTTACATCTAGTTTTATTTGTTCATACGGACAGACGGAAAAATACACAAATCGGACTGTCTAATCATTACTATATCGACTTTGTAGTTGTTGCTGATCAAGAATATAATCATTAAGGGTAAGTTTTTCATGACTCCTACTGCAAAAATAATAATTATTTTTGAATACCCATAAATCGTTCAGAGGATATTAAACGTTACCATTATTAGTGCTTATGATTTCTGTCAATTTAACTCATTTTGATTACGGTCCCTAGATAATTACAACTATGATACTCGATGGACCTTAAAATTATATTAATATTATTTACATTAGATTACTATTGACTTTTCAAATAATACCGCATGTACAGTGTAAAATGCTGCAATAATTTAGCTTAGTTTAGTTACAAAGAACTCACTTTTCGGACAACTGGCAAATTATAAGAACACAGAACTTGGCTTTTCATTTTTTTTTGTTATTTTTTTCTACTTGGCCAAATCGGATTTAAGCAAAACAGTTTTTGCTTTCGCCTTTTTGTAGCCGTTGGCTGCACTTTAGCTTTGGCTAGATATCAACAACAACAGTTCAAGCCATCTACAGGCAACACACTGCCAAAAGGGCTAGACACGTTTATTTACAGACAGGCAACAAATACAAAAGGATAGTCGGAGAGGAGAGACAGGTGGGAGAAAGTGACAGGTGGGGCTTATAAATTGCATACTGAATTTAATAATTTCGGAGCTTTTGCAAGAATATCGTGCGTTGGCCCAAGAGGCACCACTTCTGGTCAATAGCAATCTGTGAGTGGTGAGTGGTGAGTTGGCATGGGATGGCATTTTTCCGGTTTTGGCCTGGCTTTTTCTCTGCTGTGGACTGCCGCTAATCATGCGATCGCCTGCTGCATTGTTGTTGGCTACTGCATTATTTTGCCCCACCAGAAGAAGAAAGATGAGAGGAGCGCAGTACATGGAGGGAGACTTGCTGACAGGTTCTGTGCGCTTCCTACCATAACTTGTGCTCCTGCTGCACATTTTTCATTTTCATTTTCATTTTCATTTAATATTTATGATTTATTTATGTGCGGATGTTTGTTGGCTCCTCTCATATCGTACCGACAATTTATGCTTTCCGTTTTGGCTCAACTTAGTTGTAGTACACTTCCCCCCCTTCTATCCATCCAGAGTTGTAAACCTTGTAAGGTAGTACAACAATTTCATGCACTGCTTCACACATAGTACACCAAGCAGACCAAGCAGACCAAGCAGACCAAGTAGACCAAGCAGACCATCGGCCAGGGCCAGGGCTTATTATGCAAATGTCTGGCTCACAAAACTTGACCATAATCGCATTGTATTGTTATCTACTTTGCTGCTCTCAGCTCAGCCTCATGGCCGAAATAACAATTTCGTAAGCCAGCCTGATAAAAAGGTAAAACCATGCGAATTAAAACGATAGGAACAGGGCTGTCAAATAAATATATAATAGAGAAAATAACAGAAGCTGCAAAGTCAATTGACCAGCTTAATTTTGACTAATTTCCTTTATAAGACAATTTCAGCACAGAATTGTTTAAAATTTGATTTTGTATTATACATATTTTTGTAAGTATGCACAATGGGTATATTTATATCGTATATCGTTATATCTTCTGATTGAAGTATTACTTGTTTTTGTGTGTGCGTCGGGTAGAAGTTTAAATCTAAAACTTTTTATTTATTTATTTTATTTATTTATTTGTCAGACTATGATCAGTCGACATATTTAATATTAAAGTTACAATACAAATATAATTGTAATAGTTGTAAAATTATCATTTTAAATTCTCAAATTTAAATTTTTAATTTAAAAAAAGTATTCTAACTCACAGTTTGTTTATATTTAATACTCTTTAACTGTGTTTTGCTTATCCCTTTTTATATTCAAACACATATTTAGTTCTCTGATTTTTTTTTTAATTTCAAAACGAACGTAATACTTTTTATATATTTTTCTTCTTTTCATTTTTGCACTTTTCATTTGCTTGTTTTTTTTTAACTTTGCGCTCTCGCCTGGCAGCAATTGCAACTTTTTCAATTAGCCAAACGGTAAGCGGCATTAGCCTTATCATAAGCTTTTGGCCAGGCTAATTGCCTGAGGGAGTCCAGGTACGATTATTAATCCAGTTTGAGACAAACTTTTAGCACGTGTTGGTTGAAAGCTGATTGCCCGTGGCCATCTCTCTCTCTCTCTCTCTCTCTCTCTCTCTTTCAATAATCGATATTTATTTATTGTGGTTAGAATAAATGTGTGAGTTGACTGAAATGAGCGCTATAAACAGTATTTGCTGCTGTTATGTCCAAGTACTTTACCTAATACAAATGTTTTCAAATACAAATATTTGGCAATTGATATAGATATAATTATAATTATATTTTATAACTATTTAATAATGAGGTAGGAGCAAAGGGTTGACAAAAATTAAAAATAGAAACTCAAGATTCTGCGAACTTCACGGTATTGTCAAGATTTTGTTTTAAAAAAACTCGACCTCTCACAGTCACAAAGACATAATCGCTTTACTATCTTTAGACACTGGGCAAAAAAATGTGGCGGCAAATTACTCAACATTCTTGTCAAAAAAACAAAGATAGCTATAATAGAAAAGTTAAGCTCACATTATATTTATATATTTGTGTTGACTAGAGATTCGGAGGCTGGAGGGCTTTGGTTGCCCGCACTGACCGCTGACCGCTGACCGCTGACCGATGTCAAGCTGGCTGGACAACGAGACATTAACAAAATTGTTCAGCCGCCCAAGTGAGAAAGACAAGCGAGTTATATATTTCTGTATTTTTTTCGTTGCCGGTACAATAACTAAAAAAAACGGGAAACGAAGCCCACAGCATTGTGAATCGCCTCGATGCGAAAGCACAACAAAAATTCCAATAAATTCGAAGCGACACAAGATACACTCTTGGGAGGACTTTGGGGCATGTCACAGCAGCTTCCAAACAAGAAGCAGAAGAAGCAGCAGCAGTAAAACATGGGAGACAAAATGTTGAATGGGGTGTAGCAGTTGTTGTCGTTGTCGTTGTCAATGTCCTTTTGTCTCTGTTGTCGTCGTTTTTTTTTTTTTTTGCTGGAAATGTGTGGCAAAAGTTCAAAACCTTTGACTTTAGTACGCTGGCATGCATTGCTCATACGCAGCGTGGTCTGAAGTAACTTTATGGCAAATAGCTGCAGAGCTGCAGAGCTTTGCGAAAAAGTTTTCCAATATTGTCGCTGCAAACTCGTTTTGTGCCCTGTTTACTTGCTTCCTTACAAATTTAATGAAAATCTGAGCTAATAGTTTTGCCAGCACATAAATGAAGTTCTTGCCATCGTCTTGAAGCTCTTTTAAAATATATGTTTTACCCAACTATATGTCTCTTTCTATATGTCTCTTTCTCTCTGCCTGCAACTCTTTGGATGTGTCACAATTTATATGCAAACTTATCAGTGTTGCAATGTCTCTAAAGCATCGTTTCCATGCATGTGTCAGTGCTGGGTATAACCAGAAAATGAAAAAAAAAAACGATGAAAAGATTCAATGCGCTGTTAATTCTTTCACCAGCAACAGCAGCCAGCCAGACCAAGTGGCAGCTCCACCAATGTTCCAGCTCCAGATCTATGGCTGCGTCTTCAGCTTTGATAGTGTGAGAAGCAACATAAGTTTGGGGATTTTTATTTGCCGTCTGCCGGAAAATATTGCTTGCAGGCTAACACATGACAAACGCAGCCGTTTGTCAGGGCCAATATGGCAGAGCAGAGGCAAAAGGGATACCAAAACGCAAAACAAGGACTCCTTTTGAAAGCTCCATTTAAGGACACTTTCCGGTTAAAGTCTTTACATACATTTACTTCCCTCTATTTTTGTGCTGTGTTTTGTTGCCTGCAAAAAAAGAATTTTGTAATTATTATTTGTTCATTTATATACTTTCCTACAATGTTCCTTTTTTTGTATTTGAGTTGTTCTTAATGTTGTTGACTTTCAGTTATAGTGGAGACTTATAAAACTTGCTTAATATACTCTGAGTTGTTTAGGTGGTGAAAAAAGATAAAGTCAGTTAACATTGCGACTATAAAAGTGCATTGCAAGATTGTTAATTATAACAATATTTAGACGAAAGTGAAAATTATTTACTTTTAGAGAATTGAATCTTCTAGACCCTGAGCTGTTAAAAAACCTTTCAGACTCAATGAAAAGGCGAATTTTTGATGTTGGAAGAGTCCAAGGAAATTCCATTAATTATTATATATTTTAAAAGTTAAAAAAATAAACATATTTTTTATTTTTAAGCGTTAAATTTAAGGGTGTCTTATAATTTTGATACGCTTGCAAACACTCAAAATGCTTGCAAAAAGCTAAAAACAGCAAACAACGGTTCTTCATCGCTGTCTATGCATTGCTCTTTCATTCCTTATACTTATTTTTCTTAAATTTTGAGTAACAAATTTTTTACAAGCAAAAAAACTCAAAATTTGGATGTGTCTTATCATTATAATAAGCAATGTATGATCTTTTTAAATATCATTTAAATATTTAAAATAATGATTTAAGAATTATAGGGTCGTTAACAATATTTAAGCTATTGAATTCTGCTTTAAGTGTAATCAGAAAGTTTTCATTTATTTAAATAAGTAATATAAAGAAATGTATTGTGTTTTTTGAAGTCACGCCTTACGACCTACGCCCCCTACCCCTACCTCTTCATTTCATGAAGGTGCAAAACTGAGGCATGCAAATGAGCTACGGTTTACACAAAGCCCCCATTGGTTTGTCAATTTCGTATGTATGTATGTACATTGGAGTGTGACTCATTTCGGGTTGCCGCACAAAACTATTTTGCATTTCAAATGAAGGCATTATGTATTACGCATACGCCGTATGTGCGTGCATATTAAATCGCATTTGAGTTGAATGTGCTTGAAGAGCTCATTGGCAGCTGTTTACTCAAAACTTGTGCTTTAAATGGAAAATATATACATACTATACATACTATATAATGTGCAATATCATATTTTCCACTCTCTGTACATTTTGGGCTAAAATTCTTGGCTATCGTTTGCTGTTTGCTCAGGTAGAAAGAGAGAGAGAGCAGCGCAGAGCAGTTACAATTTCAAAGGTGCTGTGGAATCACATTAAAGGATTAACAAAGCGTAACATTTCGTTACAAATATCCAAGCAGCCAAAAGGAAGTAGAAGTAGAAATCCGATTTGATTACACACAAAAGTACTCGTATTCAAATTTTCAGTGTAAAGCACATTAAAATGGAAATGCGTCGAAATTCGCAGACATTCAAATATGCTACATTTAATAAGGATTACAACAATGGAAAATTACGTTTTATGTTAGGTTTTTGCTTGGCTGAGTTTTATCCAACATTAGCAGCTCTATTTGTGCGCTTGACTTCACAGCAGACAACTTGAACTCAAGTCGACTGTTTTCTATTTTGCTGTTTTCCAAGAGTGCAGATTATATGGAATTGCAGGCAATTCTCAAGAAAGGACTATATAGAAACTTGCTTTTAAGTAGAGCTCATCATCTTATTATCAACTCTTCATCTTTTATACTCTGTCTGCTTATTGATTGATGTTTTGCTATTGCACTTGTTTATGGGCAAGTTGAACTGTGTTCCTGTTACAGTTAAATTGAGTGGCAGTCAAATAATTTGTATGTTACCTAAATAGGCAGCAATTTGGATATACTTAGAGCCACTCGGTCATGGAACCAAGCTATTTACACTAATGAGTGATTATGCCATGCACATACACACCACCCACTCACTCAAGCTCAAGTACTCGATATATAGATGGAAATGGCACTTGTGGGATTCAGTTGAGTTATACAATCGATACTTCCATAGACAAATACACACTGATAAGTATACGTATACGTAATCACAATAGATTGAATAACACACCTGATGTACATACATATATCTTTCGACATATGTACACACACACAGACAAATACTAAACGATGACAAGTGTTTTTGGATTAATGAACATGCTCCAATATCAAGCTAATTGTGTCTAATTTATAGCCAAATATTGGCCCAAAATAATACAACTAGCACTCGCTGCTGGATTAATCGATTACTTAAAGCACTGATTACATTTAATCATAAAGTAAAAACAAGAAAGAAACTGTTAGTCGGGCATGCCGACCGTGTAATACCCTCTGAGCTTCGTTTATCATTAGATGAGTTCGAATTGGAGTAGCTGCTTAACATGCACACATATTTGTATGTCTATCTCGCTCGCACAGTGCAATGCACGTGGCTATGCCTTGCTTGAATATAACGATTTTCGTTGTTTGAGAAACTTTTTTATTTATAGTCCGATTTTGATGAAATTTTCACAATCGTTTGATATTATTTGTCTGCAAATAAATGCTAAGTAACAAAACTATACGTTTAGAAATAAGTGAGCCCGCCGCTTGCTAAGTTACAACGCAATTGTGCTTTTGGTGGGCGAAGGAGGCGTGGCATCCAAAAAATGTTGATGGCATTGTCGTTATATTGCATCAAGCAACTTGCATGCCAAAATTGGAATCCCTAGGTGTTATATTAACTGAGATATTTGCCAAAAACCTCTATTTTTTCCGAGGTATGTCTGGTTTTTCGCTTATTGTGGGCGAATGGGGCTTGGCATCAAAAAAAAAAGATTCTTGTATTGACTGACTAAATATGTGGTCGATACTGACCAAGTTTGAACTCGTAGCTCTTACCATCTCTGAGATCTGTTTGTTCATACGGACAGACGGACAAACGGACATGGCTTTATCGACTCGGCTTGTGATGCTGATCAAGAATATATATACTTTATGGGGTCTACCACGTCTCCTTCTGCCTGTTACATAGTTTTCACAAACCCAATATACCCCTTAGAGGGTATAACAAACCCAATATACCCCTCAGAGGGTATAAAAATACATTTATTTGAAGTATAAAGTATCTGTTAGTCAACGATTCGAATTCCCTAAAGTTAATGGGGCTGGTCAAACTTACCCTCCGCTTGTGTAATTGCTGCTTTTTAGCCATTAAATGCACTTATTTACTTTATTTAACTGCATTTAAATGCACAAGTCGTTTAACAAAAAGAGTTGATGCTTTAAATTGCATCAACAGCAGCATCAGGAAGTGCAAATGTATTTTTTATTTTTTTTATTATTATTTATACTTTTATATGACTTTCATTGACAGCCGCTCGACTGCAACATTTTAATGCCGAGCAGTTTGACATACGAGTACAAGAACGTAGAAAATACTTTGTGTGAGAGCACTTAAAGCAATGGTATGGCATGGCATGGAAAGTAAAGTAAAAGTTAACTTTACTTAAGTTAAGTAAAGGCTTCCTTCCACTCGTTGAGCACCGGAGTGAAGTTGCAATTGCAATTGGAATTGCTCAGCCATTAGGAACTCTATATTTGTACTTACTTATGTGCATTGCATCATATAAATCACACACACATTATGTTCCGTTGACAAGTTGTGTTGCACAGCAGAGCAGACTGCTTAAGCGTTTTGCAGGGTATACTCTAGTTTATTGCTCCCCAAATACCAGTTTAATAAAGTAAAATAGCTTGAAATTTTTAAGCTAAAATGGCTAGAAACAACTAAACTTAGTTTTAAAATTTAAACATAATAAAAATAATTAAAAGGCTATAACTTATTTTACCATGTAAAGAAAATTCTGATTGATTTATAGCATTTATAAACTATAATCAGCTACAAATTGGCTAAAGTAGCAACACTAGCAAAAGTAATCTTCATGTCTGAAAAGTTAATTTTACTCTACTTATTTTAAGCTAAAATGGCTAGAAACAACTAAACTAAATTTTAAAATTTAAATATAATAAAAATAATTAAAACTCTATAAATTATTTGACCTTTCTGATTGATTTATAGAACTTATAAATTAAAATCAGCTACAAATTGGCTAAAGTAGCAACACTAGCAAGAGTAATCTTCATGTCTGTAAAGTTAATCCTACTCTACTTAGACTTTAAGCTCAGTTATCACGCATACGCCTTGTGTGTCATGTCACAGCGTAACTTAACCTTCTGTAGAAAACAAATGAATTTAAACGACACTTAAATCGACATTTACCGAATTTACACCACTTAAATTAGTTTTTAATAAACGGAAAAAAAAAACAAATTTGTTACATACATGCTATATCAGAACTTTACATTTTAATGTTGTTGCTTTTCCGACCACGGTCACGATTTGTTTTGTTATGAATTTTTATTCATGTGCGCGAAATACCAAAAACTTTATTTCCAAATTGAAAAAGTTTCATAAATATAGAGATACATGTACACAAAAAAAAAGCAAAAAAAAAACAAAAATTGTATAAAAAAGTTGTCTGCTCGTTGCCATTCATTTTGTCTCTCACTTTTTTGCATACCCTGCAAAAGTGACACAGGGACTGATGAACTGATGACTTCAACCACATACAACGTATATTTTAATAGTTTTAGTTTAAGACTATATATTAAGGTTCCTTTAACAAAATATACATTTGATTTTCATTTGTTATTCACACATTTTATGCGGGGTATTTTTAAATCTTCTCTATCTTCGCAATTGGTATAAATTTGTTTCATTTTTATCGTCCATTTTTTTTTTAGGTTCCCAACTAAACTCAATTTAGTAGTATGAGTAAGGCTTGCGGCTTAAGTGGGTGTGTGTGTGTGTGTGGTGGTGTCGGCATAAAGTTTACTACTTTGTGAAAATTGTATGACTGTGTGGCACTCGATAGCGGCCACAAAAATGTATATCTATGCAAGCAGACTTATATCTATGGCCCGCATAGTGCTTAAACTGCTGGCAACTTATGTCGAGCTCTTGAAAAAGTTTTATATAACTTTAATAGAAGCCGTGATTGCCGTTTCCGAATTGGAATTTTGTCGAGAGTCAGGTAAGAGTTGTTGTTGTCTGGTTTCTGTGTGTGCTTCTTAGAGCAAATTATTATACAGCTCTCTGACTCACTTAGCTAAAATAGTGTAGGTCTTGGGTAATTAAAATAGTGTCATACTTAATTCAAGAGGTTTCTCAAACTACACTAGTCGGCATATTTATTTTGACAACACGTTAAAGTGAAATCTACTTAAAATTTAAACTTACTTCGAATGAAGTTTGGTATCAATGGATAGGTCACTTCAATTCCGTTTTAATAATACATAATGCTTCTTAACCCATTGAGTACACGTGGAATATTTTCAATTCTTGCAAAGGTCTAATTTTTAAACTTTTTCCCCCGGGCTAAAACAAAAAATGTTTGAATGCAAAAAGATTCTCCAACAGAATCTATTAGTGATAGAAAAAAAAATTTTTCAAAAATCTCTTCGTATGTATTTTTTATGATTTTTTGAAAATTGATATTTAACCCATTTTTACCTACACTAGTCGGCATATTTTATTGACAACACTTATAGTTAAATTTTATAAATAATAATAATATATTCAACGGCATTGTAAGATGGAACTTTGCAAATTCGATTATATCAAACTTGCTTGCTTAAGCAAACGTGGTATATGCATTATAATTACACTGCTTTGATTAATTAATTACAATGTTGTCTACATTAATTAATAAGATTTTTGAGCTGAGAAATTCATATGAAATTGAATGAAATAATTTCAGGCTCTTAGCTTTTAGCAAATGCTCGTTGCTCGTTTACATAATTAAATTTTTCGGACCAAAGCTCATAAATGCGCTAATGGGATTTTAAGCCATATTGCACAGACAGACAGACACACACTATCACATACATATGCATAGCTATATAGTAGTTTGAATGGAATTGTAGGTAGCATACGGCATAATCAAATTAGATGATATTTCCTGTTGCACCACCAGACCACCGTTGAAGGTTGAATCTGAATCATGCGGTGGGCATTTGAGGGGGAAAATTGGTCGGTTTGTGAGGTAGCGGCCACAAAACCAAATATTGCTGTTACACTTGCAGGCATGGAATTTAATTACAAGCATTTACGTACACATACCCAAACACTCACACGCACACTCACGAACTCATTCTACTCGTTAAAATTCTAGCGTTGACCACAGCGCAATGCGCAATTGTACTGAAAGGTCGTCGTTGTGGTTTGCTCTTCGCTCAAAATGCCATTTTTTTTATTAAATTGTTTTTTTCAGATTTTGAGCGCTGCGAAAATTAAATGAAATATTTGGCTAAAGTCGTAAAATTAACTGCAAACAGTGGAAAAGCTCAAAAAAGCGCAATAAAATAAATGCTTGATTCTTTTCATTTAATTTTTTACCTCTCTATCGTTAAAAAAAAACTGTGTAAAAAATACAAGCATTTAAAAATGTACATATTTATACCTAAACTCAAATATTCTGCCTTTAGAAATTAATTGTGCTTATGTATTAATAAACGCGTAATTTAAAAAATAAAAAAAAAAAATATTTTCTTAAATTAAGTTATTAACTTGTACATACTTTTATTTTTTTTTTCATCGAATAGTCAACCATTAAAATAACTAATCTACCGGTCTGATAGGGTTTTTTTCTGGGTTTTCCCCAATCAATATTTCAACAAATGCTGGGCCTTAAATTTTGTTTAGTTTTTAATTTTTATTTTCTTTTCCCCAGTTAAAATTTAAATTTAAATTTAAAATATAATTTTAAACTTTTAAATTATTTTTATATTGTAACTTTAATATTAAATATGTCGACTGATTATAGTCTGACATTAAATAAATAAATAAATAAATTACAAATATATAAATTAAGATATTTGAACAAGCATCAAAATATTTCTAAACATTTTTCATATATCGACTCAGCTACTGTTGCTAATCAAGAATATGCCATTTTTCATTCTGCCTTTTCACAAGCCCAATATACCCCTCAAAGGGTATAAAAACAGACAGCGATACAACTCCTTTGGTGGATTTATGCAATGAGTTACTGCAGTCTTGACCTTACGGATCATGCACTTAACTTCTTATCGCTGTCTCTCTCGCTCTCTCTCGCTCTCTCTCGCTCTCTCTCTGTGTCTCTGCCACACTAATGCAATTTGTGTAAATATCTTTTATTCATATTTAATCCACTTTGTGCCAATCCTATTTTTGTCCAGGCAATGCTGCTGCTGCTGTTGTCTGATAGCTTGCGCCGAAGACATTGGCGAAGGTCTTAACGTTCTAGGCGTCGTATACGTATTATTTGTCGCATTGAAGCTGCTGCTGTTGCTGCTGCTGCTGCTGCTGCTGTTGGTGCTGTTGGTGCTTTTGGCTTGGCCTAACTGCCATTTGACATCTGCAGGGCCATGTAATTGGCATTCGAGTCAAGTGCAATTTTGTAAGCAACTTGGTACGACACTCGACACCCCGTAGAGACTACGACTACGACTCTAGCTACAGTTTATTGCGGTAATGGTAATGGTAATGCAGCCATGGGATGGCCACAGCCACAGCCACAGCAACTACCCAGCACACTACTCGGCTGCTCGTCAGCTCGTTAAAGGTAATTTTGCACAAATAATGCTCATGACTTCATTCTAGGGTAACTTTTGTGCTCTCTCACGCTCTAACGCTATCTTCAATTCCCGCTCTCTTTGGCACTTCGCGTTTCCGTTTCCGCTGAAACTAGTTGCAAGGCAGAAAAAAATCCATTGCATATTTTTATGTAGAAACGAGAAGCACTAGCAAAAAAAGTATAGCATACTTTTGTGCGCTACTTTTGCTTTAAATCTATTGTGAGTTTGCTATTGCTAACGATAAGCATTTGCTTTTGGCCAGCCATTTTGAGCCATTTTGCCATTGTTGCGTTTTAAGCAATTGATTTTGCAATCAACCAAGTGGCCAAGTAGCTTTATCAGCACTTCAGCCTGTCTCTCTGTCTCTCTGTCTGCCTGCCATGCTCAATTTGCATAAATGCCTTACGTTTAGTCAGCGTTAGTTATCTTTCGTTACGTTTTTGGCTTTTGTAATTCAATTACTTGAACATTTGTCTTGTCTTCTGCAATGTGGGCAATAAATCATTAGCGACCAGTGAAGCGTAACGAGTAAATCGCCATCAGATTTATGGCATTTTACCTATACTACCTTTTATCTTTATTTACACTTTTTTTTTGCATTCATTTTTGATGTTTTGCTGTTGATTACACTGAAGTTGGCTTTTATTATATATCTAGCTGATTGTATGTACACAACAATTTAAGCAATTGAACAAGTCATCAGAGCTAGAAATGGACTGATAGAAAGAAAAACAAAAAATATTTTCCGCAATTTGCATTTTCCTTCTCGATAGCTTAATGAACACAGCAGGTGTAAGTGCCAAAAAATACAGTAAGAGTAAAAATCACGGTAAAAATTTTACCCTAAATTTACGTTGACAGCTCTGACCGCTTGTGTTGTAGTATTGCTTTGTGGCAAGTGGCAATGTGGCAACTGACAGTGGCAGTTGTTTTGTGGTATTCTTTGCTTTTTGTTTACCGGCGATGTTGAAGATACTAATCCGCTTAGGGTTGCCAAGCCACCGCTAATCCTGTAAACTAGCATAGCAATCATCAACATGGAATGGCTGCCGATTCTAGTCTAGGTAAGAAAGGGGCTTACAACATTGCTTAACATATCTAATGAGTTGTCTTTAAATTAATTTTTGAATGTATACTCTTTGGAGAAGCTTTCACATTTCAACATTTTCAAAAGTTGGATACAAATTTTGGGTTTTGAAATCTTCGTTGCTATTATTGCTGACATCTAACATAAACATTTCTTTATTTCGTTGAATATCCTAAGAACATTTGCAGTATATGTAAATAGTATTAAAAGGTATGACTGCAAAAAGATTTAAAAATGGGAAAAAATTTTTAATATTTTTTTTTTTTTTTTTTTTTTTTTTTTTTATGTGTTAATTAGTTAACTAAACTATCAACAGTGTTTCTCTTCAGACCTTATTCTGTTAAAATTTCCTGTAAAAGTTTAAAATATATTTCATCTAGTGTTTTACTAAATCTGTAAGTTAAATTATTAGTTGTTTCATTATTTCAACAACAGCAGAGTTTTTGGCAAGATTTTTGTTTTTGGCGTGGATTTCTACGCAGCTGTTGGCCGCTCTGTTTTGAGCTGTCAAAATTGCTTTAATTGGGCTAACGAAATTTGCTAGAAGCAACGACATCCAATACCAGCTCCCTAACTCGCTGGCTCCCTACCTCCCTACCTCCTTCTTATTTAACTGCTACTTAGTCCTTATGCGTCCTGTTGCCGTGGTGTTTTTGTTTGTTTGTTTGCTTGTCTGCTTGACTGCCGCTTTGCCTCCCTTCACCTTCACCTTTCTCTTTTTATGCTTTCTTCCTCTCTCTCTCTCTCTCTTTCATTCTCTAATTTTCTCTTTAACACCAACGCCTGTTGTTCTTTATGTGCTTCCTGTGTTCCATTGTGTGTGCGCGTGCTAATAATCGATATTATTTTGTTTTCTTTCGCAGCTAAAAGTTTTCAGCGGCTTTTCAATGGCTGCCATCAGCCATCAGCGTTAAAATTTAGCTTAGCTTAAGTTTTTGGAAACGTACATAAAATACGTATATTTGCTTTAAGGCAGCATTGATTTGCTCTTACTCTCTGCTTTGTTACGTTTCATTTTATTTTAGCCAAATTTCCCTTTAATGGTTTGGAGTTTCATTTAATTGCTCGGCAATAAATGAAGCTCAATTTTGCTCGGTGTCAGCAAAATGTACGAATTTTCTTTCAAAATTTGTCGTTTTTTATTCCTTTCTGTGCTGTGCCTTTCTCACTGCCTATTACGGTTTGCCTTTTGCTTCCTGTTAACGTTATCCTGACCTGTCGATGACGTCGCTCTTTAGGCTTCCTGTGCACCCACTGTGCACACTCCGGAGATGCACTGAAAGTCCGAGCTCATGTCCGTGCGTTGCTCTGCATGTTAGTTTTTATGACCTCTCCAAAATGCTCGAACATTCGAAAATTTTTCTTTTATATTTTTTGCCGCTGCTAAAATTCGGTAAAAACGTTGAAGAGCTGAAAATAGCTAACAAGATATGCCTTGACCCTGACTGCCCTAATAAAAATTGGTCATAAGTCGTGGACGTAACTACAGCTGGCGTTTTTTTGGTCCAAAGCTTAGCAGCTTGCCTCAGTTTATGTTTGGGGTAGGCAACGAGCTTAGTGGCGACTTCATTTCATGCCGCTGTCTCACTCACTCATGACAATGCAGGCGGTGCATACAGAAGGAGTCAAGCTTATTGGGTAGAGTGAGCTGCATAAAAAGTGGCGGTTGCCACCAAATCTAAATTGAAATTTTTTATATATCCTTGTAAAAAGTATCGGGTATACTAGTTTTGTGGCACAATGTAATCTAAAACAATTTGTTGTAAATCGGATACCCATGTTGAATAGCTGCAATGGGAATTATTGTACTAAAACCAATGCTGAGTGCCGCAATAATAATAATAATAATAATTATAATATAATAACTTAATAATAGCATAGGGATAAATAATAATCAACAGATAATATGATTTTATAATTGCAAGTAATAACTAATAATAATAATAATCCAATAATAATGAATAAGTAATAATAATAATAATATTCATAATAATAATAATCAATAATAATAATAATCCGCATAATAAGTACATAATCAAGCTAATAATAATAATAATATATAATTAGTTAATAATAACAGATAATACTAATAATTACAAGCTAATAATAATTCAACTAACTAATAATAAGTTAATAATAATAATAATAATGAATCATGCAATAATAATAATAATATTAATGACTACTACACTCGTTCCTAATAACAATAACTCGTTTTCATCATAATATCAATAATAATATTAGTTTTTATGTTCAGAGATAAACCACAAAACAGATTGTATAAATTACGGATAGTCCATGTTCACTCAATAGACTGCGAATAGGAATTATTGCCAATAAAATGTATGCTGACCAAGCCAGCAAAATTGTGTTTTCTTTGTAGTTATATATAATATTACATTTAGCTTAGGGACGAACAAATCAACAAATTTAGTATATTAATCGGACTGGAAAGCTATAGAATATTTGAGCTTCGAGGTCAGTTACACGCTGTTGCCAAATATGATCAGTGTATAGCGAGAAATACCTCTTAAACTATTTCATTTTAACTACGATTTAAATTTATTTAATTGAAATAAGAGTCAGAGGGTATTACACGGTCGGCCGTACTCTACTGATTTTTTTCCTTTTTTTTTTTTTTTTGGTTCGTTTTTGGTAGATTTTTATCCACTTGGTTTTTATGCCTTACCCAATTTATGCAAACGCATTCTCTGCGGCTCAAGCACGTTTTGCATTGCAGGACTCAAGAGCCCAGGATGTGAGAGTATTCGTACGATGGGTACGAAAACAAATAAAAGATCACATAAAGTTTGGTCAGCCGCTGCATCAATCTATCCTGCCACTGGATAAGCTAATGGAAATTGCAATTATAGTTGCATATACAAAACTTAAAAAAAATTTCCTAAACTTAATTGTTGTCAACTCAGAAAGTTACAAAGTAATTATTAATTCATTTATGAAATATGACTAACTTTTGCTAACTATAACTTTGTTAATAAATTCTTTAATTTCAAATATGCAATTCAGTTACAGCTGCCAATTTCAATTACCTAAATATTTCAATTTTTATTACAGCTCCTATTGCAGTTATTTCAGTTGTGTATAAATCCATATTTGGTTTTTGAAATTTGAGCTAATGTCATAAGAAAAACTATTGTGTACTGGGACAAGTATTCGGTATTTTGTTCATGCTTGTTAATAAAGGGCGCGAAAAAAAACAAAAATAGTTTTAGTTTTCGACAGCAGCAACAGCAAAGCGAAAGAAAAACGAGCAACTAAAACGGAAACGGAAATGCAACGCCATTGTCCTGAGTTCCAGTTGTTGGTCAACATTTTCTCCTGATTTTGCTATTCTTTTTGCTGGAACAAAATATTTCCGTCGTGCTCAGCTTTTATAAATTTTCTCCAAGCTTAATTGTGCTAAAAGAGAATTTATAAAATGTATAACTCTATCTCAAATATGGAAATTATTTAAATTGCTTAAAAAAGAACAGTAAAAGTTAAGTTAATTAAAATTAAATATTTAAATTTACAACACATAAATTTGTATCTTAACTCACTAACTCAAATATTTATAGCTTTTCATCCGATTAATATGCAAAAATTCAATTTATTCGCATGCAAATGTAATATTATATATAATTCAAAGAAAACTCTATTGTGGTTTGGTCTGCATCTCATTTTATTGGCATTTCTATTTGCGTCCATTGAGTTGAACATTGGCAATGTAATGTATCAATCTGTTTTGTGGTTTATCTCTGATCAAAAAAATAAATCTCATAGAAAAAGGAAGAAAAGAGTTTTGTGTTAGAAACGAGTGGCGTAGCCATTAAATCAGTATTTTAATGCAGATGCAATGCCATTAGGTAATAACTTATTAAAGTTAGTTGGATTTTCTCAGCTTGCAATTTTCGGATTACTGCAATTCTCAACTAGTTATATTATTATAGAACTGCTTGAAGGTACTTATAATGCGGATTTTAAATTCTTCATAAAATGCTAAGAACTAGTTTTAAAACTTTTAATTTTATTGAAAATGTTTTTAAAGTTTTTCCTTGCAATTAAAAATCATATTTCCACGAAATGTCACACATTTTATATTAAACAATTTACGAACTTTTACGAGATACTTAAAATTGTTAAAGTGTGTCCCAAGGACTAAATAAAATATGTTTATGTGAAATATTTAAAAATGTGTTTATTTTTCATTGCAGTGTATTAGTGGAAGTTTTGTTATCATTTCATAACTAAAATTGTTAGCCATTATTCTAAGGCATTGTCCTTTTGCATTAAATCTTTGGACAAAACGTTTTAAATATGCATATTTTTGTAATTAAAATTGTCAGACAAGGCAGATAGGGATAGTGAAGTGGGTAGGAAGAGATGCGGAGAGGCAGAGGCAGGGGAGGAGAGTATGCCCAAGTCAGCGTAAAACATTTTTAGCTGCCTCAATTAGTGGCAAGGCGTGGCTAACAACGGTTATATGGCTATGTCAGGGCAAGCACGTAGCTCTCTCACTTGCCAGAGAGAGATCTCATTAAAATTAAAAAGCTCAGCACACAACACCCGCACACGAGAAGTATAAGAAGAAGCAGAAGCAGACAACACACACACAACTCAAACTCAAGGGGGTTAGAGAATTTGCCTTGAATAGGCGTTGTCGGTTGTCGGGAGAATTAAAGCAACACTTCTATGGGGGTACTACGTACAATTTAATGATTGAAACTTTAGATCGAGTCGAGAGTTCAAAACGTTGACAAAATTGCAACTTGCCATTCTATTCCATTCCCCTATAGAGTCAGCCCTATGCTCAACCTTGTTGCAATCTTAATTAAAGAACAAATTTCGAAGCCGAGTAGGGCACAGTAGTACAGCTTGGGCATCTAACTTTGTAAACACTTTTAGGCACTATTGATTTAACATGTCCAAAAATGTCTGCATCCCTTCAATTTCCTACTCTCTTTCTGTTTGCCAATTTTATCTGTACTCTGCCTCTCTTAGCTGGGTAACAATTCGACAAAAACTGGACGTGTTGCAAGTGGCATGTACCAAGTGGCAAGTAGCAAGTGGCAAGTTGCAAGCTTTGACATGTCGCTTATTAATTTTGGAAGCAACAAACCAATGCTCTTGACATTTATAAACTGATTACTAACGTTTCTGTTTTGAAGATGCACAAAAAGCAAAAACGAAAGTGATACAATCACTCAGTTCCATTAAGTATTTATGTATGTATGTTCGTATGAACAAACTTCAACATAAATTCAATTGAAAATTTTGAAAATATAATTAAGATGAATGACATTTGCTTGATCAGACTGTAATTGAATTAATTTGCATTTAATGCAGCCGCAGTAATAGTAATGAGAAAAGTTTCAGTCATTAAAATCTCAACCCCTTAGAAGATGCGATGACAAGTTTGTAGCAATTTGAAATTCAGTTAAATTGAGCAAATAGTTGGGTGACATTTTTGTTTCAAACATGCACTTAATATATTTTCTGAAAAAAACAACTTTAATGAGTGCTATGTATTTATAGTCTTCTAATAACCAATTTATTTTATTTTAAATTTCAGTTTAATTACTCAAATAGTTGGATGACATTTTTGGTTCAAGCATACACTGTATATTATTTCTGAAAAAAGTAACTTTAATGAAGCTTTGTATTTATAGTCTTCTAATAACCAAATCTCATCTCAATAAGTTTATAGTATTTTGAAGTTCAGTTAAATTACTCAAATAGTTGGATGACATTTTTGGTTCAAGCATTTTTGTAAAAAGTAATTTTAAATAATGCTATCTATTTCCACTTTTCTAATAGAATAAAATAAACCTAAATAGAATAAGAAAAAATGTTTGCAGTCGAGATTGCAGAGTTTTATTTTATATGCCTGCATAAGATTGGAGAGATGTTAACAATTTCGGTGATCCTAGATCTTTTGTTTCTAATATCAAACAGATATAAAATAAAATTAAAATTTTAAGATGTGTATTTATATAAAATACAAAATCTATAGTAGGCAACTCGTAGTTTTGTCTCTCACATAACCACAATGTAAACAAACCGTTTTTAATCTTTGGCTACTGGACTGCCAAACTGCCAACAATTGTGGCAATTAAGCTGAAGCTACAACGAACAATTGTAAATTGAATAACTTGTATGTTTTTGGAATCTAAATAAATGCAAATGCCACATGGGGCACATTGCTAATTGTTTCAGGTTCCGGGTCAAACACACTTTCTGAACACAATTATTTTTGCCCAGTTATAAATACTATATTGCAGACAGAAAAGCAAACAAATATAATATTTCATATATATATATATACATATGTACAAAAGGTTGAGTGCTGGTTTGTATTTTGGTTATATTAACAACAATTTTGGTAACCAGTGATATATTTTTACTACAATTCTTACTCATATTTAAATTGCTGTTGTTTTGGGGGACACAAGGAAATCTTCACAAAAAAAAAAAATAAATAAATATGAATATACAAAATCCATTTCGAACAAAGAGCTTCACTCATAAATTGTGTGCTATACATTTTATTATTGTGTTTATTTATACTATATACAAGATGAAATGTAAATTGGCTGGTTTGCAGCAGCAAGTTTCTGCCGTTAGTTTCCTTTTAGCCAGTTTCTCTCTTTTTACCAATTACATAAATATACTTTATTTCGACTGCAAATTGATATGTTTTTATTTGGACATTTGGCTTTTAGTAAATTATTTTTTCGATTATTTTTGTTTTAAAGTTCTTTTGAGAAACATTTTAATTAAGAATATATTGTGATGGCTACGACTATTTAATCTGTCTATTCCGCAATTAGGTTGTGGTAAATTGAAAGATTTCTGTCAGTGGCAGCTGAATTAAATATATATAATGTATGAATTGGATATGTGAATGTAATTAAATTGCATTTAATCGATTTAGATTGCTTGAAGTGCTTTACGGCCCTTCACAAAAAAAAGGGCAATCGAAATGTTGTTCCATTTGGCAGAATAATCAATTAACGCAGTGGAAAATCGGTTTTATAGGACATTGACGGAATTGCACTCAATTGTATTTTTTTTTTATCTTACTTTTATTTTCCAGCATTACCAGTAATTGCATTTGGTCATCAGGTCTGGCCGAACAACATTATTAACGTCTCTGATTGCTGGGCAAACTGGTCATCAGCATACATATATGATGTATACGCAGTGTTGGTTTGGTCAGGTCTGGTCTGGTTTGCTCAGAACCTACGATATGAGCTTGTTGCCGGGTTGTGGCCCTTCAGCTGGAGAGTTGGATCTACAATCTCCAGTCAGCCGTGTCATGATTGTGATAAATGACGTAAAATGATGCCAGCGACAACTATACAACAACGAATGAGAAAGAACCAAATGTAAACGACAAGAACGAAGCTGTCGGATGTCGTTCAGACTGGCAATGGACAGCATTTCTCGGCTTTACTATATATATATATGTCAATAGATACTGCTTTGACCTTGTAGTCAACAAAAATCACAAGTGACTTCAATGGCATGGAGAAATATTTGACCCAGTCAATATAGCCTTTTACATAGAGCAACCAAACTTGCTGTCAATATCCTTTGATCGAAATTTTTTTTAAAATTGCCAACACCATAATTAGAAAATCTTTTTGTTTTTAAGATGCTACATTTAAAAAATATTTTTGGGAGATATTTCGATAATTTCGATAAAATATATTATTTATCTGATATAAATGTAAAATATTATAATCGATTTACTATTGTGGATAACTGCTCTTTAGTATGATCAAGTTCATTGCTATGTGATTTCCTCAAAGTACAGGGTTCTGTACAGTCGTGAAAATCCTGTAATTCGTGAAATCCTGTAATTTCAGGCCATATAAAATGCAGCCTGCAATTTGCCGGCTTCATCGTCGTCGTTGACAACATTGAAGAATCAACAGAAAAATGTTGCCAGTTCTTTTTGGCTGCCTTCACATTTGTTTGCTTTAACGAAATTGAATTTCATTTTATCCTCCTCCTCTTCATTCCCCCCTTGCAGTGTACAGCCCTCTTGCACAGAAATCTGTCTACTTTTCAGTTAATATTTTTTTTAGTTTGTCGTTTTAAGTCAAACGGATGAAAAACTTGCTGCATTTTCCGATTGTGCAATTAAATAAGCAAACATTCAACATTCCGCTTATGCGCCTTAATTAAAATGTAAAAGTCTTTCGCATGGTCAACATATTTACACTTGGTCTACGGCAACTTGGCTTACTGCTTGTACTGTGTGAAACTTTTTAGCCAACTTTTGCACAGTTACCTGATGATAAGCAATAATGGTGGTTGGGTTGGGTGTAATGGGTAAAACGAGCCATGATTACAGTTAAGTAGAGCGTGTTGCATTTACGAAATTGGTTGATAATAGTAGCACCTTAACTGGTGCATACCTATGGCAGTTGTTGGGTAACATTAATCTAACCAAAATGTGGAACAACACTCACAGGTAGCAAACATTCATTCAAGCAATCACTGCCGAGAGTCCCGCCACGAAAATCAAGCCCTTTAATTGAAATATTTATGTTATTTATGTTTCTCGGGTGGGGAGAACATTTTTCTTAGCACTAGGAATGCTCTGACAGCGAAGCGCGTCGACTTGAATAATACTCTATTTTTTAGTATTAATATGTTTGTAAATGTACACTAGTAGGCATAAATATTTAGACTACACTTAAAGTTAAATCTACTTAAAATTTAAACTTACTTACGCAAGTATTTTTTATGATTTTTTGAAATGACCCAAAAGTGACTATTTTGATGAAAAGTAGGTAAAAATGGGTTAAATATCAATTTTCAAAAAATCATAAAAAATACATGCGAAGAGATTTTTGAAAAATTTTCCATCACTAATAGATTCTTTTGGAGAATCTTTTTGCGTTCAAACATTTTTTGTTTTAGCCCCGGGGGAAAAAGTTTAAAAATTAGTCCTTTGCAAGAATTGAAAATATTCCACGTGTACTCAATGGGTTAAGAAAAATTTTGTGTTATTAAAACGGAATTGAAGTGACCTATCCATTGATACCAAACTTCTTTTGCAGGAAGTTTAAATTTTAAGTAGATTTAACTTTAAGTGTAGTCTAAATATTTATGCCTACTAGTGTATATATGTTTAATTCAAACATGTTGATGATACGATAACTTAAGAAATTATATATTTTTTTTGGCAAATCAGTCAAATTAAATAGTAATTAATTTGTATAGTAAATATATTGGCAAATATATTATATTTATTGCAAGTCAATTAAATGAAATTTAGAATTTGTTATACATGATTTTAATTAATGTATGGTCATCTAATTTAGAGTACAAATCTATTCTTGAAAATTTAATAGATTGCTTGTGACAATAGTGCAGCACAATTCTCTAATTAATAATTAAAAAATTATATTAAAAAGAAATTCTGTTAAATGCTTAGCATGCACCGAAAATATGTGTAGTAAATCGTATTTCTAGAAACAAAGTGTCGTAGTTTCCAACTGCTAACATGGAATAACTGAAAATACTTGGACCATTTCAACATAGAGTATTATTTTAGCAGCATAAAGGAGAAATCGTAAATCATTAATTACAATTTATTACTGACAATTTGCACCTGACTAAAGGCAATTTATGTCAGCAGCTATTTTCTATCTATGCGAAGTACGTATACACCCTGTTAGCCTTGTTGTGTTGGTAAAGTTGTTTACTTCAACGAACGAACACAAAAGACAACAAAAACAACAACAACAAACAGCATGAAGCCCCATAACAGTATCGTTGTCAAACAATATTTATTGTTTTGTCGTATTCAATGTGTAATTTATATGGGCAATCAATGAAGGCTTCTAATTATGGCAATATAAAAGGGCTGAGTCTTTAGCTCAACACTAAAGGTTCTCAATAAGTTAACTGTGTAATTTTATTGAAATAGTTTTAACATATTAATGTGCAGCTCTTAAAACTATCATTTAAAGTATGTGTCAAATACTTCTATCTGTCTGTCTTTCATTGGAAAAGTTAACAAAAATTAGTTTTAAATACTTGGAACAATTTTGTTACAGCCAATCGAAGTGCATTTTAAATAATTAATAATTTACTTTATAAGGCCAGTTTTTATACCTCGGAAAAAATAGAGGTTTTTGGCGAATATCTCGGTAACTATGGCACCTAGGGACACCAATTTTGGCATGCAGGTTGCTTGATGCAGTATATATATAACGCCATCAACATTTTTTGGATTCCGCGCGTCTTTCGCCCACCAAAAGCACAATTTCTTTGTAACTTAACAAGCGGCTGGCTCACTTATTGCTCAACGTATTTGTAAATTAGGATATACTGGGAGACAAATAATATCAAACGATTGTGAAAATTTCATCAAAATCGGACAATAATTAAAAAAGTTTGTCATAGAATGAAAATCGTTACTTTCAAGCAAGGCATAGCCACGTGCATTGCACTGTGCGAGCGAGATAGACATACAAATATGTGTGCATGTTAAGTTCTTGCAGTAGCTACTCCAATTGGAAATCATCTAATTAAAAACGAAGCTCAGAGGGTATTACACGGTCGGCATGCCCGACTGACATTTTCTTTCTTGTTTTTCTTGTCACCTTTGGTTCACATGGCCAAATATCCTTTTAGTTCATATAAAGGCGATTCATACTTTTCCTCTTTTTATGTGTAGGTGTGGTTATGTTTGTATTTGTATTTGTATATTTACAATTGTCATGAATATTGCAATTATTTGGCTCTTGTATCGCCATGTGTCCAGATTTGTTTTTGGCTTCAAGCATTCAACACAACAAATGTTTGTGGCCCCACAACCTGTCCGTTTCAGCTTGTTTGCTCATGTCCATGCATGCATATGCGTGTGCAAACGTGTGTGTGCAAGCATGCCCTTGCATTGTTGCTGGTGTTAATTTGATATTTTATTCATTGATATGCAATATTTAGTTTTGTAATTGTGTTTGCAACAAGCCACCCGCAATAGCGCTAGCTGGCAACGGCAACATTTTACATTCTGCTTTAAAACTCGTTTACATTAATATGCTATAAAATGCAGTCACACATTCATACATACATGTGTATAAATATTTTTCGACTTTACATTTGATATAAGTACACTGTGCAAATTAAAACAAGAAAGAAAATGTCAGTGTAATACCCTCTGAAATTGAAACATTTTATATGCAGAAATATTTTAGAGGAAAAAAATCATGAACAAATTGATATTCCTCGTGGCAATCGGTTCAGATTTGACTTTGTTATGGCATTTCAAAAATTACATAAAAACGAAAAAAAATAAAATGTTATTTTCAAAATTTTTGAAATGCCATAACAGTGTCAAAACATAAAGGATTTAAAAACGGCAAACAGTTTTGCTAATGGTTCGTCTTCTTAAGTGATTCTGCATTCAAACTTTTTGATTTTGGAATAATTAATTTTTGACCAAAATTTTGAAAAAACGTAAAGGGGTAGGTATGCAAAATTGACGATTTTTTGAAGAAAAATTAATTTTTTTCAAATTAAAAAATTTTAAATGCAGAAATACTTTAGAGGAAAAATCATGTGCAAATTGACACTCCTCGTGGAAATCCGTTCAGATATGACTTTGTTATGGCATTTCAAAAATATCATAAGAACGAAAAAAAAATAAAATGATATTTTCAAAATTTTTGAAATGCCATAACATGTCAAAACTTAACGGATTTCCAAACGGAATACAGTTGCTCATGGTTCGTCTTCTAAAATGATTCTGCATTCAAACTTTTTGTTTTAAAACAATTAAAAAAAAAATTGACGATTTTTTCAAGAAAAATTAAATTTTTTTTTTACATTGTTAAAAAAAAAACTTTCTTTTGACTTATAAAAATGTTTTTGTTTTCGTATATTCGCCGCATCTTTTAAAATAAGTATTTTGAGTATTTTCAATATCAAATTTAGTTGTAAGCTCTAAGGAAAACAATTAATATAATAATTCGTAAAAAAATTTTAGCTGCTCTCAACTTTAATGAGCTTTGATCGGCTATTTTTGCAAGTTTACTTGAACCCAATTAAATTCACATTAAGGTCAACTGAAAGCTTCGATTTTAAATTAAAACCCAATGAGCCCACATCAGTTGCCAGCCAGCTGGCTGAGCTGTCAGTTTAACGTTGAAATGGGTAAATATTTAACTCCCATTATTCTTTTGCCTCGATTCTAGTCCTTAAATTGTCTGGTCGCTGGCCGCTATATCAACACCCAAAACCAAAACCAAGCAACGTTAGCTGTTTTGCTTTGTTAGCCGATTTTAGTGCTGAAATAGGGCATTATTTTTATAGACCGAAGGAAGGAGAATAGAGAGAGAGAGAGAGGGGAACTAGAAGGTGCTGGAGGGTAGACACTACTACGCTACATGTCAAGCTCAGAATGGGCATTAGGAGTAAGGTAAGGTAGGTAGGAAGGTATGGGGTGTGTGTGCATTTTTATAGCCAGTTGAAAGCGTAACACGATAAAATGTTTTTCAAATTTTTGTTGTATATAAAGTTTTGAATGCCCTGAACCCACAACTTGTCCTTCGCTCCGAGTGTGCATGAATATGAGTTTAGGAGTGTGTGTGTAAGAGTATGCGGATATTAAAGCCATTTTACCATTTTACCAATGCAGATACCGAGTATTTGCCAGTCTACCGCGTGGAGTTAACAAAAGTTTTTGCTGATAGCGCGGCAAAGTTGAAAACGTTCATAAATCACGACACCATAAACTTGTTTTCACTGTAAATATGTGTTGGCTTGTGAATATATACATAGTTATATACGCATATATGCAGTATTGTATATGCACCACTTCAAAACTGTATAATCCTTGGGAAACGACAAAAAGGCCAAGTAATAAAGTTACAACTGTAAAATACCCAAAATACTATTTAACACATTATTTTTCGATGCCTCTGCTCAACAGGCATACTTTTCTATACTATTTTATTGCATCGTTTTCACTGATTTAAAAGAACATTTTTTTAATTCACAAAAACGCAAAAAGCTTTCAATAAGTCTGCTTGAATCTAGACCATGTTGAGATCAAAATACTAAACTAAAGTGTTTTTATCAACAAGCTTTTAACTTGTGGCCTTTAAAAACAACTTACACTAGTCGGCATATTTATTTTGACAACACGTTAAAGTGAAATCTACTTTAAATCTAAACTTACTTCGAAAGAAGTTTGTTATCAATGGATAGCTCACTTCAATTCCGTTTTAATAATACATAATGCTTCTTAACCCATTGAGTACAATTGGAATATTTTCAATTCTTGCAAAGGTCTAATTTTTAAACTTTTTCCTCCGGGCTTAAACAAAAAATGTTTAAATGCAAAAAGATTCTCCAAAAGAATCTATTAGTGATGGAAAAAAAATTTTCAAAAATCTCTTCGCATGTATTTTTTATGATTTTAAGTAGATTTTATTTTAAGTGTTGTCAAAATAAATATGCCGACTAGAGTAATTATGCTAATTATTATAAGTTTCTGCTCTAATTCAAAATGTTTTTAAAACTTAAAACGTTTCTGTATTTTTGATAAAAAAAATTTATGTTCTTAAATTTCAATTTGTTCTTTATATTTTAAGCAGATGTTTTCCCAATATCAATCTTTTTCCTATAAACCTTACAATGCAACTAATATACCCTGACTGCACAATTATCAGGTAGAACAACAAAACATTATTAAGGCATTTGATTTGCTAGTTTGAAACAGAGTTTGAGACTTGTGTAAACTGAAAGCCAAAAGGTTTCTAAGCCAGTTGCGCAGCTGGCTAACTGCTTTTAGCAATCGTCAACTCTAACTTTTTATGGGAAGAGAGAGAGAGTTTTCCTCACAACCCCCCAGCTCAACCACGTAAAAGCCTAAGCTAACGGCTTACACTTGACCAAGTTGTGGGCCAAGTGATTTGCAACACTTGTATGCCACACAATATGCCACACATACAACATGTTACAGCTGCAAAAGTGCAGCAAGCAGGTCTAGTTGCAGGGTTCTGTTGGATTGTTGGAGTTTCAGTTTGGGTTTGTGGGGATCAGCTGCAGTTCCATTGTTGATCTTTTTTTGTGCGGGGTACAAGTAGATGCAGACTAATGCCTGCTCTTATTGTTCAGCCTGCTTTTGTGTTATGTGTTTTGTGCTGACATTAGTAATCTATCCCAACACAATACAACAACCACTTCTCCGCTCTCCGCTCTGCTTATATGCTGCAGTCATGTTTCTGCTTTCAGCTTTCGGCCTTTGGCAAATTGATTTATGTGCAGCAAAGTGTTGTTGTCTGATTTTTTGTTTTTCTACCCTCTGAGGGGTATATTGGGTTTGTCAGAAGTATGTAACAGGCAGAAGGAGGCGGAGGCAGACCCCATAAAGTATATATATTCTTGATTAGCATCAACAGCCGAGTCGATATAGCCATGTCCGTCTGTCTGTCTGTCTGTCTGTCTGTCCGTCTGTCCGTATGAACAAACAGACCTCAGAGATGGTAAGAGCTACAAGTTTAAACTTGGTCAGTATCGATCACATATTTAGTCAGTCAATACAAGTTTGTTTCATTTTTTTGATGCCACGCCCCATTCGCCCACAATTAGCGAAAAACCAGACAAACCTCGGAAAAAATACATTGTTTTTTCGAATATCTCGGTAACTATAATACCTAGGGACACCAATTTTAGCATGCAGGATGCTATTTGTAATATAAATATAATGCTATCAAAATTTATTGGATGCCACGCCCCCTTCGCCCACAATTGCGTTGAAACTTCGAATGCTTCTGGATCACTTATTTCTTAACGTTTACTTTTGTTACTTGGTGTATAATTAGAGACAAATAATATCAAACGATTGTGAAAATTTCATCAAAATCGGACTATAATTAAAATAGTTTGTCATACAACGAAAATCGTTCCTTTCAAGCAAGGCATAACCACGTGCATTGCACTGCGCGAGCGAGATAGACATACAAATATGTGTGCATGTTAAGTTCTTGCAGCAGTTACTCCATTTCGAATTCATAAAATTGGAAACGAAGTTCAGAGGGTATAACATGGTCGGCATGCCCGACTGACAATTTCTTTCTTGTTGTTTTTTAGTGTATGCGTGTGGGTATTTCACTTGTATGTTTTGTGGTCAGCAAGGTTTTTATGTCCTATTTACCAACTTGACTTGACTCACAGGCGACGACTCATATAAAGTTGCTCCAGGCAGTTGCTTACGGCCTGCCACTAAGTTGTTAAGTTATCTAGTATGTCGTATCGGCATTCTGTGCGGTTCTTTTTGCCAACAAACATTATATTATTTCATTGTATCTCTTGTTTGTTGTAAATACATACCCCCAAAATTAGAAATTGCTCAACAGACAGACCGGAACTTAGACCTTGGATTGTAAGTTAGCTCCCAACTGCTCTTCCAAACCGCAACTTGTCTGTGTTCTAGTATCTTTCGTCTCTCTCTGCCTTTCATCGGTCAGCACATAAAATATAGGAGGCAGCACACATCTACGGTAATAAAGTAGAAACGTGCAAAAACTAGAAAAATGTGGTTAGACCGAATAATAAACAGTACAGTATACAATAACCAACTCGCCGAGCATTGAAATACAACACAAAGACTAAAGATTCTCAGACAACACACAAAATATAAGTTACGAAAAAAAATGTGTAAGGAAAGCCGGCTAGAGCGAAGAGAAAGTGAAATAACAAGAAAGAAAATGTCAGTCGACATGTCGACCGTGTAATACCCTCTGAGCTTGGTTTCCAATTATATGAGTTCATTTTGAACTGCTTACACTGTGTAAATTTTATACACACAAGCAGTGCACTGAGTAAGTTTTAAATACACAAGCACTGCTTATGTGCACTGCTATTGCGATAAAAATTTAAGTTTGTATGAAAAACTTTTTTAATTATAGTCCGATTTTGATGAAATTTTCACAATCGTTTAATAATATTCGACTGCAAGGAAATGCTAAGTTACAAAACTTTACGTTAAGAAATAAGTGAGCTAGCCGATTGCAAAGTTACAAAGAAATTGTGCTTTTGGTGGGCGAAGGAGGCGTGGCATTCAAAAAATTTTGATTGCCTTGTCTTTATATTACAAATAAGAACCTGCATGCCAAAATTGGTGACCCTAGGTGTTATAGTTACCGAGATATTCGCAAAAAACATGTATTTTTTCAGACGGACATGGCTATATCGACTCGGCTGTTGATGCTGATCAAGAATATATATACTTTATGGGGTCTGCCACGCCTCCTTCTGCCTGTTACATACTTTTCACAAACCCAACATACCCCTTAGAGGGTATAAAAACAGAAATACTAATGCAAGAAGTAGGAGTTTGTAGTATAGAGTCAAAGCACTGAGAGCAACTATGAGCAACTTTTGGCTACGTGCAATTGGAACTGTCAGGTTTCTCTTGTGGTTTCAGTGTTTTTTTTACAATTTTTTTTGTGTGTGGGTTGCGGCTTTTGGACGAAAAGTTTTGGCCTGTTAAAGCAAGGCACAGCACACCATAGGGGTAGTCAAGTAACGGCTTCAAATAAAATACAATTGTATTGGCAATTTTCCAACAAGGTGAAAACTTTTTGTTTGTTTTTTTTTTTTAATTTTTTAATTCAACATTTAATAACTATTTAGAAAGTAAAAATATTTTAAGCTTTTAAACAACTTGATACACCCCATTATTGCCATCTTTGCTTGGACCTTTGTGGCCTGAGCTGAGGTCCAGAGTCTGTAGATCTGGTCCAGTTGGTAAGTACGTTAGTTAAACAGCGCCAAGTGCTGTGAGTCAATTACATGCCATATAAAGGCAATCTTACAAACCTAAATGCACTGCACCTTCGGGACGACTACTACCACGACTACATTCCACCCACAACAGAGTGCTGAGAGAGCCTTTGTTTCCTGGTGCTCTGGTGCTGCATTCTAAACCTGTCTTTATCAGAGTGTCAGACAGAGTAAGAAAGAGGGAGATGCAATGCAGTATTCCCCATTGGCAATGGAAATGGCAATATCTGCATTATGATTGTCACTTCAAATGCTTGAAATACTGATTGAATGGACAGCAATTCGTTTGGAAAGCCAGCATCGATAGACAGACAGAGACACGCAGCGCATAAAATACACTTTTCCAGCATAAAATCACGCACTTGACTTTTTTTTTTTTTTACTTTCCTATTGAGTTTTTTTTTGTGCTGCCAATAATTCAAAAAATGTCTCTCTTTTTCATTGCACTGTGCATTGCATGCAAAAATGTCAAGCCAAGTCATTGACTTCGAAGATATAGCTGCAGCCTGCAAGGTTGCAGGTGGGGCAGGCGAAATTGGAAAGTGAAAACGTCATAACGGGGGAAGGGGGAAATTGCTGGGATGTTGGGAAGTCAACTGGAGTGGAATCAAGTCACAAGACTTGTCAATGCGCACAGTTGATATGACAGCTGTATGGTGTGGTGTGTTGAAAATGAATTCAATATTCACAGTCATGTCACAGATGATAATCAAAATAATAACGGAAGATGGCAGACAGGCAGACAGTCAGTCACACAGAGCGTATGATTAATGTGTCATTGTTAATTTGAGCAATAAATTTTGGGCAAACATCGCTTGACCGCTGTCAAAAAAGTTTTCAAACTACAATCTTGTCACATATATCAAATAATTCATAACACATTGTTTAAATGTTTTTTACCTAGAAAGATTTTCCTTTCTCTCGAAATATTAGTACCATGAATATTTTCTAAAGGCCGAGAAGCAACAAAATGTCGAACAAGGCTGCACTGTTCACTTTGAATTTACATGGATTCTCAGTTTGAAATGTTTGCTGATTGATGGGGGTTAAGGGGTTGAGAAGTTGAGAGGTTGAGAGGTGGCGCAAAAGTGATTTCGAGTGTTTGCTCCTTGTCGTTGGCAGTTGGGCAAAACTTTTTAATTGAATTCTATATAGAGAACACAGTGAAAATTTCATTATGAACTGGGCCAAAACTTAAAACGTCAGTCTGAAATATTAATGTTTTTTTTTTGTTGGCGGCAAGAAGTTTTTGTGTTTTATGCCCTTTATGCGTATACTATTGCGTGTTAATTGCGTTTGCAAATAAATTACAACTAGTTCTATTTATACAAATTACGAAAAATAAAATCAACAAATTGTTTGCCTATTAATTTGTGACTTTAATGTGTTTTTTAAACTATATTTTCTTTCTGAAACTGATGGCAAATAAAAGTAAATTGAGTGCTGACTTCAACAGAGTCGAGTTGACTTCAGTTGAGTTCTTGAGGTGGAGCTGAGGTTGTGTGCATTTTGCATGTCAATCGTGATTGGTTAAAACAACGAACAACGAGCGAAAGAAGTTATTAAAGGCAAACTGCTAACAGGTAACTGGCAACAGTTACTTGGTCAACTGGCAATGAAGCACGTTTTTCATTTAAAAGCCTGCTGGCCAGAAAGGGCAAACGAGTGATACAGAGTAGAGTGTAGCAAAAGTATAAGATACTCGTAGTACCAAAAACTTGCTCCACCTACCAAAAAGGCACACTTGAAAGCCAAGTTTGACAATGCGTTAACAGCAGACACAAACAAGTTACTAGACACTTATTTCCATGACAGCCATATGATAGTCCGATTCGATTGAAAATCGATCATATTGGTTTATAACAGTTTTTCATACATATAGTTTATTAACGATCTTTTGTTCCTATCAAATCTGTTGTATACAAAAATTCAATACGAATATATATAATACTCGTATAATAACTTATTAACTGTCGATTGAATAAAATTTAAGTAGTTTTAACTTTTAGTCTAAAATATAATATTGGTTGTCATCACTGTAATATGGAATGAAATATATTTGAATATCCATAATTAAAATTTAACAATAATTTAAGTAACTAATTTGATTGCATTTGGTAAATTTATGTGAATAACTAAATTGCTGACAATTTGTGCTGAGTATTTAAACTTTTTAAACCAGTATGGTAAACCATAAGCTATATAGACTGAATTAAGACGACAAGATTTGGTCGAGTGTATGTGACTCATTTATACCCAGTTAGTATATTTCAACATATTCATATATTTATAAAATTAAAAATGTTTTTGTACTTGTTTCGTTTAACTTGAGGAATTCAGGTAAACCAAAAACAAAAAATAAAAGAAATATATAAAAAAATGGAAAATTTTTTTAAGAAAAAATTAAACAAATTATTTTGCAAATTATGTAGTTGGCCCTAACTTCTTAGCTGTTATTTCTTTGGTTACTGACTGAAAAATATATGCTATTAGCAAATATCTCTTTCTATCGTTTAGTTTTAAAAATAGCAATAAAATCGGACTTTAATCAATAACTTTTTTCAATCATCAAAAAATTATATGTAAATCTAAAAGTAATGGTTATGGACAAGAACATTGAGATGGTTTTGCTAATCAATTTAGTTTATGCTTATTAGTTAAGAATAAATGAGTTAATAGTTTTAGAATTATGTGCACAATGCTGTTTCACCTCATTTCCGTTTCATTTTGCAATAGACACTACAATATATAATTAAGACTCTTTAGAGAGTTACAGGCAGCTGCTGCGATGCGTTAAACATTTTACTAGCAGAATAATTATAATAATATAATAAAAGGGAAATGAGTGAAGCAATCACATTACGCTCTTAACGTATCATACTAGTACTAGACACTTACTTAGATGAGAAGCACTGAGAAAATTGTGGCAGAAACTTGTAGAGGATGAGGAAAATCAATGCCACATCACACAACCTCAGGCCATTATTGTAGTAAATAATTGAATATTGTTTCATCATGTGTGTGTGTGTGTGGGCAAAACTTCTGCTGCAAATTTGTTGTGGTTGCTGCTGCTGTTGTTGTTGCAGATGCTGCTGTTGCTGTTGCTGGTGATTTAATTGCTGCTGCTGCTGCTGCTGCTGCTGCTGCTGTTGTGGCGTAGGCAACATCAAAATACAATTGACTTTTCGCTTATATGTATATTGCAGCTTTGAGGTTATTGCTATGGCAACACACTAACGCTTTCACAAACGTTTACACACACAGGCACACACACTTATACAAACGCATATTCAGTGCGTTTGTGAATTTCCGGTTGCAACTGGCAGGGGGAGAATATTTTGTCAACGCTGTGAGTTGGCGCCATTTGTTGTGGCAACTGCTTATTGTAATACCAAGTGTCAGGGTATCTTAACTTTCCTAAAAGTATGTAATAGAAAGAAGAAGTCTACAAAATATCCCGTCAAGAATATTTATAGTTAAACATGCTTCAATAGCGAAGTCCTTGTAGTCTTGACCCATACTTTTTAAATTAATCAGAAGTATACATGCAGTTGGGTCCATAAAGAAAAACGTTGTAATTATGTTTATAAATGATAACAATTTCAAATTTTATACACACAAGCAGTGCACTGAGTAAGTTTTAAATATACAATCACTGCTTGTAAACACTGCAGCGTAAACGAAAGCAGTGCACTGCTATTGCGATAAAAATTTAAGTTTGTATGACAAACTTTTTTATTTATAGTCCGATTTTGATGAAATTTTCAGAATCCTTTGATATTATTTGTCTGCGAGTATATGCTAAGTAACAAAACTATACGATAAGAAATAAGTGAGCCAGCGACATGCAAAGTTACAAAGATATTTTGCTTTTGGTGGGCGAAGGAGGCGTGGCATCCAACAAATTTTGATGGAATCGTCTTTATATTGCATCTAGCAACCTGCATGCCAAAATTGGTGTCCATAGGTATAATAGTTACCGAGATATTCGCCAAAAACATATATTTTCCGAGGTATTTCTAGTTTTTCGCTTATTGTAGGCGAACGGGGCGTGGCATCAAAAAAAGGAAACAAACTTGTATTGACTGACTAAATATGTGGTCGATACTGACCAAGTTTGAACTTGTAGCTCTTACCATCTCTGAGATCTGTTTGTTCATACGGACAGACGCACAGACGGACAGACGGACATGGCTATATCGACTCGGCTCTTGATGCTGATCAAGAATATATATACTTTATAGGGTCGGAAACGCCTCCTTCTGCCTGTTACATACTTCTGACAAACCCAATATACCCTTCAGAGGGTATACAAATTTAAGGACTAGCTTGTAATTTTAACATATTTGTTATATGTATTTTGATAAATTTTTTTTGATCTGACCCCAAATTATAAATGAGTTTAATAGTTTTAGTCACAGTTTAGTTAATCTTTGAACTCGCCATTAAGCTTAATTGCAATAACTTTGTTCACACCAGTACTACAACTCACATATTACACTTTCCAGACAGTGGGAATATTACGGTCGGGTGAAATCAGCGTTTATTCGTGTTTTTGTCCACAAAATTGGGCACATTTGGTGGGAAAGTGGAATATGTAGAAAACTTTGCAAGTTGACTTCTGTTGCTGTTGCTGTGCGTGTTTTTGTTGTGCGGTGACTGTCGCGAAAACGCAAACACACTCGCAATACATCCACATACTTTGGATTAATTTAGCGGAAGCGTAAACTTTGCAACCACACTCGTAAGTAGTGTGTTGTGTGCATGAAGAAGCTGAAAAGTTTTCATTTATTGCAGTTTTCTTGAGAGTTCAGTCGCGAGTTGAGTTGAGTCGCGATTCGTTCGCTCTGCCAATTGGCATTTAAGCTGCACAAAAGAAGCTATTTATGTAATTTAGTTGCTGCTGCTGCCACAATAATCTTTATGCAGCCATTGCTTTTCTAGCCAATTTACTTGGCCGAAAGTCATAAACCTTCTGCATGGTTGCGCGTGAAATGTATAAAAATGCTGCCTTTAGCAGGCCATAAAATAAAATACGTATACGTATACAAATGGCAAACGTTGAGCAACGTTTTGTGCAGCAGCAGCAGCTCCCATGGCGTATGTGTAATTTTGTATATTACACACACACACCCATTTTTTGGTAATGATTGTTTTTTTGGTATTTAAAAACGCTAAACTTATGGAGGAAAAAGCGCCCTAAAACAGGTTACGGATAAAATACCACACGTACACAGCTTAGTGAGCTGGCATTGTTATTGTTTTTGCTGCTGCTGCTGCAGCTGCTTTTGCTATTGTTCTCGTTTAGTAACATTTATCGCCATTTTGACGCACATGTGTGTGTGCAGACAAGCCACACACATGCTTGGCAGCCATTTTCACATTATTTTGTAAACAATTTTAAGTTGAATAGAAAATGTTTATGTTACTGCTGCTGCTTATGTTGTTGCTGAATTGGTTGCTGCTTCTTCTGCTGCTGTGTCGCAAACGTACCGCTTTTCACCCTATTTAACTTCTATTATCGTTGATGATTTTCATGGATAATTTTGTGTTGTTTTTTTTCAGTTCATTCTCTTTTTAAGCACTTAAAGTTCTGCGTTCGGCTTGTTAAAAACTTATTCGATTTAAGCATTTTAATAAAATAAATTCACAAAACTTTTTTTCAAGTTCAAATTATTTAAAGAAAATGTGAAAGACCCCTTTAATTACAATATTTTTGATAAACACCAAGTGCAAATTCAACACTTATAATAATGGCTCGAAATCGTTAAAATCGTTTGTAGTGTCCAGGCATTTTTTTGCAGCTTAATAAAAAATTCATTTTTTTTAACAAACGATAAATTTTGATTATATTTATATTTTATAATTTTAAATAAATTTTCGGAATTAAATTTGATACATTTCCAGATTCTATTATTAGAAATTAACTATTACTTTTCATGGCAAATACTGTTATATTTTATTTTATTTAATTTTTTTGTTGTTGGAACATTCATTAGTTGCACATGCCGTTAGCTTGATGCTGATTGTTCCATCAAATATGCATAGCATTCAAATAAAAACTAATCAAAGGTTGCCATGCAATTCCGCGCAGTTCAATTGCAATTAATTTTGTTTTACATCGATATAGGTGTCCGAAAAAAAATTAAGTGAAAAAAACCTGCAGCTTTTCTATTGGAAATGTTAATCAACATTAAAATGGACGCGTCGTTGCCAGGCGACATGCAACTTGTAGTGTCCAATGTGGCGTATGCGTAATTTGCAAACCATGGATGTTCACTTATTTTTACCCCTACACACAAAACACACACACACACACATTTTAGGTGCCTGCTTTTGACATGGCTTCAATTAAAGTGACGTTGCCACGCCCACTGAAGTCAGGCAGTAGTGGTACGCCCACTTATTGATTAATGATGCATGACAACATTATTGCTGCATACTTTTTGGCATGTGCTTAATTACATGGCAGTAACAGTGAGTGTGGAAATTATGCACGTTACATTGTGCATAGCAAAAAACAAGCTCGCTCGCATTAATTGAACAATTTTTTAACTCCACTTTTTAGCTCATTTTGCTGATTATTATCGCTTTGGGGTTTCAACATTTCGCTCTCATTTTTTTTACATACTTTACCGCTGTATTTTTACGCTCCTTCTGTTTTTTGTACGTATATATATGTATGCTCCGGTTTGTGAACCACCGCAACACGCACAACGTTGCTTATTAAACGACGCCCCGTGACAGCAGACTTGCGTGTTTATAATTCACACTTCACCTTCATGTTTTCTCATTTCTCTCGAACATTTTTTTAAGGGAGCAGAAGCTTAAGCGAAAATGTAAAAAATAAAGCCATTAAGTGCTACAGCCTTTTGAAGTTGTTTATCAGCAACTGAAATTGCAATTGCCTTTTAACTGATAAACTCTTGATGTACTTAATTACAGCTAAACTAGTCCCTCTCTCTGCTCTCTGTCTCTCTTTCTCTCTCTCTCGGTCTCATTACACTTTATCATGCTCTCTTTTGTAACACGCCTTTTTAATTATTAAATGAAGCATTCCGACAGAATGTTCATGTTGGAATGTTGTTAGTTCTAACCTGGTCTGACGTCTGAATTGCATTAGAAATTACTCGATTTTCCTTAAGTTGCTAATTTGACTTTGGCTTTACTTAGTTTTGGTGAATCTTACTTAAGTGCTTTTTGTCAGCATTTTGTTCATTAAAAGAGAAAATAATTTATAGCTTATTTGCCATCAATTAAATAGAATTATTAATTATAAAGGTTGTTTTGCTTAATTTGTTTATTTTTAAATTAATTCAAGGTATGTAAAATAATAAATTTCTTTGATTTATTTTTAATTATACTTAAACTTATCATTTATTTTCTATATATATTTGAGAAACAAGTTAATTATTTCAACTTATTAATACACCTTGTTTCTAAGAGTAAAGAACATCAATTTAAAATTAATTTCCTTGATTTATTTTTAATTATACTCAAATTTATCATTTATTTTCTATATATATTTGAGAAACAATTTTATTATTTCAACTTATTAATACACCTTGTTTCTAAGAGTAAAGAACATCAATTTTAAATGTGAGATAATTGTCTAAATATTTTATATTCAACACTGCCTAAATTCAGTCGAGTTACGAAACAGTGACAGTCGAGTTCTAACTAAATCTGACACTCATTTTGTCGATAACACCCACACTAGCTAGACACGCAATGAAATTCTCAAAAATTAAACATGTACATAATTAATATATTCATATTATACGTACGAATGAATGTCTAGTTAATTTTGTTTTCTGTTGTTTTTTTTTTTTTCATATCTTTTATTATTATTGTTTTTTTTTTTTTATAGCTCTTGCGCACAGCTTGACATTTGACATTTTGTTAATTTTTTGGTAAAAAGCTTGAAATAAATTTGAAATTTGTTGAAAGCTCGAAATTTGTGCCCGCTGGGCTTTTGTCTGTCACGCAGTCTGTCTCCCAACAAACAACAACAAAAAGTGAGCAGTCAAAAACATAAAAAGGTCCTGTGGCGTTTCACATTTGTTCATTTATTGCCATCAAACCCGCAGAAAATTCATGCCATTTTTTTTTCTTAACTATGTATAGTCGTTTGCATTAAAATATGTGCAAATGTTGAGAAGTTTTGATTTGTTGTTGCTTTTATTGTGGAACATTTGCATTTGTGTTTTGTTTTGTTTTGCTTTCATTTTTTTTTTGTCACCCCTCAACTTGGCAAGAGTGACACAATTAAAATAATAGGAAAAATACGAGAAGTGAGAAAATAAAATGCTTAAATGTTTTAAATGTTTAGTGTTGACACACGACACAAGTGGCAAGTGGCAAGGCGCAATGCCGTCGGCTTTCAGCAGCTGTTGTGCCACATTTGGTGGCATGAAGTGTATATTGTTGTTGCAACTATCGCTACAGTAGCTCCAAGACCCTGTACCTTTAAAGTCCCAAGGATGTTTTCAATTTGTCAAAAGGGGTAACTCAACAGGCTATAGAAAGGCATTTTGATATCTTCCATAAACATAATTAGATCTGTTCAATTAAAAATAAAAAATATAAATAAATAAAATAGACCAACTAAGGACCCCTTTAGCAAAAAATTATTTAATTAAAAAATTTTTTAAATAAATTTATAATTTCTAAATTAAATTAATTTCTTGAAAAACTAGATACCTTTAAAAACGAATAACATTTCATTTCTAATATAATATTTAAAATAATTTTATCACATTAACTTTAATATTATATTAACTCTTTTAAAATCGAGAAAAATATTATAAATATTTTTTTTATTTAATAAACACTGATACACACGGTATAATAAATTAAATTTTCTTTTTAAATAATAATTTTTCAAATTATTTCAATTTTCTTATACAATACTAATACACTATCAGGCAACTGCATAATTTACCCTATCAAGGTAATCCTTTTCGTCAGGCAATTCATTTCTATTATTATTATTTTTTTTCCTTTATAGTAATTTTTTTTAAAGATTTAAACAACAAAAAAATAGTATTGTTTTTAAATTTAATAATACAATTTAGTATTTTTTTTTTCGTTATAAGTTTAATTTATAAATAATTAAAATTTTCTATATAGATATTAAAAAATGTAAAAAAGTTATATGAAAATGTTTGACACAAAAAAAAGAAAAGAACAAAGTTTAAATAAATCTACATGAACAGTTACAACGCAATAAAAAATAACCAAGAAAACAATAGAACACATAGCTCAGCTGGTTTTTTTTAGAAATAAGTACAGGATCCTATACCGTTGTTTTAACTCGACTGTCAACATTTGAAACAATTGCTGGTGCTTAGCTCGTTAGGCGTCCATCATGCAAGACTGCAGTGGCACGTACAAGTGGAACAACACAAAGCCAAAGCAGCGAGTGTGAAAGGCACTTGAAAACACGACTAATTGGAGCCGACGTTCTTAAACACACACACATACATACCCATATAAAAGCAGCAGTGGGTGCCGTATGTACTTAGCGCACATTACGTATGCGCCGCGTTGTGCAGCGGGCACCAAAAAATTTATGAGCCGCCAACGACAACAAGAACACACCGCATGCAGGCCACACACCGCAATTACAAAACTGTCGTCGATTGTTGCAAATCAATGGCTGTGTGTGTTCTTGCCACATGGGCGTTTCTACTGCTGCTTCATGCTACATGCAGCAAGGAATAACGAGTCATTATCGTTGTGCAGAATTGGAATGAAATGAAATGAAAATTGCTGAACTAGCGCTAATTGCAAAGCAATCGAAGTAAGTAAAACACGCATTAAATCACTGTAGAGACAGACACACACACATTCCAGCTTAGCTCAGCAGCTCCTTAATGTCCTTACAATCCCTGGACGTGGCGCTCCTTTGTCCTTTGGGGACTTTGACTGCTGATAAAGGTCAATATGCTTACACTTTGCCTGATTTTCTTGCGCTACCTGAGTGTGTGTGTGTGTGTTTGTTGGATTTTATTGGGAAACACACATAAAATGCGCTTGAACCTTTTGTTAACAGGACACACATACACATAGACACACGCATATACACCTTTTGGCTTCCACTTTTGGGATCTGCTGTTCTGCTGTTCTGCTGTCCCATGTCCCTTTTATACCCTCTGAGGGGTATATTGAGTTTGTGAAAAGTATGTTACAGGCAGAAGAAGGCGTGGCAGACTCCATAAAGTATATATATTCTTGATCAGCATCAAAAGCCGAGTCGATATAGCCATGTCCGTCTGTCCTTCTGTCCGTCTGTCTGTCCGTATGAACAAACAGATCTCAGAGATGGTAAGAGCTACAATATCCGTTTTAGTCAGTATCGACCACATATTTAGTCAGTCAATACTAGAATCTTTTTTTTTTTTTCGATGCCACGCCCCATTCGCCCACCATAGGCAAAAAACCAGACACACGTCGGAAAATAGAGGTTTTATGCGAATATCTCGGTAACTATAACACCTAGGGACACCAATTTTGGCAGGCTAGATGCAATATATAAATAATGCCATCAACATTTTTTGGATGCCACTCCTCCTTCGCCCACCCAAAGCACAATTACGTTGTTATTTTGCAAGCGGCTGACTCACTTATTTCTTAACGTATAGTTTTGTAACTTATTATATACCTGCAGACAAATAATATCAAACGATTGTGAAAATTTCATCAAAATCGGACTATAATTAAAAAAGTTTGTCATACAACGAAAATCGTTCCTTTCAAGCAAGGCATAGCCACGTGCATTGCACTGAGCTGTGCACACAAGCAACGAAAACGAAAAACGTGCGAGCGAGACAGACAAACAAATATGTGTGCATGTTAAGTTCTAGCAGCAGCTACTCCAATTCGAACTCATATAAATGAACACGAAGCTCAGAGGGTATTACACGGTCGGCATGCCCGACTGACAGTTTCTTTCTTGTTGGGATCTGCTGTTCTGCTGCTGTCCCATGTCCTTTTTGCTTATTGGGGTTTGCCTTTCATTTCGCTTGCTTAACTATTTATGAGCTAGCAATCCCTGGGAATGCAGTGTGTCTTTATTTGTGCTGCTACTTTGCTGCCTTCAGGGCGTTAAATTGACTTGGCTTAGGCCGACTCACCCACCCACTCCTCTCTCGCTCGCACACACGTGGGATTTACGCATGGACGCACCTGTGTGTGTGTGTGGCCCGTAGGACACATTAGAAATTGTAAGATGAACATCAACTTTGAGCTCTTTGAACTTTAAGCACTGCAAAACACACAAAACCAGATAAAAAGTAAGACAATAACTTTAAGATCATTTACACGAAACCTTAAGGCTAAAATTTATACGCTGCAACTTTCGAGCGTAATTTTGTTAAATCAAATTTAGTGCTACTCGCTAATTTTTGGTGCTTTTGTGCGCTCGATTTAACGCCACATAACGCCAAACGCTTAGCCTTTTTATCGCTATCGTCTGGGCCATAAATAAAGCCTAGGATGGCTGACAAAAAACGCGAACGAAAAGGCTACCAAGTTTTTGTGTGAAACATACAAAATGTCTCTTAAGTAGCTACAACACTCCGGGGAGCAATTACCCCAGGTAACAAGCTGGGTTTGACCCGCTACCAAAAATTAAGTTATATTTGGACCAAGCCAAAAACTTGGCCGCAAGAAATTTCTTTACCTTTCTATTCGTTTTACTTTTTTTCCTATCCCAATCCCTTTTCCCTTGTCCCTTTACCCATTGGCCATATGTTTCACTAATGGCCGCGCACATTGCGGTCATTAGGGGAGTCTGTTGCAGATGGTGCACAGGTGGGTTTTTCGTTCTGGATCTGGATCTGGGTGTGAGGCTGGCCAAAGCTAAGAGCTTTTTTCTTGCCAACTCTTTTTGGCAACACACTTGAGAGTTGTGTGTCGAATCGCTTAAAGCGACAAGGTCTTTTCTCTTTCGGAAAAGCTATATATATATTATTATTTCATTATATTATATTATAAATTTTTCTGATAATAAATCAAGCAGAATTTACCAAAAGAATTTTTAAAATCAGCTTTTAACTTGATTTTCAACTTTAATTGGACGACAAATAGTAAGTACAACGGCTTTAATATGATGCCTTAGACTGGCAAAATTTAATTAAAATCTACTTGAAATTACTTAAAAAAACAAATCACATAAAGGCACTTAAAACAAGAAAGAAAATGTCAGTCGGGCATGCCGACCATGTAATACCCTCTGAGCTTCGTTTCCAATTATATGAGTTCGAATTGGAGTAGCTACTGCAACAACTTAACATGCACACATATTTGTATGTCTATCTCGCTCACACGTTTTTCGTTTTCGTTGCTTGTGTGCACAGCTCAGTGCAATGCACGTTGCTATGCTTTGCTTGAAAGTAACGATTTAGGTTGTATGACAAACTTTTTTATTTATTGATCCGATTTTGATGAAATTTTTACAATCGTTTGATATTATTTATCTCCAAGTATACTCTACGTTACAAAACGTTATGTTAAGAAATAAGTGAGCCAGCAGCAGGCAAAGTTACAACGCAATTGTGGTTTTGGTGGGCAAAGGAGGCGTGGCATCCAAAAAGGTTTTGATGGCATTGTCTTTATATTGCATCAAGCAATCTGCATACCATTGGTGTCCCTAGGTGTTATAGTTTCTGATGTATTCGCAAAAAACATGTATTTTTTCCGAGGTATGTCTGGTTTTTCGCTTATTGCGGGCGAATGGGGCGTGGCATCAAAAAAAAAAAGATTCTTGTATTGACTGACTAAATATGTGATCGATACTGACCAAAACGGATATTGTAGCTCTTACCATCTCTGAGATCTGTTTGTTCATACGGACAGACGGACAGACGGACATGGCTATATCGACTCGATTCGACTTGATCAAGAATATATATTCTTCTATGGGGTCTGCCACGCCTTCTGCCTGTTACATATTTTTCACAAACCCAATATACCTCTCAGAGGGTATAAAAACAAATCACATGAAATCACTTAAAATAAGCAATAATGTGTTATTATTATACTGTTACTGAAAAGACATTTTTGTATCTATGTTAAGTTTTGGCAATTAGTCAGTAATTAAATCTTTTGGCTAGGCAGTCTTAAACGTTTTACCACATGATAGAACTGAAAATTAAGAAAACATCAAACTGTGTGTGGACTTATGTGTAGAAGTGTGTGCCTAACTGTGAGTGCTGGAGCATAAGCCTAAATTGCTGCGACTAATGCAAACATAATAACAATTATGCAAAATAGCATTCGATATAAAGGAAACACCTGAAATTACACTATGTGAGCAAGTGAGATAGATTGTAGTGGGTGAGACGTAGATAAATCTGCATTAATACTGAGATATTGAAATTTGCTTAGCATTGTTTGCTTACCTGCGAAGCATATGTGACTACACCGAAAGAAAAGTTTAAAAATTAAGAATTAGTTTAAAAACAATAGTTCTCTGTTAAATATGAGCTGTAAATCTTGATTTTACAACCACGTTATATAAAAACTTTTTAAAATATAATTTTATTACAGTAAAGTTTTTTATTCCCAAAAATAATATAAGCTGTAGAACACCATTCTAAATCCCATTTGTTCTTTCTGTGCATGTTGTATGAAGTGTGTGTGTTTATTTACTTATGCCAGAATATTGTACTGTCGACTCACGTGTGCGACAATAACCTCATCAATGTCTAGCATAGAAATAGAAGGAGCAATATTTAGTTGTGCAGCTGTGTGTGCAAGTTATTTGCTAGGTTTGTTTAAATTGCAAATGAGCTTGCTTAGCTTTTCATTTTGTAATCAAAGTTTCAGTTGGTCAATCAATCAAACTGTTAGTCAGTCAGTCAGTTGAATTTAAATATATATATTTTACAATCTGCTGTGTTTGCTCTTATAGCATTAAATAAGTTCAGTTTTAAGTAGACAGAGGAAAATTGCAATTACTAACTAAAACTTGCTTGGCATTTATTGATCCAAGTGCATTATAAATCAAAGACATTTATCATACAATAATAATAAAGGAAATGCTAAACCCCGTAAAAGGAATTGCAAAATCTTGTTCAACTGTAGTATCTGACTGACTGGAGACAAATATTAGCACACTTGAGCTTGAGTCGGGACAAAAAAAAAAAAAAAAACGAAATAAAAATATACAGTAGAAAAATCTGAATACCCTGAAAAGCACACACAAAAGTACAAAGTAGAAAATTATGCAAACGAGTTGTACACAAAAGGAAGGAAAGAAATTGGACAAAAGGGACAGGATTGAACCACAAAAGAGAATTGGGGGCCTAAAAACAAAAGCCAAGACAAAGACATTAAAGTGCTAGACTCAGACTCGGAATAATATGTAAATTTTATGACTGCACCTTTTCCAAACTTTCTGCTCTGATCAGAGAAAAAAGGCAGACAAAATAAAGAAAATCTGTAAAATGCTGAGCAAGCTGACCTCTTCAGAGTCCGGTTGGAAGCGCTAATTATGATATATTAAGGTGAGGTAGCATTCAAGGGAAACATATAAAAATACATAGAAATTGATATTAATTGCGGTTCTACACCACAAATCATTGGCGAGGATTTTCATCTAATTGTTTTTGGTCATTATTATGGGATTTCCAAGCCAGCTATTTTTTGTATATATCACAGGAGCAAAAGAGATAGCAAATAGACATTTCTGCAAAGTCATTTCGAATTGCTAGGGTTCCTCTATACATATATAGAGCACAAATAATCATATAATTGCTACCACAGTCTCAGTTCTCAGTTGCTCCAAAACGGAAACCAAAAACTATACCATTAAGTGTTGCCCATAAATATGACTGGCAACAACATTGTAAGTAAGTGTAGTACATGTGTATGGACAAGAGTATGCTAGACTAATATTTGGAGTTAAAAACAGGTTAACAAAATCGAAAATATGAGATTTATTGTGGAAATAAATCAAGGCTTGAAAGCGTAGAAGTTTAAAATTGTGATGAGCACCTTAAAAGTGCTAGCTTTAAACTGTCTTAAAAACTTTCAATATAATTTAGATGACTCTCAAATTAATAACTGCTAATAGTCGTTTTATTACCGAGTATTATAAAGTTTAGTAGTCTTCGTTGCTTAACTATTTTTAGAGCCATCCCTGCTTAGTTTATTTTGCAAAGCAAAACTGACGAGTGAGCCACAATATTTATGCTTAATGTTGTGGATTCTGAATTGAGGATTGAAGATTACGCTGAGGGAAAGATGGGGAGATTGAGGGTTTTTTTGGGTTGGCAATTTATTTGAAACCACATAAAACAAGCGGCGAGTAAAAATGTAGCCGCTACTGCGCTTTGCTTTGCTTGGCGCTTGCTGCTTGCTGCCTTTGCCCGGCTAATGAACAAACAGAACGGATGATGAAAACCACAGTAAACAACAGCAGTCAGTGTGCTGGCAAATAGATGAGCGAAAAGGACTTTACACGTAAACAGGCTAAAAGCCGACGCTGGCGCTGGCGTTGCATAAGCGCAAAAATAACTAGCAAACTGGCAGCAAGAAGATAGACAAACCAAGGTAGAGGAGGAAAGGAGAGTGGAACGAAGAAATGATAGCAAAGCAGTGCAGCATTATTAACATGAATAAAAATATTTACTGTTCGTCAAGGGTTCAGTTAGCCAGCCAGTCAGTAGTAGTAGTAAGAAGAGTAACTGTTTTTGTTGTTGCTGTTTTGTTTGACAAAGTGACAAGGAGGACAACCAGAATGAGAACGAGAATGGTAACGATGACGATGATGAAATGCGCCACTTAAGCACTGGCATTTACTTTGGCGCACAAAAGTATGCTACACTTTTTTTCGTTCGTTTTCCGTCGCCATTTTCTTTACTTCGACTTTGTTTGCTCAGCGCTGATTAAAGTTTAAACTAGTACCCCGTGTACGGGGTATATTCATTTGGTTAAATATGTAGTGTATATTTTGTTGAGCACCTTTTAATGGAGCGGTGGTCGACACACTATGTAGAAGTATATTTTAAAATGTTAGTGCGTTTTTTTTTACATAATAAACAACTTTGCAACTAAGATAAGCTGTATTTCTAATACAAATTGACTTAATAGCATTACTAAAAAATTTGTTCTATTGTTCTAATAGTTTCACTACCCCTAGTTGAGCCCGAAACATAAAATTACAATTAGCTCTACTTGGATCACGAAACTATGCTACCCCAATAATCGTTGTCCGTCGCCGTTTTCTTTACTTCGATGTGTTTGCTCAGCGGCGATTAAAGTTTAAACTACCCCATGTACGGGGTATATTCATGTTAAATATGCAGTATATATTTTCTTGAGCACCTTCAATGGAGCGGTGATTGACACAGCCCTACAAGTATATTTTAAAATGTTAGTGCCTTTTTTTTTTTACACAATAAAAATCTTTGCAACTAAGATAAGCCTGTATTTCAAAATTAAATTGAATTAATAGCTTTACTAAAAAATTTGTTTTATTATTCTAATAGTTTCATTAAGATTTGTTAAGCCCAAAAAAAAAAAAATTAAGCAAATTCGCTTGCTCGGTACGACGCATATAACGGTCGGTTGTAACCAACTTTATTTTCTTATTTTTATTCGCAATTTTTGTTGCTGCTTTTGGTTTAATCTCTGCTTGGTGTTGTTCTCACTTAAGTGGCACAATTTTTTTTTTGTGGCATTCTAGTGCTTCACCTGCCCGCTTCAGCATCGTCGTCATCAGCAGCAGCAGCAGCAGCGTTGTCGTCATCTTCATAACGCTTCGTCGCTCAACCGTATAGCAGAGTGCAACTGAGTGAAAAAACCGCAGCAAGCAGGAGACTAAAGTGTGTGGTGTGACAAAATATGAACTCTGCTCTCTATACGCTTTTTTCCCTCCCCCCCCCTCACTTTTCACATACTTTTCCCTTAGCAAACCAAACACTTTTGCCACATGCGCGAATTAATCTTAATTGAAATTCCATGCCGCACAAGTCGTTGGTTTGCCAGATGCTGCTGCTGTTTACACTCGAAACGAAACACATGCAAGAGTTCGCAAATGAAATATTAAGCAAAAATTAAAATGCTCACTCACACGAATGCACACACTGAGCTGAGTTGTGGTCCTTGCCAAATCCTTCGTATACAGCGCTATACATACCATATATGTATGAATTTTATATATATATTTAAAGATATTTGAGCCGCATCAACTTTTTGCACATTTCTTTCTTTTTCTGGACCGAGCAAAGCTCAGTTTATTTTTCATTAAAAAGTATTAAAATTCTACACACTCAGTGCTAAGAATTTTAACGAGGGAAACTCACTCTAGTCTTCTCCCTCACACACACTCACTCTCTCTCTCTCCTTTTAGGTCTTTCTATACATAAACAATTAGACGGCATGCTAATTGTTTCAGCAGGCATTTGCACTTCGTCGCTTCTCAAGCACTCAACGCCCTACTCTAACACGCCGCCTATGTGAGAGAGAGATAGATAGAGAGAGAGACCTTATGCAGCTTAAATTGAAATTTAATGCCAAACCATAATCTCTTGGATTGGGCTGTACAGTGTACACATGTTAAACAACATTTTCTGGTTGTGCTACCTACGTTTTCCTCAGAGCTTTTAGCTAAAATATTTACCATTTTACCATATTGCAGATAACACTAGAAAAGTGCGAGTAAGATGAAGAGAGGAAAGCGTGGGGAAAGTCCCCTACAGTTGTACCTGCACATTCTAATTTGTATGCAAATCAAAATCAATAGGATTAACCAAGTTACACGTTGTGGGTTGCACAGTTGCACGAACTACAGGTAGTACTGTTATTTCTCTTGTTGCACGCTGCAAAAATTGTTTTTTAACAAAAATCTATTTCAATGCATGCAACGAGTGTGTGCCACAGGTTGTGTGTCTGGAGTGTGTGTTGTGTGTGTGTAGCTTAACTGTGGATTGCTTCTGGCTTATCTCTAAAACCTTTTACACTCACCCAGATAAGTAACACTTTACTGTTATAGAGTTTGCTAGCTAAATTTGTAAAAACTTTTGTCTGTCATTTTGGAGCTGGCGTTGCTTACAAGCTATGAAGTTAATTAATAAATATTTAAATGACATTGTAAAGTAAAAACAAGAATTCTGCAAAAAATGCTTAATTTATTTGATCACATTTTTGCTGGGGGATCAAATATATGATTAATGTCAATAAAATATAAATAAATTTATGTAAATGAATTAACTGAGAGAATTTATCCCTATGTTAACTGCCTTACAAATACAGCCTTGAATAGTACTTACTAAATGTATATTGAAAGCAAATAGTTGCTGATCAAATCATACAACTATGTACATGACTGATTGAATCCATTGTTTTATTTGGCACCTCAATTCCAATGCAAAATAATCACATCATTGCTCGGTGAAAAGTGTTCAGCTGGTGGGAAGAAAGATGATGGAAAAAAAAATAAATAAAGAAAAATAAAAGAAAAACATAATTCGGAACTCTTACATTGTGCGTTGTTTGCTTTTTTTTCCCTGATATAAGAGCTGTCAAACAGTGGGAAGATTGGAGGGATTGGTAGGATTGCTACGTTTGGTAGCACAGACATAAGTACTTACAGTAACGGATACATAAATCCGGACACCTCGGTATGGCCTCTATATGCAAACTTTGAACAAGCGTAAAATATGTTAAAAAGGTTCAATCGGTTTGGATCTTTTTTCGCGTTGTCTATTAAGTATTTAGTTTTAAATTTCCCACCTCGTTAAGTGTAACCTAAGCTTTAAAAGTGAAAAAAAAGTGAAAAATGTCCTTTATTTATTGTATAAATGATACCTAAACTCTCCAATTTTCAATATATTTTTTTCTTTTTAGATTATAAAATATTTGAATATTTTTTTTTGCCTGTCCGGATTTCTTTGTCCGCTACTGTATGTATACACATACATATAGTTTTCTTTGTTTACTCTAATTACCCAGTAAGATTTTGGTGTCAAGCCGAATTCCGTTAAGAATGCATCGTTGAAAATTGGCATTAACCAAAACCAGCTGCAGTTAGAATTATTGTACAGTGGTTCAAAATAAACGGAGACTCACTGGCAGGCAATATTTGGCCTAAAGCAATCCGTCAAGTGACAACTCTCACTTTTACCAATTTCATTAATTGTTTACTTAGTTTGGCGCGCAAGTGGCGCTTTTAATTAGACTAATTAAGTAATTCTGGCAGCCAAATGAAATAAGCCAAGTGTATCTGCCTCCAGTGGTTGCCAATAAAACTGTTATAATGGGTTGGCCATAATGAGCTACAATTTGGGCCTAGATAAATGCCAGAGACAACGCAACGCCTCGAATAGAGTTGCCAGTTTCGTGTCGGCGTCAATAAACTGAAACAGAATTAACCCTCTACCAGTGTGTGTGTGTGTGGTGGTGGTGTGTGAGTGTGTTAATGAGATTAAGCTTGTGTGCGTGTTGTGCGTGCAATTTGATGCTAATAATTGTGATACATTGCGGTATTCAATGGCCCACTGCGCCTTTTGGATATGCAACATTCACTTGAAATCAGTTTTGCATTTTTAGCTAGTTTATGGCTAAATTCTGAAAATTCTTACCAAAAAAGCTGGAAAGTTTAAAAAAAAAAAACAAGTAAAAAACTTATTAACTTAACAACTTAAAACGATTTTAGCTTGAGTTAAATTGTAAAATCTATTATTTTCATTTTTTTTTTTTTTTTAATATTTTTTTTTTTTTTTTTTTTTTTGTCTTTTTAGTGTCTGGCAACACCGGTTGTTTATGGCTAAATTCGAAAATTTCTTACCAAATAGCTGGAAAGTTTAAAAAAAAAAATATGCAAGTAATAAACTTATTAACTTATCAACTTATTAATTGATGCATTTATTTATTTTTCTTAATATAATAAATTCTTAAATTTTTTTAAAACCATTTCTGGCCATTTTGGCTTTCTAGTGTCTGGCAACACCGGTTGCGATCACCGGTTAGCAAGTGTGTGTGTCGTAAATTCATTTTAATTAATTTCATAAATCAAGTGCAATGCATTTATTTATGCATATAAATCATGTAATTAACATGCACATATAGCCACGTACAAAAGTGCTCGATAAAAAGGTCCAAATGGAAGCAAAGGAGCAGCAGGAGTTGCCAATCTGCTCAATTGCCAACTGAATGGCGATGGCAACTTCATGGGGCCATGATAAACAAGATATTAACGACTTAATTTACTGCACTGCACATACGCCCCGTATGCATATGCATGTATATATAACGTATACGTACGATATGCGGTCATAAAATGCAGGCATGCAACATAAATATTAAATGTTAAATAAATAAACCGCGCATTCAACCAAAAAAAAAAAAGAAATGCCCAACCTATAGGGACATTAAATAAATGATTTCGATTAGGCCAACTGTACAGTTTTATACACTCACTAATTTATCAACTATACTTTCATATTTCCCAGAATTTGAGTAATTGCAAAATATGTGAGCTTAATGCGATTATTAAATCAATCTATTGAGCTGAGATTTATGTTTCACACACTGCTACTTTAAGCTAAACTTTGCGGATTACTTTTTGCCCATTACTTTTTTTGGGAAAACTTTAACTTATTTTTTTTTTTGTTTTAAACTCATATGCCGCAGTTTGTGGAATGAACCGCATTAAATGACGCGTCTCTTGTGTGTAATTTAAGCGCTTTACTTTGCTGGCTGCATATATGAAAACCGCCAATTTTTCAATAAACTGCAATAAATGGTTATCCATTTATATGCTTAAAGAGCCTCCCATACGAGTATGCCCAGGCAGAGTCAGGCAACAGGGAATTCTACAGGGCCGTTTAATACAGACATATAAACGAGAAGGGAAAATTGTGAGCACTACAAGTTAAACTCAATACACAGTCAAGATTTTTTAAAATCATAAAAAATACTTGCGAAGATATTTTTGAAAAATTGTTTTTTTCCATCACTAATAGTTTCTTTTGGAGAATCTTTTTGCATTCAAAAAAATTTTTTTTTTTGCCCGGGGGAAAAAGTTTAAAAATTAGACCTTTGCAAGAATTGAAAATATTCCACGTGTACTCAATGGGTTAAGAAGCATTATGTATTATTAAAACGGAATTGAAGTGACCTTTCCATTGATACCAAACTTCATTTGAAGTAAGTTTAAATTTTAAGTAGATTTCACTTTAAATGTTGTCAAAATAAATATGCCGACTAGTGTATGTCGTTGTTTTTGTTTAGCATATTTATAGGGTATATGAGTAGTCGTATAGCTGCTTACTTATGCTTGCCGCGGTGTGTTGTTAAATTAAAACACTGTTAAACACTGTCTGCTGCTGTTGCCCTTGCTGCCATGCCCCCTACGCCCCCCGTCATATAAGTTATATAGAAATGTATATGTGCTTGCCTTTTGTTAACTCCATTTCATGATAATTGCAGAATTCGCAACTTATTAATGATAATTGCAGGCCACTTTGAAGCATTTTTATCACATGCCCAGAGAGTGTTAAAATTTCATTATTTGTAGCCAATTAAGCATTAACTTAAAGTGCAGCTAGACAAAAATTTGTTACAGTGCCTGTTAGTTGTTTGTTTACCACTGCACTGAAAAGGGCAAAGACATCGTCTAGCCTTTTACTTGATTAGAAATTTAATTAGTCTATTGCTGGCGCTGTCATGCCAAGAAGTTTTAATTGCAGTTAAATGGGCTAACACACACACAAATGCACACATACCAATATATATGTTGGAAAATGGCGGCAAGCATATATCCAAATATGTTAGCTGGTTGGTATTAGAAACGAAATTGTATGTAATTTGAACGCCTTTGCAGTTGGCCAAGAGTCTTGGGCAAGAAAATAAAAACGCCCATTGGAGGAGGCAAAAAGCCAACGACCTGTGGAAAAAAAAAAACGAGCAAGAAACCCACAGTTGACGCGCTCGACTGTAATGTGCCCAGTTTTCGATCATTGGCAGACTTTTGAACTTTATTATACTATTTTTTGTTAGATCTGGGTGCTCAAAGTGTATTCCAGTATTTTAGAAAACTACTCACCTATCATTTGGGAGATCATTTTGTAAGAACGGAAGAGTCGTTTTTAACTCCCCGGGAAAATTAAAAAATGATTAATCTAATGAGCGATTCAAGAAAGGATCGAAAATGAGTCGCCTTTATGATCAAAATGCGATTAGTTCAAAGCATAACAACAAAATGCACAACAATCGCCAATTGATCGTATTGGGGATTGAAACGCGATTGTTTTCATTAGAAGACTTAGAAACGAGTCGCATATGTTTAAAAATATGACTCGAAAGTGATTCGAAACTGATTAGAAAAGTGGCTCATAGGCGACTCCTCAAGAAGAGTCGCGGTTAGGCTATTTTTTCTCCCGACGAAGGAGTCATTTATGATCAGAAAATGAGCTCATTTATGACTATTTTAATCAGCAAAGGGGACTCTAAGTATGTAGCTCGAGTATGATCACAAATGTTTGGTAGATAATAGCTCGTTAGTTTCTAGTCATAGCGCATCAAATAATTGTTTTCAAAAAATATGTTGAATACGAGTATAATACTCGGAACTCAGGTGTTCACCATAAAAACATAAGCCTGTAGTCCACTGGAGAACTGGGCCATAAAGTAGAAAAAGTAAAAAAAACATTGGGGAAAAGGAAGCCAAAGCATAGGACGATCACCGCAGTAGTAAAAACTGTAGATATGCAATGTGTGTGTTTAAGCGTGTGTGTTTGTTGCTGCTACTTGCCTGCAGCTTAAAAAGTTGGGTGTGTAGATATTTACACGCATCCTGCCGACTGCCGACTGCCGCTTTTCCTGCCTCTCTGCCTCTCTGCTCTTGCTCATTCTTCTCCCACCTCTTAGCTGATATGCCGAAAGGACGCTCCCAGCTTTTAAGTATAAGTTCTGAGCAGAAGTGAGGACTGAGGACGGAGTCGTGTTGCAGGTACAAAACGCTAGACAAAAAGCTGAGCACGCCCTCAGGATGTTGCAAGGCAGACTCTGGCTCTGGGTATATGTTTGTGTGTTGCTTGTGTGTGGCAAGCTAAACGAGTAGGTGGAGAATATATTTAATATGATTATGCTAAAGTAAATTGCTTGCAAAAAGATGTTGCATGTGGCAGACGTTGGTTGGCAGCTGGTCTCAGTCTCCAACCTTCCAGCCTGTTTATATATTTTGTGTATAATTTAAGCACTCACACACAAAGTTCATTGACTTGAACTTTAAACACACACTTGAGCAGGTTGACAACTTTTAGGAGATAGTGTTGTTTAGTGTTACAGCTTTAAGTAAGTGTTAAAAAATAAACACACTTTAGTTAAGAGCTGCAATTTAAGTTTCAATCTTTTCCTATCATAATTTTATTTATTGCTATTCTCATTTATGTTTAACAGCAGAACGAAAGGTTCTTAATTTAGTATTTTACATCGAAAGCTGCATCTAAAATTCAAGCTATTTCACAATTTGATTTTTTTTTCAAAATTTTTTACAAATTTCCCTTGACATTTTTACAGAACAAGGTTTCTTGATTTTGCTATCAAAAAGTATTCTCATCGATTAGAAAGCTTGCTATATTTATCTTAAAATAGCAAAATAAAACAAGAAAAAAATGTATATAATAACTTAAATGGAGGCAGAAAATTTCTTATAAGTTTTTTTTTTTTTTTGTAATTAATTAATTTTATTAAACAATAGTTTCCTTATTTTAGCTTGCTGTTGCCCTAAGCAACTTATGCCAAAAGGATAAGGAGAAACATATTAAGCAAAAAACAAATAGCCAGGAAATCAGTTCAAAAATAGTATGGTTTCATAATTATAAAGCTCTTTTTTTGAGGCCAATTGGATCAATTCTTTTTAAGCGTTTTCTTCGTCTTTTTTTGATGATGATGATGATTTTTTAATTTAGAGGAATATCTCCTGGCTTGCTTGTTTATAAGTAGTATCACCAATTAATGGAATGTTCAAATCCTTACAAATCTCAAGTGTACGTAAGAACCGTAAGATTTTTCCTTTCGCAATTCTTAATTTATTGAGATGACATAGACTTGAATGGTATATCTCCAAATTGGGGCAATGATGCATTTATAAATATTACTTTTCTTTTTTAAGGAAAGTTTGTAGCTTGTGTTGGTTATGAATTGTATAGATTTCAATGATTTCAATTCTTACATACTAAGTGGGCGTTTTAAATACGTTAAGTTAACCTGCAGATTTACAGACTTTGGGACACCCTGTACTTAACTGTATTCAGTTTAAATGGCTTAGAACCAATATTCGAATGCAACTGACAGTTTCCACAGGACACAAACAAGCGACAAAAATACACATTTGTTGCTGTTGCATTTGTGTTGCATAGACCGCAGCAATGGTAGCAAGGGGCAAGAACTTATTGCGGTTGTTGTTTCTATTGCTGCTGCTATAATTGCTGATGTTGTTTTATGCTCGAATGTATTGCGCAATTTATGCAGACAGTTATTGCAACACACACACTCCCATAAAAGTGACACATATTAAATGCATGGAATGGCGCCATTTTGTTTTGAAAATGGCGGAAATATTGTACCCCGTTATTGATATTGTTGGCGTGCTTTTTCACATCCATTTCTCATTTGATTATATTTTTTCTTTTATGTTTTTGTTGGGTTGCAAATGCAACAAGTTTGATAAATTGGTTGTAAAGTTAACGTGCTATTTAATTAAACAAATTCCATTACAGTTAATTAGACAGCATTTTTCATTGCAATATGTTCATCATGTCAAAATTGTTAAAATGCCATAAAACAAACTGAATTCTATTTAAATCAACTTGGCTATTTCAAATTAAACAATGCTATTGTTATTTGTGTTTGTTGTTATTAAAAATAATTGAAATTGAACAAAAAGTTGTATTGTTAGTCAAATCATATTTCACTTTGCAATATTTGCATGCAGCACAGCGAGAGAGAGCGAGAGAGATGCAATCTATGGCAACTGCAATTTAATTAATACTCTTTCAATAAACAAATATTCAACTCAATTGCTTTAAATATTTTTAAAAGGAAAGTGAAAGAGAGAGTATTTTGTGATCTATAAAATAATATAATCAAAATTTTGAGTAAACTAACATTTTTCCCACGAGCAAATAGTATTCTAAAATTACTTTATAATGGAGCTACAATTTTATATTAAAAACTGAATAGTTTTTTTAAATAAAAAGTCTTTAAAAGTGCCTTAATTTTGTAATACTATTCGTTCTATCAACTGTTTTCTTTTTATAATTTCTTTCTTTATTTTAATATTTTCAACAAGGTGAAGGAAAGAGTGTTTTTGATTTATAAAATAATATAATCAAAATATTGAGTAAACTAACATTTTTCCCACGAGCAAATAGTATTTTAGAATTACTTTATAATGAAATTACAATTTTTTATTAAAAACTAAATAGTTTTTAAATAAAAAGTCTTTAAAAGTGCCTTAATTTTGTAATACTATTCGTTCTATTTTATAAGGTATCATATAGTGGACTACCCATTTGGCTACCACCTGAATCATGACTATTTTGCCACTAATTATCAAATGATGTGCATATTCATGCCACACAACAATGCCACCAACAACAAGTTGGAAAAACAATGTGAAAATTGTGGAATATGCTTGGTCTTTGGCCCCGAACAAAACAAGAGGCAAATCAACCAGATACATTTATGTATTTTTACGTAACTCAACGATAGTAATTAAATTACTCACATTCGTTCAGTTCAATGGCAATCAGATTAAATAAAAAACATATATAAAATATTTTTATATAAAAATATTTATTTCACTGAATTGTTAAGCGGATTTACGCGGTTCTCAACAAATGGCATAAGTTCACCAACAAATTTTGTTAAATATTGTGAATAAAACATTCAATTGAATAAAATGTGAATATTCGAATTTGACAGTCGCTGAATGAAATTGAACACTTAATCAGTAAATTGGCAATCGTTGAAGAGCATTGAATATTTAATAATTTAAATTAAATTAATTAAAAATTGGATATACATATGTGTGATAAATGATCTGCTGATATTCTTTGTTAATATTTTAAAGAATTGCTTTATATAACGTTTTGTTAAATATTTTAATTTAATATGTTACATTAAAAGCTATTAACTTACTTACTCATAAAACAACAAACAACAGAAAAACATAACACTATTCATACTTCAAATATATTTTGTTCAAATTGTGTATTTAAATTAAATAAATTTTAGATAAATGTTTATATAATTGAATCTTTATAAATAAATGTTAGAAAATTTTAGATAAATGTTTATATAATTAAATCTTTAAAGTAATTCCAGCAAATTTGACACCTACTGATATTACAGGGTATGCGCGTTTTCTTGCAATTAGTGCTTTTCATTTATCGATTAAGTTGTCAACTTGAATCAAATCAGTAATTTCAAATATAAAATAAATGACCAATGGCAGGTTTAATTGGATAAATTTACTATATATTATATATACAATATATTTGTATATATACATTTTGTGTTTGAGATATCTGCGGTCATACTCAGCTTACTTGTGTTTTCATACAATATATATAGCTTATTGCGGTTTTATCAATTTGATTGAACATTGAAATCCAGTTTGCGCCAGTTTTTAACCAGGCTAAAGTGCACTTAAATTGCCAAAAGTCAACCGCAAATGTCAAATATAATACAAATATACAGGAAATCATAGGATATAAATTGCTCTTATTATTATACTTGTTTTTGCTATTGCGGTTTAGCTAAACCATATGACACTTAAACCCGAAAAAAAAATACAATTGATGGAACTAATTAAACAATTAAAGAACTAGGCACTCACTCAATTCAAATGCTTAAATGTTAAAATCCTACATCCATTAGGTTCGTTGTTATCTATTTTCTCTACTTCCACTTTTAACCACTTACAAAGGCAATGCAAAAAATATATATATAGATAAATTGAAGCCATCATGACACTGACAGTGGCAACAAAAACAATTACAACCATTTTCGAGCATTCAGACGGAGAGAGATAGCGAGGAGAGAGGAAAAGAGAAGGATTGACAGCACTGACAGGTTGAAAAAGCAGGCACAGAGAATGTGGCACCTTCTATAGATAGAACACGACCTGCACATTGTGTCCTATCTGCTCCATTGTTTGTAATCTGCTTAAAATGTAAAGTTAACAATGTGCCCGATTGGCTGTTGGCCAAAAAATACTACCAGAAAAAAACGTAAAGAAAAATACAAAAAGAGATTGATTTTGTGCTGGCAGTAATCTCAATCGGAAAAGTCACAGAAATTGTAAATTAAAGTTGGCCAAAAGCGGCCTAAAAGATTGTTAAAGTTTTTTTAAGGCTTTCATCGATTTTAAAAACTTTTTTGTTCAGTCACTTTTATAACATTTCATTGAAAATGTATTTGCCATAGATATTTAGTAATGCAATATTTGTATTTGAAACGTTTAATTTTAAATTACTTTTTTAAAATGATTTAAAACCATAAAAAAAAATTGGGAGGATTAATAATTAAGTAAGAGGATATAATAGATAAAACAAGAAAGAAAATGTCAGTTTCCTATACTTATTTTTTTTTGGCAAAAGCATTTTAATCTTTGCCCCAGTGAAATGCCACGCTGTTTTTTTGTTGCTTTTTTTTTAATGTTTGTGTTGGGCTAAACAGTTTGTTATGCGCTCATGGCTAAAATGCACTTTGGCCATTTTGATTATGCTCTGGCCGTGGATTTTGTACTCTGCTGAGTTTTAGGCGTTGTGTTTGGATAACTCTCAAAGCGTGACGTGGTTTGTTTGTTTTACTCTTTAATTTAAAAGAAATTAAATCTTGCAGCTTTTGGTCGTTTAACCTAGCGTGTAGTATTACCCACCTAGCATTTGGGAAATCATTTTGTAAGAACTGAATTTGGCAAGTCGTTTTTAACTCCCCGGGAAGATTAAAAAATGATTAATCTTATGAGCGATTCAAAACAGAGTCCAAAATGAGTCACCTTTATGATCAAAATGCGATCAGTTCAAAGCATAACAACAAAATGCAAAGCAAACGCCAATTGATCGTACTGGCGATTGAAACGCGATTGTTTTCATTAGAAGACTTAGAAACGAGTCGCGTATGTTTAAAAATATGACTCGAAAGTGAGTCGAAACTGATTAGAAAAGGGGGTCATAGGCGACTCCTCAAGAAGAGTCGCGGGTAGGGTATTTTTTCTGCCGACGAAGGAGTTATTTATGATGAGAAAATGAGCTCTCATTTATGACTATTTTAATCAGCAAGGGGACTCTAAAGCGACTCGAGTATGATCACAAATGTTTGGTGGGTATACATAAATAAGTTTTACTTTTAAATTTGTATGTACTGGGTACCGGGGTCTAAAACTTGAGAATGTGTCAAGGTGTGTACTCGTATCTTGTGCTTATTTAACGCTTCGATGCGAATGAGTGCAAATGAAATGTCCTTGATTTGATAAGGATAAAGACGTGACAGGCTGTACGCCCAAGTTTGCGTTTGCTGTCACTGACAGCTGACTTACAGTGCTCACTGTGCTGCCACCTGCATGTTCTGCCATTGTTTATTTATGTAAGAAGTCGCTGTTAGGGTGTACTTGGGTGTGTATATCGTGTGAAATTGTCACGTCAGCGATAAGCTGCGACAGACAGCGACACAAAAGTCAAAAGTGTGACAAAACAGGTGACAAGTCTTTGCTTTGACAAGAAATCAAATTAAACAGGCCACAGAATGTGGTTGTAAAATTTTGCTTACGCTTCTTGATTTCATTTCTCAGAGACGACAGCGACTCTTCGACATTTGCATTTTTCTTCTCACTTGAACGAAAATTACGCATACGCCGCGTGTGTGGTGGCAAAAAGCCTTCCGTTTACAGCAATCAATGGCAGACAGCTTTTAAAACGTTCATGATGTGTATTTTTCTCCAAGTGTATCTTTCTCAGTATGTGTGTGTGTTTGTGTGCACTGCAATTGACTTGTGACCGCACGCAAAGTGCCTCTTGGCCAAAATGCTGAGCACTTTAGCCCACTCAGCAAAAAGCATGGCAAGGCAGCCTGCGAATATGGCAACCAAATGCGTTTTTATGCTTTCCACAATTGAGGCTAAAAGCAGCAGGAACATCAACCGACAGCAACATCAAGAGTTAGCACACTTATTACAAACATTGGCAGCAAGTCAGATGCTAAATGTCGGTTGCCATTTCGATTTAAAGCCAAACAGTTGTTAGCCTCTTATCAGTCTATCAATTAAGCCAAGCTAAATCCTTTTAAACGCATTAGGCAGGAATTAAGTTAATTTTTTTTAATCAACGGAAAAGCTTTAAATCACAAGTACAAAATTTAGACAAATATTTTTCCATTTATATTATACAATACATGCTTACAATGTTTTGGTATTAATTGAGTTTTTATACCCTCTGAGGGGTATATTGGGTTTGTGAAAAGTATGTAACAGGCAGAAGGAGGCGTGGCAGACCCCATAAAGTATATATATTCTTGATCAGCACCAACAGCCGAGTCGATATAGCCATGTCCGTCTGCCCGTCTGTGCATCTGTGCGTCTGTCCGTATGAACAAAACGATCTCAGAGATGGTAAGAGCACCAATATCTCTTTTAGTCAGTATCGACCACATATTTAGTCAGTCAATACAAGTTTGTGTCCTTAAAAATCATTCTAATGTTTTGGCAAAAAATCTCCACAAAAAAAGACGATGAAAACGCTTAAAAATAATTGATCCAATAGACCTCAAAAAAATAACTTTATAACTATGAAACCATACTATTTTTGAACTAATTTCCTGGCTATTTGTTTTTTGCTTAATATGTTTCTCCTTATCACTTTGGCATAAGTTGCTTAGGGTAACAGCAAGCTAAAATAAGGAAATTATTGTTTACAATAATGTACAAATTAAGCGAAAGAACTGTTGATGGGGCAAACAATTACTTATTTAGCATAAGAGGCAATCTATGAAGTATAAGTATAGTGTAATAGATATATTGAAGTTGTCTTTCCTTATAAACATTTTGAAACATTAATATGATTATAACCGCACATTTATTCATAAGACCAAGAAAAAGTTCTTCTTATTTAAGCAAAATTTCTAAGAGATCTGATGGGTATTTTGACGTAAAATGTTTAGAAATGAATGTCAATTTTGAAATGCAAGAAGCAAGAAATCAATTCTGCTTATGCCAGCAATCAATAGGTTCAAGTTGGAAAAAAAAGATCAATGGCATTCCTACTATTTATAAGTTGACACATACGAAAAAGTGCCACTCGTAATTCTGCACGTATGTATGTACTCGTATTTTGCATGTTGTCAGCAATGCGGCGTGGCGTGGCAAGCTGAATGATTTATGCAGCATGCCTAACCCAATTGCAGCTGCAATGAAAAGTGTTGATAAAAACTGCAATTCAGTGCTGACACGCCTCCCCCATCAGCCGACACCGCCTTCATTCACATATATATATACAACGCAGTTGGCAGATTTGAAATTGACAATATTTCACAGTAAAAAAGGCAAAATGGCAAATATATTTGCATTTGGCATCCGTTTTGGCCCATTGAACTTTTGTTGTTGATTGCGGCTGCCGTCAGTGACAAAAAGGCAGACAAACTGTAGATGTAGACAAGAAAAAGCGTTGACTGCTTCAAGTGTTTAAAACTTATTTGCCGCTTTAACTGTAACTCTTGGCATTATGGCAGTATACTATAAATACAATATATGTGTGAGCCAGGAGAAATAAGGTTTAAAGAAAAAGAAAAAAAAAACACAAAACAATAAAAAAAGAGCAGTCGAGCACACATGACCGGGTAATACTCCTGATTCTTTAAGAGAATCTCTCCTGAGATATTTGCAAAAACGTGTATTTTGTCTTTGAGGTTTTCTACATCTACGCTTATTGTGGGTGTATTTTTTTTTTAATTTAATTAATTTTATTAAACAACAATAATTTCCTTATTTTAGCTAGCTGTTGCCCTAAGCAACTTATGCCAAAGTGTTAAGGAGAAACATATTAAGCAAAAAACAAAAACCCGGGACATCAGTTCAAAAAAAGTATGGTTTCATAATTATAAAGTTCTTTTTTTGCGTTTTCTTCGTCTTTTTTTGTGGAGATTTTTTGCCAAAACATTAGGATGATTTTTAAATTTAGAGAAAAATCTTCTGGCTTGCTTGTTTATAGTATCACCAATTAATGGAATGTTCAAATCCTTACAAATCTCATGTGTACGTAAGAACCACTCAGCTCCACTAAACCGTCTTAAGATTTTTGCATGCGCAATTCTTAATTTATTGGGGCGTGGCTTTAAAAAAAATTTAACAAACTTGTATTGACTAACTAAATAAGGAATCCTTGCTCACAATTTTGACATTTACAGCTCTTATCATCTCAGAGATTCTGTTGTTCATATGGACAGACGGACAGAGTAAGAGAGACAAACAGACGGACATTAATCTATAGACTCGGCTGTTGATGCTGATCAAGAATGTATATACTTTATGGGGTCTGCCACGTCTCATTCTGCCCGTTACATACTTTTCAGAAGCCCAATATACCCCTTAGAGGGTATAAAAAAAGGGCCAGCATTGTGCGAATGGGTCGCATCACTTGGGGCCGGCCCGTGTTTGTCCCAAAGTACGAAAAAAGCCGAATATAAAAAGCAGTCAAGTGTGTAAAATGTTATCGCTACATCAAATTTCATACATCATAAAACATATTGGCTTAGAAAGTAACAATTTTGATTGCGGCAACGCGACGGCAAATCGGAATAACAATTTGCCCCTATCACAGCATACAATTTGGGGGCAAGCAGCCGTGGCACGCAACGACCCGAGCATCTAAGCGGCTTTTCCAACCCAACCTCCAACTCTCAAAGCAACCAACTTTACACCTATTCCACGAGCTACGAGCAGTAGGGTGTTAACGAGTGTAAGTGACCCAGTGTCTTCATTTTATAAAGAAGCAATTCGCATGAGTATATCCTTAATTTAGATCAAAACTTCGTTGTTCTGACCGTCCATCGTAAACCAAATAATTTAAAACAGGGACCGTAAATAATGATTATTTTTAAATAAAAAAATCATTCACTTGCAACGGACCTAGAAATATATCTATTATACCAAAGTTATTATTATTACATAATCTATGCATTTCTGAAATGATTTTTAAATTTCTGATATTTATCGAATTCTTTAAAAATAATCATTATTTTTGAGTAATTAATGAAGAACTTAACCATAATGATTATATTTGATCAAAAAAAAAATAAAAATCAAAAATAATGATTAAAAATGATTTTTATTTTTTTCGCTCAAAATAAAATTCACCAGTAAAATACGGCTTTTGTAAAAGGCTTCATTTTTAGTTAATTAATTATTTATTTAATTAATTACAAAAATTAACTCTCGTGGGGGGGGGGGGGGGTTTGCTGGGGTGCTAAATAGAACAGGAATATGCAATCACATTGCTGAGAAGTATTTTACAGAAGTCGTATGTTACCGTTGAGTTTTATTTTGAGCGAAAAAAATAAAAATAATTTTTAATCATTATTTTTGATTTTTATTTTTTAAATATAATCATTATTTTATGATTTTTAAAAAATAACTCATAATGATTACGGTCCCTGATTTAAAAAGTTTGATTTGTAAATGAATCATAAAAGTTTCACTGTTTCACTAACCATTTTCTACCTACTTAATACACCCTTAAACTTTTAAAGCACAGGGTTCACAAAAACAGCCTTGTAAACCGACTTGCCAGAACTGAAAATGACACAGGCAAAGTGACGGACAGATTTCATGCACTTCCACCCACTGTCTCTATCTCTTTTTGTCCCTTTCTCCCTCTCTCTCTCTCTCTCTCTCTCTCTCTCTCTGTCGTTTTCTTATCGCTCTCAATGAATCTTGGCGACGACACTGCGACGCCTTCAATTTGGTCATGTTAAGGCTCTCGTAACGGTTATGTGAGTTAATTTTGTAGCAGACAAAATGACTTTATAAATAGCTGTGACCCATAAAGCCACTTTGCCGCAAGCCGCATGGCGCATGCCACTTGCCACATGCCACAAGCCGCTTGGATCTGGCATCAGATAAGAACAAATCTGCTTCAATTCAAGTCTTAACCCTTTTCAATTTCATGTCTGCTTCTAATCAAAATGCAGTCGAAAACTTTTGCATTTCACTTGACACTTGACAAAAGTTGCGAAAGGCGAAAAGTTTGCTTCATGAAGAAGAAGAAGAAGAAACAGCGGAAACAGATGCAAATGCGGAAGTGCTTTGCATATTTGCAGCCTGTGCTTTTCTTTTCTTTTCTTTTTTTGGCAATCAACAGTTAATGATAACACGGCGTATACTCAATGCAGTCAACATGCAGCAAATTCGCTGCCATTCGCAACAGTTGCCACAGCTGCCACAGACAGCTGCCACAGACACACAAGAAGGATTCTTTCACATAAGTCGCTTGAACAATGTAAGCTATTAATTTAGTTGTTCTTTGCTTTGGTGTTATACCCTCTCCACTGCAGGAGTAAAAGTATATTGTAATGTATGCAAGTACACAACTAATTATATAAAAAAATTAAAGCAAAATGTAATACCATATGCCATATGGATAAAACTAATTAAACAAAAATTAAATTGCTCCGATTTGGAGATATGCCATTCAAGTCTATGGAGTTGCCTCTAAATGTCATCTCAATAAATTAAGAATTGCGCAAGTAAAAATCTTACGACGGTTTAGTGGAGCCGAGTGGTTCTTACGTACACATAAGATTTGTAAGGATTTGCACATTCCATTAATTGGTGATACTACTTATAAACAAGCAAGCCAGGAGATATTCCTCTAAATTAAAAAATCATCCTAATGTTTTGGCAAAAAATCTCCACAAAAAAACACAAAGAAAACGCTTAAAAAGAATTGATCCAAAAGACCTCAAAAAAAAAACTTTATAATTATGAAACCATACTATTTTTGAACTGATTTCCTGGCTATTTGTTTTTTTGCTTAATATGTTTCTCCTTAACACTTTGGCATAAGTTGTTTAGGGCAACAGCAAGCTAAATTAAGGAAATTATTGTTGTTTAATAAAATTAATTAATTACAAAAAATATATATATATATATATTAAAACAGTTTATAATCCAAGTGTCAAGAATTTAAGGATTTATTATTTTAGTAAGACGCTTGTTTTTCAAACTTTCGCATCTTTAAAATTTAGTCCTTTTAGTGATATGGATATTGCTTAAGCTGTTAGGAAGTGGAAACTTTGAAATTAGATTTAATATATATAAATATATATGTATAAAGTTAGTAGCGGGTGTCTATTAGTTGATAGTTTAACTATAGCTTGCTTAACTCTTAGTTGCTAAAACAATTTATAATCTAAATGTCAAGCATTTTTTGGTTTTATTCTTATAGCAGGACGCTTTTTTTCCCAAACTTTCGCATCTTTAAAATTTAGTCCTTTTAGTGATATGGATTTAGTTAAAGCTGTTTTGAAATGAAAACTTTAAAATTAAATTTAATATATATAAATATATTTAAAGTTAGTAACGGGTGTCTATTAGTTGATAGTTTAACTATAGCTTGATTAGCTCTTAGTTGCTAGATGCATCATCTGATGTTCTAAATCCAAGCGGAAATATGTAGTTCAAAAGTTCAAAAACTAAGGCAAGTTGCAAGAACCGTCCGTCCGTCCGTCCGTCTGTCCGTCTGTCCGTCCGCTTGATTGTTGTCAGCATTTTTGTGCCTGCTTCCTTGGTAGCAGCTGCAACATTGCCACAAGCTCTCTCTACTTGCCACAGTGTGTGGCAGTGTGTGGCAATTTGTGTGTATGACAAAGACTTGCTTACAGCTTTGGCGTTGGCTGTTCATTTGAATATTTTAGCTGCTTGTGTGGCTGCATTTACTTTTGGGCTTGAAAAGGGATAGAACGGAAGAGGGAGAGGGAGAGGGAGGATGTTTGCAGAAGGAGAGAGCAGATAGTGTGCTAGAGGTAGAGTCACTCTCTAAGCAAGCTTCTTGTCAGTGTTTATGTCACCGGAAGTTTTGTTTTCACATGTGGTTAACGTCGAGCAGCTAGTCAGACTGTCAGACTGTGAGACTCTTCCAGGCAGACAGACAGATGTAGAGAGAAAGGGATAGAGATACAGTAGGAACGAACGTCTTCTCTCTGACCTATTTGTCAAGAGAAAGCAGCCTGCTGTCGTCCCAACTTAGAGAATTCCAAACTCATACACAGTTTGCCTTTGCATTTATGCATATGAGCCAAGTTATAGACAACATACTGAAACAGAGAGAGAGACAGAAAGAGACAGAAATAGAGCTTGAGATAGACTCAGTCATTTACGTAGCATATATTTTGCATATGCATATGCAAAGTACTTAGTGCAACAATGTCAGATTATAGTGAAATTTATTAGGACGAGTCCGTAAGAGGTTTGTGGCATTTCAATGTTTGAGATGATTGCAGTTAGCAACTGGCAACTGGGCCACTGATGTCTTTTCTGCTTTTTTCTCGTCATTTCCCGATAAATTTTAAAACAGCGGGCAGCGGGAATTCTAGTTTTTTTTGAAAATGAAAAAAAAATTGTTTTTCATTACTTTTTCGTAATATTGTGAGTTGTTTCTTTCGTGTTTAACGATTAAAAATATATATATATATATTGGTAAAGTATCGATATTTACTTTTATCGAATAATTTTTACTAATTATTTATAACTTTGTATATTGATGCGTCTTCCATTACTAACATTATGAAATTCGTTTGACAAATAATTAAAAATTGACGATGCCGAAGGAAGTATACAAACATAAAGTGCAAGATGTGTGCCTCAAAAACAAGTAGTTCAGGTAATAACTGAGGAAGAATCCCACTGATTTACCTCAGGTGTATTAAAATTTTATTATTAAGTTTTCTTTTACTGCAAAATTATGCGATTTGCGAGTACACGGTGCTTTAGCTTTTTTTAAGCGGTTTTTCCCGGGGATTCAGCGGTTTTTAGCCGTATTTTTTCGTCAAACTAGCAGTTTTTGCTCAAAAACAAAAATGACATCACTGAACTGGGGTGCCACAAAATGGGGCACTGGAACCGGAACAGCTGAAGCATCAGAAATGCAAAAGGTGCAACTTGTCTGCTAATTAGTTGCCCCAAAAAAAAAACTAATTTTTTCCAGCATTTGTAATACTTGCCGCATGTTTATGTTGTAAGCAGATCATGTGAAGTGGCAGCACCAACAATGATCCTAAATAATGCATAGGGAAACTTGACTAATTGATGAAGGAAAACACACAAACATGTGAGGAAAAAAAATATATCAAAACACTCAATGTGAGGAAAAACATGTGTATACTTATGTGTGGCATGCGGCAGGAAGTTGCGCCCTATTCCCTTCCCCCCCAACTAGTTGATAAGAGAAGAAAAATTTCGATATTTTCTTAATGAGTCGTCACTACACGGAAGCTCATGTCGATTCAAATTTCAGCTGCTCTGTTTTTTATTTTGAATTGCAGTGAATTGAATTGAATTAAATGGATTCAATCATTAACAATATGAACAACACTCATGAAGTGCACTTTCAAGTTGCGGATGCACTTTTCTTTTTTTTACCGTTGCCTCGATTATTTTTTTTCTTTTTTCTTTTCTTTGTTTTCTTCTAATGCATTTTAATGAGCTCAAATTTGAGAGTTGAGTCTTGGATGCACACATGCATTATAAATAACAATTGCGTCGGCGGCTTTCGGCTTTCGGCTTTCAGCTACCTTTTAACCAACTTGGCTTTTCTCAAACTTGGCTTTTTACATTGGTACAAAACTTTTTTCTTTTTTTCAGTTGTGCCGCGTTGAAGTTTCTGTTGATGTTCTCATGAATTTCTTATGCATTTAAAGCATACTACATATATACGTAGAATTGCGTTATGGAAACTTTGATAAATTCTGTAACTTTTTTACGAGTTGTACCCTGTAAGAAAGAAGCGAAAAGTAAAGAGATACATATTAGATACAATGTTCGTTGTCAGAGGTAATAGTTTTTTCCTGAATTTCGAAATTATTTAATAAATTGATGTATAGAGAGCATCGGTTAGTCGAGCATTGTCAACGCTTTGCCGTAACTCTGTTTGTATACAGACAACTGTCAACAACAGCGAACGTTTCTGAGTCACTAAGAAACCAGCTTTCCTCTCTCTCTCTCTCTCTCTAAACTATTTTCCTGCAAAAGAATCAGCCTGTAATTGTTGAGAAATTGTATTGTGTTTCTTTTTATACCCTCTAAGGGGTATATTGGGTTTGTCAGAAGTATGTAACAGGCAGAAGGAGGCATGGCAGACCCCATAATGTATATATATTCTTGATCAGCATCAACAGCCGAGTCGATATAGCCATGTCCGTCTGTCCCTCTGTCCGTCTATCCGTCCGTATGAACGAAAGGATCTCAGAGATGGTAAGAGCTACAAGTTCAAACTTGGTCAGTATCGACCACATATTTAGTCAGTCAATACAAGTCTGTTTTCTTTTTTTGATGCCACGCCCCATTCGCCCACAATTACCGAAAAACCAGACATACCTCGGAAAAAATACAGTTTTTTTGCGAATATCTCGGTAACTATGGCACCTAGGGACACCAATTTTGGCATGCAGGTTGCTAAATGCAATATAAAGATTATGCCATCAACATTTTTTGGATGCCACGCCTCCTTCGCCCACCGATAGCACAATTTCTTTGTATCTTTGCAAGCGGCTGGCCCACTTATTTCTTAACGTATATTTTTGTAACTTAGTATATACTTGCAGACAAATAATATTAAACGATTGTGAAAATTTCATCAAAATCGGACTATAACTAAAAAAGTTTGTCATACAACGAAAATCGTTACATTCAAGTAAGGCATAGCCACGTGCATTGCACTAACTGTAAAAAAAAAAGTGCGAGCGAGATAGACATACAAATATGTGTGCATGTTAAGTTCTTGCAGCAGCTACTCCAATTTGAACTCATACAATTAAAAACGAAACTCAGAGGGTATTACACGGTCGGCATGCCCGACTGACATTTTCTTTCTTGTTTATTTTATTTTATTTTTTTATTTTCTTGAATATTTGTCAGAGCTTTGATTTCCATGCGATTTATTGTGTGACAATCGCAAGTTTTATCTTCTGACATTTTTTGTAATTACGTTTCATTTTCTGTGTCCATCTGTCTCTTTCTATCCTTGTTTTTCGCTCGGTCTGGCATTCGTTTTTTAATAAATCATTTCCGCTGCTTGAGCTGGGTTTATCGTTTACGTTTCCGTTTTTCCTCCCCACATTTCTTCAACATTTTCTCCCTCCCCCCCATCAACCATTTGCGTGTTGTGGCCAAAGTTGAAAACTTTTCATAACATATTTGTTGGCGTTCCGTTTCCGACATTTGCTTTGGACATTTTTGATGAAATCGAGGCATGAGGCATGAGGCATGAGGCATGAGGCATGAGGCATGAGGCACGAGGCTTGGGGCATGTGGCATGAGAAATGTGGCATAAAATTGCACACAGACAACTGAAAGGAAGAATGACAAATGTCCCTGGCAGTCTGCATAATGGATATATATACATAATTGGAAAGATGAGATGCGACCAACGACCAACGATTGCCAAAGCAAAAGGATGACCATTAGTAGATTAGAAACACGATAATCAAAATCACAACCTAGAATGAAACATAACGATTTCAATGACCTTCCAACACCGAGCATAAGGCACCTTCGACCTCTTCTCATCTCCCACAGTATGTCTATCTATATGCCACTTGACTTTCAAGTGAGAGAACAGCGCATAGCATGTGGTCAACATGCTGTGACAATTTTGGGCAATGCCCAGCACCAACAAACGAACCACCACAGCGGGTGTCCACTGTACCAGCTGTCGGAGTCACCTCTAATGTTGCCACAAAGCTGACCGCAGCTTCAACTCAATCTAATGAACTGTGTGGCGCTCCAAATACCGTGTTGCTGTATCTCAATGGGGTATGCTGTGTAATAGGAAGGTTACTCAAATCGTTTCATGTTTGTAGGTGTAAAATTATTCCCCACGGTAAGTCTTGGTCAAATTCACTAAAAGAGTATATTTTTATACCCTCTGAGGGGTATATTGGGTTTGTCAGAGGCGATTTGTATGTAACAGGCAGAAGGAGAAGGCATATATATTCTTGATCAGCATCAACAGCCGAGTCGATATAGCCATGTCCGTGTGTCCGTCTGTCCGTATGAACAAACAGATCTCAGAGATGGTAAGAGCCACAATATCCGTTTTAGTCAGTATCGACCACATAGTTAGTCAGTCAATACAAGAATCTTTTTTTTTTCGATGCCACGCCCCATTCGCCCACAATAAGCGAAAAACCAGACCTACCTAGGAAAAAATACAGGATTTTTGCAAATATCTCGGTAACTATAAAACCTAGGGACACCAATTTAGGTTTGCAGGTTGCTATTTGCAATATAAAGACAATGCCATCAACATTTTTTGGATATCACGCCTTCTTCGCCTACCAAAATCACAATTACTTTGTAACTTTGCCTGCTGCTGGCTCACTTATTTCTTAACGTATAGTTTTGTAACTTAGCAAATACTTGCAGACAAATAATATCAAACGATTGTGAAAATTTCATCAAAATCGGACTATAATTAAAAAAGTTTTTCATACAACCAAAATCGCTACTTTCAAGCAAGGCATAGCATTTGAACTCATATAAATGAAAACGAAGCTCAGAGGGTATTACATGGTCTTTCTTGTTTTTCATATCGTACTTAGGATTGTACAATCTAACTATTTTTCGGTTTTACCCTGAAACTGTTCAGCACATCCTTTTTTACAAGACTATTGGCAAATCACCACTCCACATATAATCTCATATGCAGTCTCACTCACTTTCTAAACTAATTTAATTTCATCCCTTCACATAATAATCTATGATCAGGTATTTGCAATTCGAGCAGATTCTTTTATTGTTTCACTAACAGAAATTACTTGAGGCAGTTAATATATGGTAAATTATCTCTCTTAAGTTAATACAGATTTAAAACAGTAGTCATCTACTGCTGGGTAATTTTAAGTCAAGCAATCCCACCCACTCTCTGTGTAATCAGATTTCTTTCGAGCAGCTGTTACCTAAGATACTTAAGGTCGTTTCGCGATGCTTCGTTTCGAAGTTCGTTTTAGAAGTTGCAGTTGTCCTTGCATTTCAAGTGAATTTCAAATTTACCTGGCGGAAGCTCAAAGCAATCGACAGTTGCGAAAAGAGAGGAAAAAGAAAAAACTTCGTTTTAGCCAATTTCGTGGCACAATGTAGGAGTTAAATGCATTAAACTTGCACAAGAAGAGCGAACGGAAGGATAGACAAAGAGACAGGAAGTGCGCCCAGGATGCGCCAGCAGTGTTCAATGAAAACGGAAACGGAAACTGCTAAATAACGTTGCCACTTGCAAAGATAGACAAAAAAGAGAGATCGAAATATACAACTGAAGATGTTGAGAGCGATTGAGAAAGAAACAGTGTGTGAGAGAGAGAGAGAGAGAGAGAGATGAAACTAAATAGGATATAGTGATTGCTTTACCTTTTGGCGATTGCCTGTTGCCTTGCCGAAGTTGGCAGTTGGCAGGTGCAAAAGTGCAAACAATGATTAAACCCGCAACTCGCTTCAGGCCCCGTTATCTGGCCAAGACCACGCCCACTAGCCGCTCGTCCGTCCACCTGTTTCTGCCCAACCACACTATTAGTGAGCAATGCTGTTTGATTGCTTAAATATTTGATGCGATTTGCAGTGAAGTTCCCTACGTTGCTTTCAAACTACTTTTTTCCCCCTTTTAATTATTAAAAATTAAATTATATCTTCAAAAAAGTCACTTTGATGCTAAAGCAAAATTGCTACAGAAACTGAAGTTTTAACTGATATTTAAAAACATCAAAATTGTTTATTTTACAGGGACCGTAAGTAATGATTATTTTTTTATTTTTAAATAAAAAAATTATTCACTTGCAACGGACCTAGAAATATATCTAGTATACCAAAATTATTAATTTTGCATAATCTATGCATTTCTGAAATGATTTTTAAATTTCTGATTTTTATCGAATTCTTCAAAAATAATCATTTATTTTTAAGTAAATAATGAAGAATTAATTACAGAAGCCGTATGTTACTGTTGAGTTTTATTTTGAGCGAAAAAAATAAATATGATTTTTAATAATTATTTTTATTTTTATTTTTTTTGATCAAATATAATCATTATGGTTAAGTTTTTCATAAATTACTCAAAAATTATAATTATTTTTCAAGAAAATCGTTAAAAAATTACATTTAATCATTATTTTATGATTTTTAAAATATAACTCATAATAATTACGGTCGCTGTTATTTTATCTTTATTATGAGTTCAGAAGTTTTATAAAAATAGTTCAATGTTGTTATTTCTTCATGCTTCCACCCAACTTTTTGCAGGTAAATTAAAGCACTCAATCAGCTGGAGTTCTAGATTGTGTTTATACTTTTTTTTTCCAATGTGATGAACATATTATTAATTCATGTACCATTTAAGTACCAAAGCATCACGTGGCCAGGCAGATTAGTGCAGGGTATTGAGAACACTTAAGCGCCAACTTCAAATGCAACTCTTGAACACATAAAATTGTCTCATATAATATGCATTTAAAAATAAAATGGGTATCATAAAAAAACATGCAGCACCATCACCAACAACACCACAACAACAACAGCAACAACAATTAGAAGGTAGCGCCATCAGTTGGCCATAAAACAAAGTTGGTTTTAGCCAGTAAAAGGATTTTGCTTGAGCGAGACATAACTAAACAAAGAGAAGAAGTGAGAGGGAAAGTGAGAGGGAGAGGGAGAGAGAGAGAGACTTTTGCTGTGTCTGAGTCCAAACAAATGAAATATTAATTTATTTTTATGTTTATTTTTGCATTGGTCGTAAAATAAATTTAGGTTTTTGATAGCAACATTCTCGCCACATATTGAGGCCATAAATTTTCATTTCAACTTGGCTACAAAATGGCATTTTTTGGCTTTGACAGCTAAGAAAAATTATAGAAATATCCAAAAAATCATAAAAATGACTTTAGCAACAAAAAAACGCAGAGAAATACTGCAATGCTTCGAGTAACTGGTATTGATGGAGCTACTTAAACAAAAAATGTATATGTATATTATTTGTTGTGATTTACTGACTAAATAATTGACAGAAAGTGAATGCTTTGGAGAAACAATTAGATTACTTTATAATGCTTTATACACCCAGAGAAAAATCAACCTGAAATCAATAAGAAACATTAACAATAGTCTAGTAAAGTTTAAAGTTTTTGTTTCAATATAGAACAACCTTAATTTAATATCCACCATATTTACATGGAAACATTTTAAAAACAATATTGAATTCTTATCGAATTAAGATGTTTCCAAATTGAATCAATATAAACGCATTATTGACTTAAAAAGTAGGTGTAGCTGATATCAAACAGAAACAATATAGAATTCAAAATAAAAATTATTAATATTAAATGAAAACGTTATTGGATTAAGAACGCGCAATACGAGTATTAAATTAAAAACCCACGTTATTAATTTTAGAATGCGGAATGCTAGACCTCCTCCCCCTCCCTTACCACCCCTTAAATGCTTAAAATAATATTGTTCAACATTGAAATAAAGTTATTTAAACATATTTTACAAAATTAATATGAAAAATCATTAAATCAAAATTTGGAAATTGTTAATTTAATGTATTTCAATATTATTTTTTCCCTAAGTTGAAAATTGGTGAATTAATAATAATTAATAATTTTTGCCTCAGTGTATTCTTTTTATCTCTTGTGGTTGAGTAAATAAAAATTGTTGAACTATGAATTTTGATTATCTGCTGGTCATAATCGCTTCAGACATCAAAGCATCATTACAAGTTGTGTGTCAAGTGTTTTTGGTGGCAAGATGCTTTTTTGAATGACCCTCGCAGGTTGCACTGAGGCTAATTAAACGATTAACTCAAGTGGAGTTTTTAATAGACGCAACTTAATTCAACCGCAAACAAGCTACAACAACAACAACAAGACAGAGGGGGTAGGGACAAGGACTCGACAGAAGTTACAGTATCAGTATCAGTAGCGTGTCCGTATCCGTGTCCGTATCCGTATCCGTTGCAGCTGTCCGAAAGTTGCTGCAAAACTTTCTCAAGTGAAATATCAGTGGGAAAGAGATGGAAATATAATGGAGGGGGAGCATGCAGTTTGCAGTTTTGCACTTTTGCACTTTGGCAAACGCTCTCTCTGATCCGAACTTGGGCAAAAGCACTTTCGCTGACTGATAAAAGTCAACTAAGAAACCCGGTCACGTTATGCACATTTCGTTGCACTTGCGACAGAGACAGAGACGAACATGGAAAACAATAAGCGAACTGCAAGAAGAACAACAACATAAACAACAACAACCGCTAAAGGACAACGCTCACGTACAAAGGCCAAAAAACGCGTTTCATGCCAAAAAAAAAAAAAAGAAAGAAACTGTCAGTCGGGCATGCCGACCGTGTAATACCCTCTGAGCTTCGTTTCCAATTATATGTGTTCGAATTGGAGTAGCTGCTGTAAGAACTTAACATGCACACATATTTGTATGTCTATCTCGCTCGCACGTTTTTCGTTTTCGTTGCTTGTGTGCACAGCTCAGTGCAATGCACGTGGCTATGCCTTACTTGAAAGTAACGATTTTCGTTGTTTGAGAAACTTTTTTAATTATCGTCCGATTTTGATGAAATTTTCACAATCGTTTGATATTATTTGTCTCCCAGTATATCCCAATTTACAAAGCTATACCCTAAGAAATAAGTGAGCCAGCCGCTTGCAAAGTTACAAAGAAATTGTGCTTTTGGTGGGCGAAAGAGGCGTGGCATCCAAAAAATGTTGATGGCATTATATTAATACTGCATCAAACTACCTGCATGCCAAAATTGGCGTCCCTAGGTGCCATAGTTACCGAGATATTCGCTAAAAACCTGTATTTTTTCCGAGGTAAGTCTGGACGGACAGACGGACATGGCTATATCGACTCGGCTGTTGATGCTGATCAAGAATATATATACTTTATGGGGTCTGCCACGCCTCCTTCTGCCTGTTACATACTTTTCACAAACCCAATATACCCCTCAAAAGGTATAAAAAGAAAAACCAGCTTAGAAAATAAAAGAAAAATCCAGAGACAAGAGGGGCTGAAATCAACGGGGGCAGCACGGCCAGAAATATTGGTGGCAACAGTTTCGGGCAACGTAAATTACCTGGAAAATACGTGACTTTAACGCGAGACGTGAGGCGAGGCAGTGTTGCAAGTAGCGGGAGAAGTGGGAGAAGAGAACAGAAGAGGAAAGGCACATGATTGCCCACAGCAATATAAATAAGTGAGGAAAGGAAAGGCCAGCCGAAATGACATGCCGTTGCAGGACATCATCGAGATCAACAAGCAACTGCAAGCCACGTTTATTTTACTTATTCCCAAAACACCCAAAATGCCTAGAAAAACACAAGTACACCTCTGAGCACACCTCGGAACACAAACACACACCTGAACACACCTGAACACACCGCGGCCTCAGCAAACAACACTTGTTTAACTACACTGCACAACACAAAAATGATCAGAGATAAAGCAAAGCACGTAATGTGACTACAGCTAAAAATTATACTCCAACATATTATATATACAATGTTTTTCAATAACTTATGCTAACTCAGTTATTTATGAAATTTTTGGGATATACATATACCCACCAAACATTTGTGATCATACTCGAGTCGCTTTAGAGTCCCCTTGCTGATTAAAATAGTAGTCATAAATGAGCTCATTTTCTGATCATAAATGACTCCTTCGTCGTTAGAAAAAAATACCCCACCCGCAACTCTTCTTGAGGAGTCGCCTATGACCCGCTTTTCTAATCAGTTTCGAATCACTTTCGAGTCATATTTTTAAACATACGCGACTCGTTTCTAAGTTTTCTAATGAAAACAATCGCGTTTCAATTCACAGTACGATCAATTGGCGATTGTTGTGCATTTTGTCGTTATGCTTTGAACTATTCGCATTTTGATCATAAAGGCGACTCATTTTCGATCCTTTCTTGAATCGCACATAAGATTAATGATTTTTTAATCTTCCCGGGGAGTTAAAAACGACTCGCCAAATTCAGTTCTTACAAAATGATCTCCCAATTGCTAGATGGGTACAGTGCTTGTCTGAGAGCAGTAAATATCAAGAAAATAGCATTTAAATTCAGACTTTAGCAACATACAGAATAGGAAATTTTGTTTTCTGTAAAAGGTGTCTTGAAAATAACTTTCACAGTTGCTGCATTTGCTAAACAATTAAACATTTTTAATGTTTTTTAAAAGTTGTTTCTAATCAAAGTTAAGTCAAACCGAAAACTTATACCCTAACAGTTGTAATCTAAACACCTTTCAGCTAAAGAGTTTAAAGATAGGTTGTACTGAATAGAATTTCTAAGATAATATTTGAAGATTGTTAAAATCATAAATTGGTATCCATATTCAATATAAACAAACAGTTGTTATATAGATACAGATGTCCATGAAAACCCTATGGGCCCAATAAGTAACTTACTGACTTACTTTTCAACTGATCATCTTACAAACAAACTACAAATAGCCGTGCATTCAAAAAATTAAAGTTTTTTTTTTGATTCTATGTTATGTTCTAAAAGTTTATTAAAAAACCCAATTTGTAACTTAAACTATTAATTATATTAAATATTATTTTTGAAACCACATTTATTTAGATGACGTTTGAAATGTTAGCAAAACTTAAATAAATTCTTAAGAAATTTTTGTATAGTACCTTAAAAATATATTGTGTATTTACGTAAGTGTTCCTAACTATCTTTACAAAAATATATATATATATTATATATACTAAAAGTTTAGGGAGTTGATTTATCAACTTCATAAACACATTGTTTTGAGATATGGATTATATATAATACCTGCAAGTAGTCTATTTATAGCTATCATTTATTTGACATAATAATTTATTATCTTATAATTTTCTGTAGTGCATTTATTGCAGGTTGGCACCTTTGCTAGTTCTTGGCATACTTTTTGTTCGAGTGTAGTTGGCGTAAATTGTGCCTGATTTTCATGCGGCCGATGCACTTAATTCAATTCGAGTTTCCATTGTGCAGACACGTGCCTCACTCTTCGGTTATCGCCTTGATGATGATGATGCACGCACTTGGAGCTTGCAACATTTAAGAGCAGCAGCAGCAGCAGTCTATTGTTTGTTGTAGTTATACTGTTGTGCTGCTCTTCTTCTTGCTACATAGAAGTAAACGTAAAGCAATTAAAACACTTTAAGCCTGCATCATAAATGTCAAAATTAATCCACTTCAAGCTGCCCCCAAGTTGCTGCTCCCCAATCCAATCCAAATCCAACTTCCACTTTTAGCTGCCACTTCGGGAGTTTCCTTTTCCTTTCCGTTGCTGCTGCTGATTTTACTGCTCCCTCTTCAGCAGCTTCTTCCACACAAACACACACATGTGAGAGACACTTCAAGTCAACTGAAGCAGTAGCTGTAGCGACTCTTGAACTTGACATTTTCCTTTTGGACGCACTCACTCGCCTCACTCATTTTTCCCCTCCCCTCCACTCGTGTCACTTTTATTTTTATTCTCAGACGCAGCAGACGACACACTGAATAATTCTCGAAAAAAACAACTGGAAAAAATTATTAAAAATAGCAGCGAGATGAGATAAACATTTTGTGTGCTCCACAACTAGCAAAATCAAAATTAAAAGTATTCGGCTGTATACGACCCTGTAAATTGTTTGTAAAAATGTTTAAACAAATCTCTTTAGTAACACTTTTAATGAAACTTAACTGATTTAAATACCTATTTCTTAACTAATTTTGTTAAAATTGACATTAAAGTCAAGATTTCTGCCTGAATAACTTTCTAGTTTATTTAACGAACATGTTGAAATTTTTAGAAAATTTTTTAACTTAATTTTTTATTATTTAAGGCACAAATGTTGTCGCAGAAAATGGGTTGAAAAAAATTAAAAATGTTAAAAAAGATAAAATGAAATTCTGTTTATGTAAATTCTGTTTAAACCTTTTTTTAATCCTTCCAGTTACACTTTGAATGACCATTAACTGATTTAATATATTTATTTCTTAACTAGCTTTGCTTTAAAATTGACATTAAAGCCAAAATTTCTGCCTGAATAACTTTCTTGTTTATTTATCGATTATGTTGAAATTTTTAGAAAATTTTTTAACTTTATTTTTTATTATTTGAGACACAAGTGTTGACACAGAAAATTGGAAAAAATAAAAATGTTAAAAAAGATAAAATTTAATTTTGTACGTAAAATATGTTACTCTCTGAACGTTATAAGTACAGGGTCTAAGATAAAACAAAGAGCTGAGGAGAACCCAAAAGATGTTGCATGTTGTTGTGGCACGACGTTGTTGTTGTTGTTGCTGCTTTCGTTGCTTTTTAGGGCGATTAACGCGAATGCGCAATTGAAATTAATTGTCAGTCAAAGTGGCAGCCACAACGCCAACGCCAACAGCGAGGGAGGGAGTGAGCAAGAGAGATAGAAAGAGACAGCAAAATGTAGAGTAAGAAATAGGTATAAGTATTGGGAGTGGCACATTCATGGCACAAACTCCACGCACGTGTTTAAAGCGCATTTTTATTTTTAATCTCTTTAGCTGCATCTTCCATGGAATCCGCTGAAGCTTATGCCACAGTGTCTGCCACACACACACACACACACACACACATACACACAGACACATGTGGCACAAATGATGTCAACGCGGATTTGTGTTGGGTTATTAACGTCCAGTCAAAGTCTTCTTCCCTTTCTGTCTGAGCTGCCGCGTATTTTCTTATTTAGACCCTGTATTACTAAATTGCAAGGTGTTTATAGTTCCATAATCGCAATGCAAATAAATTTCTAGTAACGCTTAAAGCACTGAGACTATGAGAAAACAAGAAAGAAACTGTCAGTCGGGCATGCCGACCGTGTAATACCCTCTGAGCTTCGTTTCCAATTAGATGAGTTCAAATTGGAGTAGCTGCTGCAAAAACATGCACACACATTTCTATGTCTATCTCGCTCGCACGGTTTTCGTTTTCGTTGCTTGTGTGCACAGTTCAGTGCAATGCACGTGGCTATGCCTTGCTTGAATTTTTAATTTTTAATTATATATCGATTTAATTATAGTCCGATTTTGATGAAATTTTCACAATCGTTTATTATTATTTGTCTCTTATTATACACCAAGTTACAAAACTACACGTTACGAAATAAGTGAGCCAGCCGCTTGCAAAATTACAAAGAAATTGTGCTTTTGGTGGGCAAAGGAGGCGTGGCATCCAAAAATTTTTGATGGCATTGTCTTTATATTGCAAATAACAACCTGCATGCCAAAATTGGTGACCCTAGGTGTTATATTAACAGAGATATTTGCCAAAAACATGTATTTTTTCCGAGGTATGTCTGGTCTTTCGCTTGTTGTGGGCGAATGGAGCGTGGCATCAAATAAAGGAAACAAATTTGTATTGACTGACTAAATATGTGGTCGATACTGACTAAAACGGATATTGTAGCTCTTACCATCTCTGAGATCTGTTTGTTCATTCGGACAGACGGACAGACAGACAGACAGACGGACATGGCTATATCGACTCGGCTGTTGATGCTGATCAAGAATATATATACTTTATGGGGTCTGCCACGCCTCCTTCTGCCTGTTACATACCTCTGACAAACCCATTATACCCCTCAGAGGGTAGAAAAATGTTATCGATAACTGATTTAGGCTACAAACAATATATTATATATATATTTTACAGTTTAAGAGGTATGCCACACGGTCTCTTGAAGTCTAGTCGCCTCGACTGGTAACCGTTTGCTACTAGTTTGTTTATTTTGCAGCATGCCACTGGCACAAATGGTGTTTGCCACACAATTTGATTTAATAAATTTCCATATAAATTACAATTTCGCTTCTCTCCCTTCTCTCTCTTCCCTCCTATCGCTGCTGTACCCATTCTGTACCCAGTATCACGTCTCCTGTTTATAAAATGATGATGCTTTGCGCCTTGATCTCTGCACCGGCGGAAACATCAATTAGACATACCGAAAATTTATGAAATGACAATTGAAATGCGTAAATCGGTCGTTATTCTGTTTATGTTCTCAACACAAATCCTAATTGCCGTAAATTATGTGTTTGCTGCGTGCCACGCGGCAGGATGTTTATGACTGCCACCCAAAGAAAAGGAGGCGCTACAAATGGAACTACGCAGCTAAAAGATTCACAATCCAAATTAGACATCATTATCTCTAGTATTAAACATTATAATTACGAGATGACAGCAATAGACGAAAATATTTGAGAATTTTATTAATTGTCTACAGTTAATATAAACGTTTTGATTCCAAGGTGTCTGATATTTTCTTATTATTTGAATCAAATTGTAAAAGATAATAAACATATATTTGGGCAAACTTGGGTAAATACTACATTGATTAATTGAATAATTCAAATGATTTTTTTATAGTTGCAGGATTTACAGTAGCTGAAAATTAAAATCCGGACAAGAGAAAAAAACAGTTTTTTTTTTATTTTGTGGAGTTTTTATTTGTTTGACAAGGAAAAACCTTATAAAAGCCAACAAAAAATATTAAAAGACATAAGAAAAATATTTTTGTAAGGCACAAATGTCCTGGCCATTCAAAGGATAATCATAAAACAAATATGTTAATTTTCGTCAATTTTTTTTACATTAAAGTTTTTGTTTTTTTTTTTCAATTATGTGGTGAGGGTGGGACAATTTTTCAATATTTCATTTAATACCCCAAATAGTAATGAATAGTAAAATAATTGTTTTCAGTATTTGGTTGAACTTTTAACGATAGTAAATAAACCAATTTACAAGCTAAATTTTATTTCAAGCTGATATGTATGGTTTTTTTTTTAAAATTACAATGCCTTAAAGTTACAATTGTGACATGTCCGGATTTCATTTTCCGCTACTGTAAACAAAAATAACAATTAGTGCACATTCGAAACAGATACAGAAATTAATTTAATCTTAAGGCATTTGATTTTATTTATATATAAATTTTTATATTAAAGTGATTATAGGAGCAACAAAAAATTTATTTTATTTTTTCAACATTAAATATATATGTTGTTAACTATTTTTTATAGACAATTAACAGATCTAATTCAAAGAATTCTATAAATTTAAACTCAACTTGTAGAAAATTAAGTTGAACCTATATTAAAATCTATTTCTTCACAAATACTATAATAATATAACTTTTGCCTGCAAAATGTACTACCCACCTAGCATTTGGGAGATCATTTTGTAAGAATTGAATTTGGCGAGTCATTTTTAACTACCCGGGAAGAATAAAAAATGATTAATCTTATGAGCGATTCAAGAAAGGATCGAAAATGAGTCACCTTTATGATCAAAATGCGATTAGTTCAAAGCATAACAACAAAATGCACAGCAATCGCCAATTGATCGTACTGGGGATTGAAACGCGATTGTTTTCATTAGAAGACTTAGAAACGAGTCGAGTATGTTTAAAAATATGACTCGAAAGTGATTCGAAACTGATTAAAAAAGGGGGTCATAGGCGACTCCTCAAAAAGAGTCGCGGGTAGGGTATTTTTTTCTCCCGACAAAGGAGTCATTTATGATCAGAAAATGAGCACATTTATGACTATTTTAATCAGCAAAGGGGACTCTAAGTATGTAACTCGAGTATGATCACAAATGTTTGGTGGGATGTACTATTTATGCAAATATCAAATCTAATATGAATTTAGTTTTTTTTTTTTTTGTATTTGTTCAATAATAATAATCAAAATTGAGTGCTAATAAACAACGAAATGATTAAAATAAAATATTTATGAATTGCAAACATTTTGCAAAAAGTTCCAACGGCAATTGCCAGCAGTGATGGAGCATGCAACATGGATTTAATGATGCAACAGTGCTGTGTGTGTGCAGCATCTGGCAGACACACAAACACACAGATAGACAGACAGATGATATGGCAAAAATGTTGAAAGTCTGAAATGCTTTTGGGGCAATTTTGCATGTGCCACTGAATTAAGTTGAACGTCAAAGAAAGACGGCAAACGATGTTGCACTTGCAACATGCGGCACTCCCACACACACACCTCTTACTTATGTTGTGCGGCACACAAATAATTTTGTTGCACTGTGCAACATCATGGGGCAACTTGGTTACGTGTGTGCGCCTCACTTCCGGCTCAAAACAACAACAACAACATCAGTTATATATAGCAGTCTGAGTTTGCAATTTGGTTTTCTGGTAGCTCGGCAGATGCTCGGCATATGTACGCTTCTCTGGCCACTTGAGATTTGAGGCATGAGGCAACAGGGGCGTGGCAGCCATCGACGCCTTCAAATGAAAACAAAATTGAAGTTGCAGACAACAACGAAAACATATCAAATGTCGAGGCGAAAAGCAAAACAAACAGCAGGCAAACAAAATAAAGGAAAAACTAGTTGCAGAAAAATGAAGAACGTTAGAGGGAATCGACTCAATAAGACCCTGTACACTAGTCGGCATATTTATTTGAGACAACACTTAAAGTGAAATCTACTTAAAATTTAAACTTACTTCGAAAGAAGTTTGCTATCAATGGATCATGGTCACTTTAATTCCGTTTTAATAATACATAATGCTTCTTAACCCATTGAGTACACGTGGAATATTTTCAATTCTTGCAAAGGTCTAATTTTTAAACTTTTTCAAAAAATGTTTGAATGCAAAAAGTTTCTCCAAAAGAATCTATTAGTGATGGAAAAAACAATTTTCAAAAATCTCTTCGCATGTATTTTTTATGATTTTTTGAAAATTGATATTAAACCCATTTTCACCTACTTTTCATCAAAATAGTCACTTTTGGCACTTTTCAAAAAATCATAAAAAATACTTATGATTTTAAGTAGATTTCACTTTAAGTGTTGTCAAAATAAATATACCGACTAGTGTATATAATGTTAAGCACATAATATAAGAGTGTAATAATAGAACTGTCTGAGGACGAGGCAGAAAACTTGAAAAATTTTAAACTATAGATGCATTATAGAATATTTCGTGGTTCTATCTTTGAAAATCTCAGAGATTCAAAGGTTTACACTGGAAGAAAATCCAAGAGACTGTTGCTGCTCTTAAGGATTATATTATACTTATGTTTGTAAAGGTTTGTGCACACTTACATACCCACCAAACATTTGTGATCATACTCGAGTTGCTTTAGAGTCCCCTTTGCTGATTAAAATAGTCATAAATGAGAGCTCATTTTCTGATAATAAATGACTCCTTCGTCGGGAGAAAACAAAATACCCTACCCGCGACTCTTCTTGAGGAGTCGCCTATGACACCCTTTTTGTAATCAGTTTCGAATCACTTTCGAGTCATATTTTTTTAAACATACGCGACTCGTTTCTAGGTCTTCTAATGAAAACAATTGCGTTTCAATCGCCAGTACCATCAATTGGCGATTGTTGTGCATTTTGTTGTTACTCGTATGCTTTGAACTAATCGCATTTTGATCATAAAGGCGACTCATTTTTCGATCATTTCTTGAATCGCTCATAAGATTCATCATTTCTCAATCTTCTCGGGGAGTTAAAAACGACTCGTCAAATTCCGTTCTTACAAAATGATTTCCCAAATGCTAGGTGGATATGTACCCGTTGCCATTACATAGTAAGCCCTTTGTTCTTCGCCTAACTACAGGGTCTAAAAACAATACTTACATGAGCAGCGCTAAGAAGTTGTGAAATATTTAATAATAACAAAAATAACAACAACAACAACAATGACCCAAAATACAGGAAAAGCGAACGCGTCTCTAAACTAAAAATCCGCTGGGCATAAACAGTGCAAGTTAAAGTTGAAGTTGAAGTTGAAATTTGTGTACACTTGAGATACAAATCGACGCTTTTGTTTGTTCCGCTCTCACTCTCACTCTAACTCCGTCTCTTTCTTTGTCTCCATTTCCCTCTAAGCCCTCATGTAGCATTTGCATTTCCCACGTTGAATGTGGCAAAAATTTCTAAAGAAAAGGTCAAAACTAACGTCATAGATACAAACACTTCTTGCAGCTGTGTAGCTACAAGATACAGATACAGATACATTGCTTTGTTAGCTATGTAGCTTAGCGCAGCCAACAACAAACTGTTAATTGGAATTTCAATTCGAATCTTTCTATTAAGAAAGAACCAAGCAAGAAAAAAAACAAAAAAGAAACTGTCAGTCGGGCATGCCGACCGTGTAATACCCTCTGAGCTTCGTTTTCATTTATATGAGTTCAATTTGGAGTAGCTGCTGCATAAACTTTACATGCACACATATTTGTATGTCTATCTCGATCGCACAGTGCAATGCACGGTGCAATGCAAGGCTATGCTTTGCTTGAAAGGAACGAATTTCGTTGTTTGAGAAACTTTTTTAATTATTGTCCGATTTTGATGAAATTTTCACAATAGTTTGATATTATTTGTCTTCAAATAAATGCTAAGTTACAAAACTATACGTTAAGAAATAAGTGAGTCAGCGGCATGCAAAGTTACAACGTAATTGTGATTTTGGTGGGCGAAGAAGGCGTGGCATCCAAAAAATGTTGATGGCATTATGTTTATATTGCATCTAGCAACCTGCATGCCAAAATTGGTGTCCCTAGGAGCCATATTTACTGAGATATTCGCAAAAAACATGTATTTTTTTCGAGGCATGTCTGGTTTTTCGCTAATTGTGGGCGAATGGGGCGTGGCATCAAAAAAAGGAAACAAACTTGTATTAACTGACAAAATATGTGGTCGATACTGACCAAAACGGATATTGTAGCTCTTACCATCTCTGAGATCTGTTTGTTCATACGGACAGACAGACGGACAGACAGACGGACGGACAGACGGACGGACAGACGGACATGGCTAAATCGACTCGGCTGTGGATGCTGATCATGAAAATATATACTTTATGGGTTCTGCCACGCCGCCTTCTGCCTGTTACATACTTTGCACAAACCCAATATACCCCTCAGAGGGTATAAAAAGAATAAATAAGAAAGAAAATAAAATAAGATAAATACACAAAATTAACACGTACTCAGGTGAAAATGAGCAGGTAGTTTTCCAGCTAGCTATCTAGCGTGTATGTGTGCGTGTGTGTGTGTGTGGTAAAGGACTAGAGCTAAATAACCCTAATAAATAAGTCAAGTTTGTTGCACTAGATTGCCAGAGGCAGGGGGGGAGAAACTGAGAAACTGGGGGTCAAAAGATGTTGAGGGAAAAAAGTTAATTAAGGTGTTTGCCCAACAACAACAACAACAACTGCGACAAATGAGATATTTATCTGCTGTGTGTGGACAGGGGAAGGGGGATTGGGCAGGGGAATGAGGGATGAGGGAGCAGAGTACAGGGTATACAATAGCCGAGTTGTGTTTGCTTTTTATACCCTCTGAGGGGTATAATGGGTTTGTGAAAAGTACTATGTAACAGGCAGAAGGAAAAAACCAGACATACCTCGAAAAAATAGAGGTTTTTGACGAATATCTCAGAAACTATAATACCTATGGACACCAATTTTGGCATGTAGGTTGCTGGATACAATATAAAGACAATGCCATCAAAAGTTTTTGGATGCCACGCCCCCTTCGCCCACCAAAAGCACAATTACATTGTAACTTTGCATACCGCTGGCTCACTTATTTCTTAACGTTGAGTGTTGTATAGATACTTAGAATATACTTGGAGACAAATAATATCAAACGATTGTGAAAATTTCATCAAAATCGGATTTTAGTTAAAAAAGTTTGTCATACAAAGAAGATCGTTACTTTCAAGCAAGGCATAGCCACGTGCATTACACTGTGCGAACGAGATAGACATACAAATATGTGTGCATGTTAAGTTCTTGCAGCAGCTACTCCAATTGGAACTCATATAATTGGAATCGAAACTCAGAGGGTATTACACGGTCGGCATGCCCGACTGACATTTTCTTTCTTGTTTGTTGTCCGAAATGTTTGTCATTATCGTCGTTAACTTTTTGATGAGGCGAACGTGTGTGTGAAAAGTGTCACAAGGATTTTCTTAAAGTGTAGGAATGTATGAGTGTGTGGAGGTTGAGCATGTGTGTGTGTGTGTGTTTGTTTGGAAAAACTAATAACGAATGCGAGAAAAATAATTTTGGTACGTGAAAAGCGAATCGGCATTGCACGTTGCTGACTGCCATTGTATCTATCAGATACAAATTGCCATTAGTTTATTGAGCGGCTCGGAATTTATGGTGCTGCGTGCCACATGCTGCGTGCCACATGTGTGTGTGTGTGTGTGCGGTGTGAGTGTGTGGGTGTCGTGGCAAACCACGCAACAAAACGGCACAAATGCTCACAAATCTCAGCCAATGTCCTGCGTGTTGCGTGTGTACCTCAAAAAACCTGCCAGGCACCCTCCCCTGCCCCTCACTGCCCCCCGCACACTCCTCTCCACCCTTTTCAACATTTTTGGCATTTGAGGCACGTACGGAATTCATTTGTTGCACTATTTATATGTATTTGATGAAAATGGAATCAAATTAAATTTTCGGCACAAATTCAAAGTGAAATATTTTTCCTGCTTGTAATATTTTTTCCCACTGTAAGTGCGTGAGTGTATGTGTGGGGTATTCCCCAGTGTGTCCCGTTGTGTGAAATAATTTACGAAACTGCCATAGATACATATATGGCTTTTAGAATCTTTAGTACAACAGATGCATCGGTTTTGGTTATAACCAGGGACCGTAAATAATGATTATTTTTTTATTTTCAAATAAAGAAGATCATTCACTTGCAACGGACCTAGAAATATATCTAGAATACCAAAATTATTATTATTGCATAATCTATGCATTTGTGAAATGATTTTAAAATTTCTGATTTTTATCGAATTGTTCAAAAATAATCATTATTTTTGAGTAATTAATGAAGAGCTTAACCATAATGATTATATTTAATAAAAAAAAAAAATTTTATTCTAAAATAATGATTAAAAATGATTTTAATTTTTTTCGCTCAAAATAAAACTCAAAAGTAACATATATTCTGTAAAATACTTCTCACCAATGTGATTGCATATTCTTTTTCTATCCCGCAAACCCCCCCCCCCCCCCCACGACAATTAATTTTTGAAATTAATTAATTAATTAATAATTAACTTTTACAGAAGCTGTTACTGTTGAGTTTTATTTTGAGCGAAAAAATTAAAAGTCATTTTTAATCATTATTTTCGATATTTATTTTTTTTTATCAAATATAATCATTGTAGTTAAATTTTTCATAAATTACTCAAAAATAATGATTATTTTTGAAGAAAATCGGTAAAAAATTAAATTTAATCATTATTTTATGATTTTTTATAATACAACTCATAATGATTACGGTCCCTGGATGCAACGATTTTGGTAAAAACAGAGATAGAAACTAAATAAAATTGTATTTAAATTTTTGTTTAATAAATGTAAAACTACTTGCAATATTTTTGAAGCCGAAAATAAATTCCAAATGGTATAATGGTATGGTAATTGTATCAAATAACTTACCACATAATTGTTCACGGTGTAAGCCATAAATGATCTCAATGATATTCAACTTAACCTCAAAAACGGCAACTACTTTTAAAAGTATTTACCGTAAATACCGCTAGCAATTACACTGATACTTAATTAAGACAAAATTGTGGCGGCGCCTGTGCAAATGCAAATTATATTCAAATTGCATTCGTTTAAGCCCCAAAATCATCGCATGCTGCAAACTGAACAAATTGTATTAGTAGTTGTTCTCTCCGTGGAACGCTCATTCACAATTATGTCATAATAACTGTAATCAGCAGCCTTTGGGCCTGCCAACTAGTTAGACAGAGCGAGACAGACAAACTAGACAGCAGCAGCAGCAGCAGCAGCAACAACAAACAAGATGAAAGACAATAACAACTAGCAAGAAGAACAACAACAACCGTTGCCGGCATTTGCCGAAAACAAAACAAAGTTTCGTATACTTAAAACACGCATAAACGTTTGTCGCACATACATATACGAGTACATATGCTGCGCACTCTTATACGGCGAGCGTAAAAACCAGTATTTTTAGCCGAGCGCTCTCTTCATTGTGTTTGCCACAGGTAGGCTTAAGCAGAGCGCTACAACTATTAAAAGAGAGAGAGAGAGCATTTATATGTAAGCAAACACTAAATTATGTTTTTTTTATTTAAAATATTAGTTTATTATTATTATTATTTTTTATTTTTAAAAAGCTAATACTTTTGTTGTCTATTTTGTTCACATTGGATAATTAAAATTTGATTTTCCTTTCAATCTTTGCATTAATTATTTATGACTTAAATAATTTTTAAATTTATTTTGCATTTACATTTAATTTGTATGCTTACTTTTAGTTATTTGCAAACAGAACAATAATAAACCGTTAAAGCCAGAGCTGTTAAAAAAAGTTGGTTTTAATGGTTTTAAAACCATTTCCATTTTATATTCGAATGCTTTTTTTAACAGCTCTGGTTAAAGCGCGCATTACTTTGCTTTGCTCTTTGTTGCGCTCTCTTCGAAATGCACCCACACATTTGCTCTTCGAAATGCTACATGCTCTGCTCGCGTATAATGTGAGAGCAGCAAAAAGAGCGTCTTCAGAGTGGAGTCGCGTCGCGTGAATCGGTTACACTCTGTTTCAGTCTCCTCAGTGCAGCCGTCGCGTAAGCATGCATAGCGCTTGTTGAAATCAAAAATAAATAAAAAAAAAAAAAAGCAGTGCGAGTTCAGTTTTCCAGCTCTGTTTAAAATCGTGTGTGTGTGTGTGTTTTCAGCGTTATTTGTGGCCAGCAGCAGTAGCAAATTTTGGCAAGTGATGCGTTGAACAACAACAACAACAACAGCAGCAGCAGCAACAGCAGCAGCAGCAACAGCAGCAGCAACAACAACATCAACAACAACAACAAATGAAAACAACGTTAACGCAACTTAATGCAAATGTGTGAAAGTGTAGCATAAATATTGCCAAAAGTAAATTACAAACAAGAAGGTGAAACAAAAAGCAGCAACAACAACAACAACAACAAACAACAATTGAAGCGCCAACTGTTTGTTTGTCTATGTGAGCGTGTGTGTTTATTTAGTAATGTGTGTGTGTGTGTGTGTGTGTGTGTGTGAGACAAAAACTGGCTAAGCTAAAAAGCTGTTAAAGACAACAACAACATAAAACAACAACAACTGTGTTCGAAATAATTAACATAACGTGGAGCTTTTAAAACGGTAAGTATTTACGCTCTCATATAAACTACATACAATATATACACTCAGAGAAAAATCAACCTAAAATCAATAAAAACCACATTGATTCAATAAGAAACATTAACAATCGTCCAGTAAAGTTGAAAGTTTTTGTTTCAATATAGAAGAACCTTAATTTAATGTTGCACAATATTCACCATATTTATATGGAAACATTTTTAAAAAAATATCGAATTCTTATCGATTTAAGATGTATCCAAATTGAATCAATATGAACGCATTATTGACTTAAAAGTAGGTGTAGCTGATTTAAAAGAGAAACAATATAGAATTCAAAATTTCAAATTATTAATATTAAATGAAAACGTTATTGGATTAAGAACGCGCAATATAAAAATTAAAAACCCACGTTATTAATTTACTGTTGTGCAATATAGATTTAATAACGTTTCACTTTAGCTTTAAAATCAATATTAAAAAATGCTTAAAATAATATTGTTCAACATTGAAATAAAGTTATTTCAACATATTTTACAAATAATAATATGAAAAATCATTAAATCAAAATTGGAAATTGTTAATTTAATGTATTTCAATATTATTTTTTCCCTAAGTTGAAAATTATTGAATTAATATGTCGCGTTTGTGATTTAAAAATGGAATTTTTGGCTCAGTGTATACGTACATTTTTTTCTTTGTGCTTTGTATTCGATCTTTGATCCCGTTTGTTTTTACATTTTACATTACATCTGCTCTTTCTAAGCTGCACTTGCTGCCGTTTCGCTCTCTTTGTAAATTGTTGTTGGGAATGACTAGAGCGGGAATGCGGGCGAGCGGCTGCTGCTATCTCGCTTTGGGTTAAATCGGTTATGCTTGTTGTTGACATTAAACGGTTAATTTGCGCTTTACTTTTTTGCGCCGCTCTCCGTTCCGCCTTCCATTATATTTTATTTGTAAGCTGCAAAATAACTGTTACAACAAATGTGTGTTTACAGTTGCACAATAAGCAAATACATTTTAGTTGCTTGAACGCATTTCTTACTTTCTTTAATTACATTGCGCGGGAAATTTGCTGCAAAAAAAAAAACAACACAAAACGCAACACAAAAGTAACTGCATTTGGCCTTGGCGCTCTTCTCTTTTTCCTCTTCTTCCTTTTAATGTTTTTTAAATCATAAACAAAATACTCTTCATCTACTAAGCTCGGTTTTCAAAAAGCTCTCAGCGCTGTGCGTGTGAGCAGAACCTGTTTAAAAGGCAAACAACAATAATAACAGTGTGCCAACAATAAAAAGTTTTTTTCTTTTTTTTTTTCTGAGCTGAAATCAACAGGTTTTCAAAGGTGGGAATTTCTATGGCAGAGTTATCATCATATATAAACGTGAGGAACTAAACCGCAACCGGGCAAAAATGTTCACTTGAATGCACATGGTATATACAGTTTGTCAAGAAACTGTTTACACACTGGAAAAAAAAATTTTTTTTTGACTTTGGATACAAAAATAAAGGCTTTTATTTTATTTTGCGATATTTTTTAAACTATTATAGATTTAGTAACATGTTATTAATTAAATAACATAAAAAGAAAACCAAAACAATTAACGTGAAAACAAAAAAAATAACTAAAACTAAGTTTACTCATATTTGACACTGTCAAGAAACTGTTTACACATTTCATATTCAGTAACTCTTAACTTATAAAATCACGTTAGGTTGGACTAATTTTTAAAAATTAATATTTAGTATGACCCCCTTTTGCATTATATACATGTTGGATCCGTTTTGGCATGGAATTGACTAAATTTTGGACGTATTCCAGTGGCATTTTCTGCCACTCTTCCAGTACAAACGCTTTCAGCTGTGTCCGGTTAGTTGGATTCCTTTTTCCAACTTTTTGCTTAAGGTAGGACCACGCATGTTCAATTGGGTTAAGATCTGGGCTCTGGGGTAGTGATCCATGTCCTTTCCACTGTTGTACAGAAGTCAATTGCGTACCGTTAACTCCTTATGCTTTGGGTCATTATCCTGGTAAAATTTGAAGGTTGGCTTGTCGTTGGCAAAAACTCCGAATTTAGCCCCACTTGTTGGCAACTTTGCCTTCAAAATTTCCAGATATTGTTGGGCATTCATGGTGTTTTCAATAAACGCCAGTTCTCCGACTCCTTGGCTGGATATGCACCCCCAAATCATAACCGACAGTTTTCCAAATTTGACAGTCGGAATTGTATTTTTGGGTTCGAATGCTGTGGACACCTTGCGCCATACCCTGGACGGACCATCGTTGTAATATAACATAATCTTTGTCTCGTCACAAAAAACTACGTCTTCCCAATACTCTGCCGGGTGACTTATCATAGTCTGAGCAAAAGAAAATCGCTTTTGAACATTAATGATCGATAGCAGGGGTTTTTTTTCGTGCCACTCTCGATGAGTACTCATGCCTTTTAATGGCCTGACGTACTGTTTCGTGGGAGACATCCACCTGACACTCTTCGTTGAGCTCCTTGGCAAGAGTTCTGACCAAAATCCGGGGATTTTTGCTGATCTTCCGCATTAGAAAGCGGTCTGCCCGATCGATGATCTTTTTTTTTCGGCCCCCTCCCCCCTTAACTTCACACCGCCCTTCGTTTTCCGCCCGACTTAAAACATTATAAACAGTTTTCCTTGACACGGCGAACATTTCCACAAGTTCTGGAAAGGATTTGCCCAATTGCCGATTGTACAGAATCAATTGGACCTTATCAAAGTTCAATCTTTTTCCGGGCATTTTAAATATCAAATTAAATCGTTGTTTCGATGCTAACTCACTCAAATTTTCTAACCAAATAAAAAAAAACGCAAAAATACAGCATCATAAAGAAATTCAACAAGCCTAATTATCGGAAAATCCCCGTTACTTCCAAGAATGAGAGCAAAACAGATGCGGAGAACGAAGTGTGTAAACACTTTCTTGACAGTGTCAAATTTGTGTAAACTTAGTTTTTGTTATTTTTTTTTGTTTTTACGTTAATTGTTTTGGTTTTCTTTTTATGTTATTTAATTTATAACATGTTACTAAATCTATAATAGTTTAAAAAATATCGCAAAATAAAATAAAAGCCTTTATTTTTGTATCCAAAGTCAAAAAAAAATTTTTTTTCCAGTGTGTAAACAGTTTCTTGACAAACTGTATATATATATATATATATATATAATAAATATGCATATAGAAATGTATAAATTCCCACTGCCGTTTTTTTTTTTTTTTTTTTTTTTTTTTTTTGTAATAATTCTTTTCAAGTGATAAACTTTCTTTAGGAGACGGTGATAAGCACAAGACATGACCTCAGATGAACTTTGAATAATAAGCATATAACATATCATGCATTCATTTAATTATACAAGTTTATTAAATTTTTCTTATTTTATCTGAATCATAATGCTATATTGAAAAAAAATGAGTTTTGAGTTTAAATATTTTACAGAATTTTTTTTAGTAATTGGAAATTTAAAATTCCCTATTTTATTTTGAATTTTTCAGGTTTTAAAGCTTAGAAATTTGATGCAGATATTAAAAATATGATACATAAACTACTAATGATATAATTGTTTAAAGTCTCAAATAAGTATAAATCATATCAGAAATCTTGTTGATTAAATTAAAGATAGGAAGAATTATGGCACGTTATTTCGGTATAATTAATCTATTTATACAGTAAATAAGATATAAATATATATTTTTACAGTAAAATCCAAAAGCTTTTAGGATTTTAAGACAACTTAAAAGCTTAAGGGGACTTAATTATGTTTTTTATTTCAAATATAAGTTTTTATTAATATTAAATAAAAGATAGGAAGAATTATGGCACTTTATTTCGGTATCATTTATCTATTTATAAAGTATCATTAAAGGCCCATTTAGATTCATATTTTTAAAGTAAAATCCAGAAGCTGTTAAGGATTTTAAGTCAACTTAAAAGCTTAAGGTATTATACCTTATACGAAATTTTTGCTTTCATGTGCAGATCAAAGGCAACAACAACAATGTGTTACACACACACACACACTCACTAAATCACAAACAATTGTTATAAATTAAAGCGAAACTAAGGAAGTCATTTAACCGTCTGTTAAGCACAATAAATAAAAAAGCCAAAACTCAAAATGGTCAAGATGTTTCGGTTGTTTTTTCCGATCTAATTCTGGTTGGGGTCATGTTTGAAAGTAGCAACCGTTTTTTGTGGCTATTTTACAGTTACAGTTTACTCCAAATGTCCAAAAACGGCTAGTAAAAGTTGGCCAAAAAGCATTTAAAAACCATTTGTAATTCGCCATGGGTAATTTTTCGTCGTGTTATTTTCCACATTTCTTTTTTTGTCCCTTTCATTGTTTGTTTATTTAGTTATTTATTTATTTTTGCAACAATGACACTCGAACTATTTTATTTGTAGTCATTGTTGTCATGTTTATGACTGTGTTTATTTTTGGTTTTGTTGCTTTTTTAGTTTTGGACAAAAACTTTCGAATTCAGCATTAAAAAAAAAATACAAAACGCTGCCTCATTGCATTTTCCATTTATTTCTCTTTTTGTAAATATCTTAATTGTATCTACATGACACATAAAATTATATTAAATTGCATTTATGGAGAAACTAGAATTTTTTTTGAAATTTACTTTCTCGAGTTAATAGCCTCAGCACCAGTGTAGTGATCTACTTGTTGTGCATTTTAATTATTTTTGTAAGCAGTATTTACACTGATAAAAAAAAACTAGTCTCTGCTATAGTTATAATTTCCTAGAATTGCAATTTGTTTAAAATTAGAAAATTATAATATAATTTTATTTATTTTATTTTTTTATTTTATTTTGTTTTATTTAATGTCAGACTATGATCAGTCGACATATTTAATATTAAAGTTACAATATAAAAATAATTTAAAAGTTTAAAATTATATTTTAAATTTAAATTTAATAATCATAAAATGTTCCATTTACTTTGATGTTTTTATATGTTTCTGTAAAAATTTAAGCTAAGCTTAACTAAGTCAGCTGTAATCTGTTGTAAAATTAAAGTTGTATAATTAAAGCACCTGCAAATGTTTGAAAAAAATGTGTTCTACTTTCATCAAGTATTTGCAACCACTGCAGATCATCTTGTTGTTGTTGCTGTTGTTGTTGTTTTTGCCTTTGCACTTGCTGATGAGTCAGCAGCTGAGCAGCAAACGCCTGTTGCTGTTGCGTTGCTCTAACGCACAAAGCTCTCAGCCACAATGGTCGCCATGTTTAGAGACGCTCTCTCAGCTGATTTGCAAGCTCAATGCTTTTTGTCGCTCTTCCACTCTCTCTTACACTTAGTTCGCTCTCGCAATTGTCTTGAAAATCGTGAGAGTACAGCAATATCAATAACAACAATAACAACAACCCGCTGGGCTTTCCAGCCATTGAGCTGAGCTGAGCTTTGTGACGTCCAAAGTTTCGTGACGTTTTGAGGTGTGATGTAAATTGCAATTTCTAACTATTATTCTTATTAAAAATACAATTATTATTGAATTAATAAAGTTTTTAATTACAAATGAGCAAAAAAAAACCCAAAGAAACCCCGACGACATTCCATTTCTTTCTTAATGCCTTCATCTGTGCGGCAAAAATGAAAATTTTATATATTTGACATTTCTTAGTTTTTTTGTTACCTGAATTATATTGTGCAGCGAAGCACAAAAGGGATGAAAATGAAAAGGGAAAGGAAAGGGAACCCGCGGGTGTGCTCCTGTGTTTTGAAGCGTATCCACACACACACACTTTATTAGCAGTCTCATTTTAATCGATTTTCTAATTAAACGGAGGAGTAGCACTAACAACAACAACAACAGCTGTTGATGTCCAAGTCAGGTGAAGTTTGTGTAAATAAGACATAAAAAAAAAATGGAATGTATAAATAATAAACCTCTGGCTGGCCAATTAGCTACTGCCCCCTGCCCCCCTGCCACGCCCATTTCTCCGCTACATTTCCAGCATATTTTCTAATTTGAATGAAGTAACAGAACAGAACCACAAGGAAAACATTAGACGCGCCTAAACGTTGAAATTAGCAACCACAGAAAAAAAACAGCCAAACATAATGTAGAAAAATACAAAAAAGAGAAATTTAATTAAAGCAACATGAATGTAAAAAAAAAAAAAACTGCATAAATTTATGCGGCCATTCTCTGCCTGAATGTCCGCTCTGAACGTGTAATTTTCACGGTCCCAAGTCGCCAGTTTCTTGCCCCTGAATTTCCCCCTACACATTTCACTAGACTTTGCCGGTACACACAGCACTCAGCCTAGCATAATAATGATTAGGGTCAGCATGGTGCAGTCAAAAAAAAAAAAATAGGCACCATATTTTTACAGCTAATAAGTCGAATTGTAAATACGCTAAAATAGCAAATTTATATCAATTTATATTTAACTTAAAAAGTTACTGTATAATTTAAAAAGTGAGTTACATAAAAGTATTCTTATTATCAAGTTAAATAGATCAGCTTACAACACAAATTAAGTTTTTAGCTGTTAAATCTATTGTCTCTTTTTTTTTTAAAATATCATTATATACTTTATTTTTTTGCAGTGTATAATTACGGCAGCAGCAGGTTGCCAACAATTCAATATTTTTATAGCTAAAAAGTCGAATTGTATATACGCTAAAATAGCGAATTTATATAAATTTATATATAACTTAATTTCTAAAATTTATAAAGTTACTTTATAATTCATATTAATTAAGTATATAAAACTGAGTTATATAAAAGAATTCTTTTTATCAAGTTGAATATCTCAGCTTACAACACAACTTAAGTTTTTTGTTATTAAAACTATTCTTTTTTTTCAATTATTATTATATACTCAATTTTTTTGCAGTGTATAATTACAGCAGCAGCAGGTTGCCAACAATTTGCTTTTCATTTTTATTTTTTGGCGTCTTTTTTTCGTTTCGTATTTGCTAAAGATAAAAGCATTTGTCATTAGCATAAAATGCTAAAGGTTTTTCCAAAAAAAAGTTTCAGTCTTCTATGAGTCTTTTTTTGGAGCTGCCTAATTCCCCAAAATATTTGAACTTCATTAGCGGGGGGGGAACGAAAGAAACGACAAAAGAAGTCTGGCGGCTTTTTAATCTCTGAACCGCTGTCATTAAAATAAAATTTTTGAAACCATTTTAAAGGTAAAAACAGCGGTGTTTTTTTTATAGTTATATAACGAAAATACAATATAGAAATAAAAAACTCTGGTACAGAGATAAGCTGGAAAATGCCTGAAGAAAAAGTCGAGGAAAATTTAAGCCTATTCAAATAGCATTATGTGGAAATTGAGCTGTAGTATGTCAATAGTTATCAAGCGGATGTGAGTAGGTAGGAGAAGAGGGAAGAGGAATAGAGGGAGAATAAGTAGATAAAGGTCATGCCTCGCTGACTCATGAGATTCTTTGTGTGTCCCTCAGGTGCTCAAGGTAACTTCAACGCTCACCTTGATGTGTACCACTGATAAGAAGCAAAACATAGACAAGGATCGACAGGGATAGATATATATATAAATATATAGAAGACGAGACAGAGAGAGAGGGAGAACAAAGGGGAGTTTGTAAAGTGGACAAAGCTGATGCCCATTTGCTGATAAGTGAAGTCCCAGAAGTCATCATTCATCCACTCATCCACTGGAGTGGTCAAAAGCGTGGGTTACCCTACCCCTTCCTTCCCTTCCTTCCCAGTCCATCATAACCTTCTTTCTCTCCCCTGGGAGAGCCGTTCCCAGCTCAATAATTGATATTTGTGTCCGATGAGCCTGGGAATAATTTAACAACTGCCAACCAACCTTTAATTATGCGCACAAACCTAAATTCCATAAGTAACGCCCACTAAGTGGACAACCTATGTCGAAAATAATGGGGCGTATATGTTAAATATTTAGTACGCCGGACTGCAAACGTAAAGCATTTCAAGGATATATTTCTGGTACCAAAATAGTTTAATGAGAATTGAATAGAATTAACTTTAAACATTTAGATAGTTAACAAGTGAATCTGTTAAAATTTGTTGCTTCTCTAAGATTTGATAGAATATATAGCTCTCTATATAGTACTATATACTATAAACCAGGGACCGCAAATAATGATTATTTTTTTATTTTTAAATAAAAAAATCATTCACTTGCAACGAACCTAGAAATGTATCTAGTATACCAAAATTATTATTATTGCATAATCTATGCATTTCTAAAATGATTTTTAAATTTCTGATTTTTATTGAATTTTTCAAAAATAAAAAAAAAAATAAAAATAAAAAATAATGATTAAAAATGATTTTTATTTTTTTCGCTCAAAATAAAACTCACTAATACGGCTTCTGAAAAGGGTTAATTTTTAGTTGATTAAATTTTTTTTTATATTAATTACAAAAATTAATAAACGTAAATAGAAAACGAATATGCAATCACATGGGTGAGAAGTATTTTACAGAATGTATGTTACCGTTGAGTTTTATTTTGAGCAAAAAAAATAAAAATCATTTTTAATCATTTAATTTTTTTTTGATCAAATATAATCATTGTAGTTAAATTTTTCATAAATTACTCAAAAATAATGATTATTTTTGAATAAAATCGTTAAAAAATAAAATTTAATTATTATTTTATGATTTTTAAAACATAACTCATAATGATTACGGTCCCTGCTATATAGTAATGTCAGAATTGCATTTAAAATTGCTATAGAAAAATTAATGGAGACAATGGGTTCTCAATTTTATGGCAATCAGATTGTTAAGCCAATAAAATGACCAATGTCTGCAATGCAATGAGTGATTCATGGGTAAATAGCTAACTTACACACATATAATCATATGCAGTGCATATTTAAATAGAGAAAGAGACTTAGTCGTAGAATGTTAAGCATCATCATTAAAAAAACTGACATTAGATTTGGTTTGATGACCCACTGGAACACACGACTAAGAGCAGTGTGGTAGAACCAGTGGGAAGAAACTGGACATAAACCTCCAACGATTAGGTATTTAAAAAAACTTCCCCGCTGCGAGTCTCCCGCACTTCCAAAGACCTCATAGAACACGACACGATAGACTAGACATAAAAAACAAATGTCATAAAAATAAAATTGATTTAAATTTTTTGTTGTTGTTGTTGTTGTTTTATTTTTATAGCTTCGGGGGTTTTACCAACTCTCTCTCTCTTTTCAGCGTTCTTCATCTTTATCTCTCCTCTCGCTGTTAAATTTTTTACATCAAAGAGCTGTTTTTAAATTAATGTGTCTTTTTTTTTTTTTGGGTGTATGTTGAAGTTTTTCAATAGCGACGCGTGGGCAGCAAAAGAACTGGTTAAGCATATTGATTTTTAGTTTTGTGGCGCAGCTACATTTGTAACCGACAGTCATTGATAACATATATTAGATACTGAAAAGAATAGGTTAATGCATTAATTACTGTTATTATTACATAAATTATTGACAAGTCCAAAAGTGAACCAATGATTGTATCAGAACGAAACTAAACCAAAAAAAAACAAGAAAGAAAATGTCAGTCGGGCATGCCGACCGTGAAATACCCTCTGAGCTTCGTTTCCAATTATATGAGTTCCAATTGGAGTAAATGCTGCAAGAACTTAACATGCACACATATTTGTATGTCTATCTCGCTCGCACGTTTTTCGTATTCGTTGCTTGTGTGCAGAGCTCAGTGCAATGCACTTGGTTATGCCTTGCTTGAATGTAACGATTTTCGATGTTCGAGAAACTTTTTTATTTATAGTCCGATTTTTATGAAATTTTCACAATCGTTTGATATTATTTGTCTGCAAGTATATGCTAAGTTACAAAACTATACGTTAAGAAATAAGTGAGTCAACGGCATGCAAAGTTACAACGTAATTGTGATTTTAGTGGGCGAAGGAGGCGTGGCATCCAAAAAAGGAAACAAACTTGTATTGACTGACTAAATATGTGGTCGATACTGACTAAAACGGATATTGTAGCTCTTACCATTTCTGAGTTCTGTTTGTTCATACGGACAGACGGACAGACAGACAGACAGACGGACAGACAGACAGACAGACAGACGGACATGGCTATATCGACTCGGCTGTTGATGATGATCAAGAATATATTTACTTTATCGGGTCTGCCACGCCTCCTTCTGCCTGTTAAATACTTTTCACAAACCCAATATACCCCTCAGAAGGTATAAAAATAAAACTGAATTTCATGTTCCATAATGACTGAGACATTGGAGAATAATATAATCGTGTGGAGAGATTGTAAGTTGAATGAACCAGCTGCTAAAGAGTTCTTGCTCTTTCTGTGCCTCTCCTTCTCTATCTCTCGCTCTCTCTCTCTCTCTCTCTCTCTCTCTCTCTCTCTCTCTCTCTCTTTCTTTCTGCTTCTTTAAAGACTGAGAAATTCAAAGATAACTTTGACAGTGACTCTGAATTAAATTGCAGTAGGAAATGACTTCGTGGCTTACTCGAAGCTCTTAGCTGAATCGTGTTTATGATCATGACTTTCTGGTAAAAAATAAAATCCATTCTAATCATTCAATTAGCCAGAGAGAGAGAGAGAGAAATAAAGAGAGGCCAATCATCCAAAACTCTGTTGTATATTTTCACGTGGGAATGACAACAAGCGGTCTTTTCCTAAGCAGCTTAAAGATAGGAAAAACTGTCGGGGAATATATAATATTTACACAAACATATTTGTGTATTTAACTTGATGTGAGTGTTTCTCTCTCTTTCTAGCATTACTTTTTAACAATTATTTGGACCGTATTCATAATGAAAATGAAAATGAAAATTCAGTTTAGCATAAAAGCTGTCAAGCCAACAAAACTAAGAGCAAGTCACCAAAAAGATAAACAAAACTGACTTTTCCTACTCTCCGACTCTTCTTCAGACTTCATTTTGGACTTGGTTAGAACAACAACAGCCAAGAATGGAAAAACTTTTCTTTTATTTTTTTTTATTTTCAAAGCCTCGAGAAAGTTAATTAAAAGATAGTGATGATTATACTCTTGTTCTCTTGTTGTTTGTTTGTTGTCCTTTGTTGTTGGTTTTTCTCTTCAAATGCGAATTGAAATGGAAAATTATTTATTTACCCACAAGGATACTGAAATTATGTCATAAACCAAACAACTAGAAGCATCATTTTTTGTTGTTTTATATTTATAGATGAGTTAATTTTACGTGAAACAGATAGACAGCTTTGACGAGAAAGATTTAATCTAAGGGTACTTTGAATAAAAATATAGTTTTTACCAAGTGAAATAAAAATATGAAAAATTTAAGATAAATCTGTTTTAGATTTCAGAGTTTTTCTCGCAATGAAACAGTAGTGAGTATATTAGTAATTCAGTAGTTTTTCGTAATTTTTAATGTTTTTTCCGAAAGTCTTTCATATGAAAGACTAGACTATATGACTCTTAACCAGCAATTTTTGAAAATTCTTTTTTAATGGAGTTTGCATTTATTTTGCCACTTCACTGTAATATTTGGTAATCTGCTTTATGTATCTCTATATCTATAACAATCCTTAAAGTAATTAAACCTATTTTTGTTAATAAATTCAATAAGCCATCTGTCTTAACAATAACCAGAGGAAGTTTCAAGTCAAGTAAGCCTGATTACTTGTTTGCATGTCAGCCATTCGTTATTATAGATTAATATTGGCTGAGTTATGACCATTCAAATTTTCAATAATTCTGTAATGGGAAGGTATAGAACATTTTAATATTTCTTTTGAAAAAATTTAATATTTGAAAATTTTTATTAATTTAAATGCAAAATCAATTGGGATGAAAAATAATTTTAATATAACTATTCCGCTTGAAAATCGATCAAGTATTGACTAAGTTATGACATTTAAAATTTTTAATAATTTTGTAAGGGGAATTTATAGAAAATTTCGTTATTTTGTTGGAAAAATTTAATTTTAGAAAATTTTTTTAACTTAAATGTAGAATCAATTGTGATAAAAAATAATGCAAATATTAATATTTCGCTTAAAAATCGATCAAGTATTGACTGACACTTAAAAATTTAAATAATTCTGTATGGGGAAGGTATTAAAAAATTCGATATTTTTTACTAAAAATTTAATTTTTAAAAAATTTGTAAATTTAAATGTAGAATCTATTGGTATGAAAAATAATGCAAATATTAACATTTCGCTTGAAAATTAATCAAGTAGTGTCTGAGATATGACTATGCAAAGTGTACTACAGACAACCTACTTCAGTTTCATCCCTTAATGTGAATTTAGCATACTCCTTTCTATTATGATCAAACAATACATTTCTAAGGAAATAAGGATATACTTATATCAATAGCAC